>LPNX010234161.1:112879-223574 GCA_001517045.1 Pseudotsuga menziesii | reverse complement strand
GTAGAGAGAAATTGGAGCGTTGGGGAGCCCAAAGGTCACTTTGGGCAACCCAAGCATTTTTGTTTTTTCTATAAAACTAGGGAAGCGAGACAAAGAAAAAGGGGGGCTTTTTTCCCAGTTAGACTGGAAAACTTGTTGTAAGAAGAACTATTTCATTTTGCAATAAAGAGTTTGGTTTGCCTGTTGGAGAAAGGACCGTGAAGTGTTCCAAATGTTGTACCATGGATGGTGGAAAGATGAATTACTTTGTTTTTTCAGCTTGTGTCTGTGAATCGTGAGATTGTTCTAACTTTCTGACCTATGTCTGGTTGAATAATTTCTGATTTTATTTATGGAAATTTCACTTAGAGTAATGCATGTGTTTGTATATAACAATTGGCTAGCTGGTTGTTAGAATATCTTCTCATTCATGTATTGTAAACATAAATGGAAGCTATCTGTAATCTAGTTTAATATACATGAAAGTGGTACATTACTCACTAATAATGTTTTTCAGGCTCCCCGGGGATAGATAGTTAGTTAGCTTGGTTCCATAATTGCATATGTGATTTAGGTGTAGCGAACGTAAGACGAGAGGTAAGAACCTGTGCAACACATGGTGTGGTTCCCGGCATCTTTATCACCCTGCATGGTTTAGATAGGCATGTGCATTGCATTCTTAAGTCAAAATACAAATTCCGGTGGACCGGGCAGCAACCGGTAAACCCACGTTGTTACTTTGACCTACGGTGGCCGGACCGCAAACCGGACGGATTCCCCATACCAAACAGTCAGTGGGCTAGTTGGGAACGCTGATTGGGGAGAATCCTTTACTGTTTCCGCCTGCGTTTTTCCAGGCCTCAACAGGAAGACATGAATTTAATTACTCAACAAACTTTCAATGATGAGATATTAATCAAAATATCTAAATAGGCATCATTTGAGTTAGTAAAGTTCAGAGCAGCAATGTTAGATATTTATGATTCCATGATTAAGCCAAATTATTGAAACTTGGCACAAAGCATTTTCTGAACTGGTGATAGGATAGACTGTGTAAAATTGAAGATAAATAGACTGTGAAAGTTTGAGGGAAAATTGACTGCCAAGACTGTGCAAATTTGAAGAAAAATAGGCTGTAAGATTACTAACAGGTGCTGAAAACCATACAGAAGATGAAGAGGAGTGGGAAAACTAATAGGGCTGAGCCACTAATCTCAGTTGGATAGATAAATTTCCAGGATGTGCTGAACTGTTTGAAAATGCTGGATGGATGATCTTTTTTAAGAAAATTGATGGATACAATGCTGAAGTCTCTCACAAATTTGCTCAGAGTTATGACAAAGATACTATATCTTTTGATACTTTGAAATTCAAATTGACTACAGATTTGGTGGCTGAGGCAACATGGGTTAAAAATGAAGGAGAAATTTGGTTTAAGAAAGTGCCATTTACTTTTAATGCACAAAGGTATCTATTGCCTGGTATTGTTCCAGATTGGGGAAAGGGAGTGCCTATTCATAACTTCAGAGCTGAATGGGTAGAACCTATCAAAGTTTTACAAAGTTATATTACATGTGAAGGAAGGTATGCCTTCGTTTTTAAATACCATTTCAGGTTCCTTCAACACCTTAGTAGTGAATCAAAGATGAACCTGCCTTTCTTCTTGCTAAAAAGCCTACAGAAAATGTCTAGCAGAATCAAAGAACACCAAGATCATACTAGATAGTCCATCTTTCACCATGGACTTATCAAACTTATTATCAACAGTGTTTTGCAGAAAGAAGGAAAAACTTGGGAATATTTCCTTTTTTGGTCAGGGTTTCAAAATAATCAAGAAGGACAGTCTACTAGGAAGCCAGCTGATAAAGGATAGACCTTGATCAGAAAATTAAGATAGAAATTAAAAGTTGAAGATGAAGACTGTGTCAAATTAAAGGAAGTTGCAGAACCTGCAAAAGAAGATTGTGAATCTAAGCAGCATCCAGATGACAGTGAGAACAAAGATTTGCAGTTTATTCACAAGGAGACTCAGCCTGTTCAGAATGATGCACCAGCAGAGACATTCGTTGATGAGAAGATTGTACTTACAGAGAAGGTTTCAGGTGATGAAGAAAACACTAAAGTCCAAAAGCAAAGTCCAATTACAGTCTTGTCTAAGGATGAAACATACTTGTTGGAGGAGGATAAGCTTACTGTCATTGATAAAACTAGGGTTGGCACTAAAAAAGAGTTTCACAGTCAGGAAGATAGGATAGCAGTACCAAAGAAAAAGAAGCTTAAAGTTATGGAATTTGCCTCGGTCATCCATCAGGGTAAAACTTTAAAAATGGTAGGAGAACTTGCTCCTAGGTGGATACCTAAAACTAGACCCAGAAACAAGCTCAGGCTAAACATGAAGAAATTACTAAACCCTAAATTGAATAAAGAGGGGGTAACCGTGATTGATGACTCCTCCTCTGATGAAACATTGGATGTTGGTAAGGGTGACAGCAAAGAGAAAAAACCAATGAAATCTGAGGATGATTCTAACCTCACTGAGACCAAACTATCTGATGTATTCTTGGAAATACGAGGCCAAATGTTAAAAGAGCAACAAAAAGATGAGATAGAGGTTTCTCACTCAGAAAAAAAGCTGATGGTTGATGAAAGTGTTCTTGGTGAAACTGAAACTAGAGAAAACCTAAGTTTTCATGAGACTCCTACAGAGTTGCTGCCAGAAGATGAAGAAATCTACAGGAGACTGAACATTCCATGGCTTCCCCATGAGATGCAAAGTACAACAGGAAATAAAGCATTTGATTCAGAGAAAGAAAATTTACAGAGAACTATAAATCCGTATAAACATCAACTAGAATATATGCATTAGACAAATGATGGTTTAGTTATGGCCAATAGAATACTAATAGAAGATCTTGATGAGGTGAACAGCCACTATCAAGAGCTGATTGTAGTCTCAAAGGAGGCATTGAAATGAAAAAGAAATACAGATTCATAGTTTACAATGTTAAAATAGTCCATCAAAGAGCTATAGCAACAAAATGAAGACCTCACTAGAAAAATGGAAGAGATGGAAGAAGAGAAACTAAAGGCTAGGAGGAAGGCCCAAGCCTTGGAGGGGATAGCTTTGTTAGGAGAGGAAACTAAAGATCTATGAGGCTTGTTAACAAAAGCAGTTATTTGTTATGTTTTGAAGCATATTTCATGTTTGTAATTATTATTTTGATAAAACCTTTTCGATGAGTAGATAGAAAAAGTAGTTAGGGTTTATCCTTTAACTGAATTTTGAAAGATAGTATTAAGGCAGGTCACAAAGAGGACTAAGGGTTCGACTTTTTGGCTGGCTAGAGGAGGTCTCCTGATTTGTTCATAAGCTAAGTAATTGACTCTCATGTGTATTTGAAGAACTGATTATGAAATATATGCTCCATTTTACCCTTCAGTTTGTTCTCTGGCTTCATTTATAGCTTGTTTAGCTACTCAGTTGGTTTAAAGTTTTATGCTTGTAGTGCTTGCCATTTGTGGATGAAATTCAGTGATATTTTATGTTGGATACATGGTTATTATGTTGTGCATCTCAGTTTTTCCTTACTTGTGATTTAGTTCTTATTTGGGTTATGAATGCATTCCCTCTTGTCACCAAACTTCACAACCAGAAAACCCTTTAAAAACCTAGTTTTGTTTGATTGAAATATTTGAGATTATGTTGGCTTGTTTTCTTGTAGTCTGGAAACAATTTCTGGCATAAACATATTTGGCGCCATTGCCGGGGAATGAAGTTGAAAACAGATTTTTCCCTGGGATACTTATCATTTCACTGGTTTTAAGAGGTGAGCTTAAACTAGCATATCTTGTAGACTACTTTTCACTAGTTTGTCACAGTGGTTATTAGGGGAATTGGAACTAGAAACAGACCTATTTCACCTTTGTAGCTGGGTGTTTCAGACCCAGAACAGATATTGAAAATAGAAAGGAATATTAGAAGGTCTCAATCATCACCAGCCCTATGTGACCCTGACCAATTGGATGGTTCATCACCTTCATCGGTTTTGAGAAAAGAAGAAGAAACTTCACCTTGGTTAAAGCCTATAATTCCTGTTAGTAACTTTCAAGTTTTCACTGATCCTCAATCTTTTAGAAAAGCTAAAATAGTATCTCCTGGTAAGATACCTCTATTTCATTTGAAAGTAGGTAAAACCCCTTTTCAACCAAGTTCTAGCCAAATCCCTCCATCACCAAAGTCAGCCAGCTTTAAAATGGCAGCCCAAAATTAGCCTATAGACATGATGGACCAGATGGTTGCAACCAGATATGCACCATTGGTTTTGCCCCACCCTTTGAATGCACTACCTGGAGGTGACTATCAAAAATACCTACCTAAGTTTAATGGACAGGGTGAAACTACAGCTGAAGAGCACTGGGAAGCTTTTCTCATATATGTTGATAACCAGAACATTGAAGCTAAGGACGTATGGATGAGAATGTTTGTGCAGAGCCTTGATGGAGATGTCAGAAAATGGTTTAGGGAGCTGCTTGCTAACTCAATCACCATCATTGAAGAGCTTCAGGACCTCTTCATGAGACAATGGGGTGACACCAAAGATCATACTTATTATATAACTGAGTTTGGAGCCCTTAGGAGAAAGAAGGATGAAACCATTGCAGAATTTTCAAAGAGATTTAATAAAATGTACAGCAGAATTCCTGCAGAAATAAAACCTTCAGAAACATCTGCAAAATTTACATATGCAAATGCTTTCGATCATGAATTTTCCTTATTACTAAGAGAAAGAAGACATGTTTCTTTACTAAACATGCAAGATGCAGCATTGGAGGTGGAGTCAAACATATTGGCTTCCAATAGATTGAAGAAGGAAACAGCTCAGTAGATGTGTGACAGGAAAGGAAAGAAGGAAGCAGCTCCAGGAGGTTCAGCATCTCATTCTGCAGAAGGGAAAATTGATGAGATGGTCAAGTTGGTGAAGATTTTGACTGCAAAATTAAACAAGTTAGAACTAGAAAGAAATTCCAGCAAGCTTGTTCAAGAAGGTGAAAGAAACCCTAACAATCAGGACCAATTCAGAAGACAATTTGCTCCTCGTTTCATACCTAGAGAATGAAGAAATAATGATATTCAGCGAGAAAGGATAGAGACTGAGGATCAAAGGGTACCTCCATCTCTTCAGAACAATGTTGTTGATGAATAAGTGCTATTTGAATACACAGATCAGGATATGAACTATTTTGGAGAAAGGTTGACAGAAGGTTTTGTCACTGAAGGAGAGTTTTTAAATGCATAATATTATGATGCTGATATTTTTGAAATAGAGGATGATTTAAGTCTGAAAATGACAGATGTAACTGCTGATGTCTGTCAAAATGAACTTAAGAAGACTGTAAATTTGAGGTCAGGCCCAAAACAAGTAGTACAAAACCCAAAGAAGAAGGTAGTTGTACCTGCTAAGCAGCAATCTGATCCTGTGTCAGAGAAAAAACAAATTCTAGAAAAGCAAAAGAAGAACATGGAGGTTGAAGAGGTAAATAAAACTGTGCAAAATTTTAATCTGGAAAATGAATTAGGCAAATTAAAGATTCTTGTGCCTTTAACTGAACTAATGAAAAATCCTTCGTATAAAGAATTAGTTCTTAAAATGATCAGTTTGGCAAACAATCAACCTATTTCTGATACAGTGAATTTGCAAGATGAAAATCCTAAGATTTTTATTGGATCAGCATTGGCTGAAAAAACTGAGAATGAAGCAGGTGCTTCACCTCCATTTTACATTACTCTGACAGTCCATGAACAAATGATACATAATTGTTTGTTAGATTCAGGAGCATCACACAATTTAATGCCCAAGGATGTCATGGAGGATTTAGGTCTGAGTATAACAAAACCCTATCATGATCTGTATGCATTTGATTCATGAGCTGTAAAGTGTTTAGCTGTGATTAAAGACATGATTGTCAGTTTGGCTCAATTACCAATGAAAAGTGTAATGATGGATGTGGTGGTAGCTGATATCACACCTAAATTTGGGTTACTTCTCTCTAGGTCCTGGGCAAAGAAAGTTGGTGGAACCTTACAAATGGATTTATCATATGCTACTATTCCTTTGTTTGGAGGAGAAAACAGAAGTTTGTACAGAGAGCTTCAGTTTTCCTATATTGTGACAGATGACAAGAACCCTACCAACGATCCTCTGTATGCTGTTGATAAAGATTTGGGTACTTGCATGTTACATTTTAGTGATGATGACAATACTGCTGGTTTGTTACAGGTTGAAAAGGAATGGAAAGTTAAATGCAGCAGGGAACAGGAGAAGAGTTTTGGTAATTATACTTTGATGGATCATCTTGCAAAGAAGGTGCTGGAGCAGGGGTTCTTCTCATATCCCCTGGGGGTGAAACAGTAAAGTTGATGTATAAATTAGAATTCATTACTACAAACAATACTGCTAAATATGAAGCTTTGCTGTTAGGATTGAAGGCTGCAAAAGATTTGGGCATTCAACAGATTTCTGCATATGGCGATTCTGAATTAGTTGTTCAGCAAGTGAGGAACAACTATCAAGTGAAACAGGATTTGTTGAAAGTCTATCAAAATGAGGTATGGGATATGATTGAGAATTATTTTGTAGCCTTTAACATTACCTATATTCCAAGAGACCATAATCAGACTGCAGATTCATTGGCCTTGGTTGCTACACAGTTGAGGTATCCTATTGAGGTTAGGTATAGACCATCTTTATTTGATAATGTAAAGCAGTGGAGAGTGTTTGAAGATGACATTGAAATTAAAATATTTTTGGAGCTTACACATGAGTTTTCTAATTCCCTGATTGATCAAGAGGAAGATGATGAGGATGGAGAGGTGGAGGAGCTTGTTGAAGATGAAATAGCTGGACACAAAATCATTGAACTAAAAAGTAATTTCATCCAAAAAGGTTTGGTACCTTTAGAGAGGATATTTTCGAAAGATGTGTTTCCACCGCAACTGTTCTCCCTAAATTTCTTAAAATTTTGGGCCCCTCCTTTTGATTTAGTGTTTGTCGTTAATCGCGTGCTCCGCGATCTGTTGTTGGTCACATTTTGATTTGAATGATTATGGAAGGCTAATAACGCTCATCCTGGTTCTTGAATTATTGCCTGTGTTTCTGAGTTGTTTTGGATCGCAAATTTTAAGTTTGATTTGCTTGTCAAAGGGCCACCGTTTCAGAAGCAGTCTTTTCCGTTGATGGAATTTAGGGTCTTAAGCACTTAGCATTTTTCATTTTTTTATCGGGGGCTGTACTCTTCTTTAGCTTCCGTCGTTGCGGCTCCAAAGAAACTAAGCTTCCGAAGCCTAAAGCAATCCGCTGTCTGATGCGTCAGTCTTATTTTCCGCCATTGCGGCTCCTAAATCGATTATTCATCCGAAGGTCGAATTGCTCCGACTGTCGATGTGTATTGTTCTTTTAATCGCTTTCCCGTAGTCATTTCTTTTCCACCGTTGTAGCTCCCAAAGTGGTTAAGCCTCCGAAGCGCAAAGTGCTCCGACTTCCGATTTAAAATTTTTCCCGCTCACAGGTCGTGTGTGTCTTTAGCTTTCCCTTCCGTCGTTGCGGCTCTCAAAGTCATTGAGCTTCCGAAAGGGAAAACCGTTCGATTTTTTATTTAAAGTTTTTCCCGCCCTCCCGTCGGATGCCGGTAGCATTGACTCTTCCGCCGTTGCGTCCAGGAAAGCCATTTGGCTTCTGATGTTGGTTTCCTCCCGATTTCCGCCGTTGGTTTTGTTATCACAAGCCTGTAGAAGAGCAAGGTAGTATAGTCGGCTTTTGTAAAATGAAGGTGGTGCACCTGACCATTTCCTGTGGATTAGCCTTTCAGTCAGTTTGGTTTGCTGCTGTGGTTTAATGTGTTTCCCACAAATGATGCTTGTCGTTTGATTGCAGGTATTTTCTGGAGATTGTTCAAGGGAGGTAGACCGTTTGGTGAAGGTAGAGCCGAAACCAGCAGGATCGTAAGATGGAAAAACCAAAGAAAAGACAAAATGAATGGTGACAAAGGAGCAGTTCTGAAAGGTCCGGCAGTTACTTAGCCAATCATGGGCATGCATAGAAAAGATAAAGGAATATGAAGCATTGGGGAGCTGAAAGATCATTGGTTTGGGGGGCAGCCCAAGTAGTCTGCGGCTGTAGTTTAAATACTTGAAAGTTAGAATTTAGAAAGGGGCTTTTTCCCTGGAAAAACTTGTAAACGATTTGCTTGTAAGAGGAACTATTTCATTTTACAATCAGAGACTGCAATTTTGCCTATTGGAGAAAGTGCGATATGGAATGCATCAAATGTAATTAAATGAGCAATGTTGAAGGGGAACTATTTCATTTTCAGTTGTGTCTCATTAACTGTGAGATTGTTCTAATTTCTTGAACCTATGTTCTTGGTGAATGTTCTTTAGTATATTTTATGATGTTTTCCAATGTGAGTAATAGAAGCTATTCATAAGCAATTAGCTATCTGGTTGCCCAAATATCAGTAATTGTTCATGTGTCTTGAAAGAAGTGTCAGCTATCTGTAGCTTTTCATAATGCATGCACAAATTATATTTCTCACCAATGAATGATAACCTTGCTCCCTAGGGATAGATTAGGTAGTTAGTCTATTTTCTTATTAATGTGATTTAGATGCTGGTAAGGGCTAAGACGAGAGGTAAGAACCTGTGCATCACATTGTGACTGCTCTTTGCATCTTATCGCCCTGCATGGTTAATTAGGCACTTGCATATCATACATTAAGTCAAAAAATACAAAAATACATGGTGGAATAGGCCGCAACTGGTAAAGCCTCTGTTTTTTGTTACTTTGACCTACGGTAGTCGGACCGCAAACCGGACGGATTCCCCATACCAAACAGTCAACGGGCTAGTTGGGAACGTTGATTGGGGAGAATCCCTTACTGTTGCTGCCTACGAATTTTCGGGCCTCAACAGTTTTGGTGTTAGAAGGAGGGCCGCCAGTGTATGGCTGGCCGAGGAAACCCGTTTTCCCAAGAATATTCCACCGATAACAGTTCTGAAAGCAGTGGGTTTCATAATCCAATTCCGAAAGAAAGAGAACATCTATAATCTGTTGGCAACGAAATTGTTAATGATCTGAGAAGACACACCAGGGCATATGTAAAGAAGATTGGAGGATTGCCAATCATCCCTGAATTGACCAGAAGAGAGTATAAAAGGAAAGATCGTCCTGTAGCGGAAGACTCAGTGTTGGTTGGAGACTAGGAAGAACTTGTAGAAACAGCCTTACAGGAAGTGGTGCTACCTTTGAATCAAGAAGGCCCAGAAACCCCTCACAGTTCTCCTGCTCATACTCCAGTTGGTTCACCTCCCCATTCTCCACCCAGACTCATGGCTGGCGTAAACGCAAACCAACCACCTAACCCACCAAATCCACCACCTGCATGGAGAGCCAGATCACCATTGAACCTTACACCTCCATTACACGACCTACCTCAATCCTTTGACAAGATGTTGCCCAAGTTTGACCCCAATGAGAAAATACTAGTAGATGATCACCTACAAAGTTTTTACTTGGCAATTGAAGGATTAAGGGCCGGGGAATATGAAGATGTGTTATGCAGACTGTTTCCGCATACCCTTAAAGGAGCTGCAGCATCATGGTACTTTGGGTTTCCTGCTAACTCTATCCCTGATTGGGATACCTTCGAAAGAATTTTCAGAAGTAAGTATGCAACTCAGAAAACTCATGCAGCCCTCATGAAAGGGCTATGCGCATTGAAGAAAGAAAGAAAGGAAAAGGTGCACAGTTTCACAAAAAGGTTTGCAGCCTATCTCAAGAATTTCTCTGAAACGGATAGACCTTCAGACAAAGTTCTGATTGAATACTATACTTCAGCTTTAGGCCCTGATCTGGCCATGTTTTCCAAAGGCAGGGCCAAGCCTACTTTGACGGAAACCTATGAAGAGGCTGAAGTAGTGGAAGCTGAAAGAGAGAGTATTGAAGACTATCTAGAGCAGTCAGGAGAAAAAGGTGCAGGCATAAAAGCCTTATTGTTTACTAAACCTAAGGAATAAAAATCGCCAGATCTGGAAAATATGGCCAAAATGATCCAGAATATTTCCAACAAAATCATAGACTTGGAGAAAGAGAAGGAAGCACCAAAGTTTTATAAGCCATATTATAAGAAAAGAGAGGACAACAATCAGTCTCAACCTCCTCCGCACAATACAGCATCCATGAATTTAACAGAGATAGGGATGGAAAAATTTTGCACTTTCCACCAACAACCCCACTCTGAAAAGAATTGTCCGCAATGGATAAATTGAATGACATTGGTCATGAATCAGATGTTGGATTCTAGATTAACAGAAGAAGGAGATGAAGAAAGAAAAGAGAGTTCTGCTTCTACTTCTACGAAAGAACGGGAAGAAGAAACCATGGCTTTATTGAATTCTGTCTCGTTATTTGATGCTGAAGAGGAAAAGGCTCAGGGGTACAAGGACGTTATGGAAACCAACGTAGCCACAAGGAGCCAAGGGACGGTTAAGGAAGACAGTCTTATACTCCCAAAGATTAAGAGGCTGCAGAGAAATGTTAAGAAGAAATTTCAAAATAAATCCTTGGCTGATAAGATTCCAGAATTCACCATTACCATCCAAGATCCTAGGCAGAATGAGGCGCGGGCCAAGCCAAGTGAAGAAAAGATGAATGTTGATAAACCGCACCACATTGAGCAGCCGATGGACTATGACATCGTGGAGGATTTAAAGAAGGTAAAAGCGAATGTGCCACTATTTGAAATGTGTAAAGTGCTGCAGCAAAAAGAAATACTGTTGAAAGCACTTGAAGCATCGGATGAGAAGCTGCCCGCCAACAATCAACCTCAGGAAGAAGAAGAAATTGGAGAAACCAGCGCTAGAGGTAAGTCTAAAAGCAAACATCCACCTTTCCTCCTCACGTTTGAAATTTTCAATCATAATGTACATAATTGCTTGGTAGACTCAAGGGCGTTGGTAAATGTTATGCCCATATCAGTCTGTAAAAAGATCAAGGGGTAGCCTAAGCCATCCACGTGGAGGGTGGTTCAATTGGATAGAATGGATGTAAAGGTGATTGGTGAGCTGGAAGATGTCCTAGTTCGTCTGGCCTCTAATGACAAAGTTTGCGAAGTTATTAACATCGTGGTGGCTGATATACCAGACGCTTACGGTCTTGTCCTGAGCAGAGATTGGTCGGCCAAATTAAATGGATATTTTGCCTCAGATTGGTCCCATCTTTGGTTTCCATACAAAGGGAGTCCAAACCAGATTAAGATTCTAAGAGAGCCTCACATGAAGTACAATGTTACTCAGCTGGAAGAGAAGAATGTACCAGTGGATTCTATACTAGGAAACTATTTTATTGAGTTGGAACCAGGGAATTATCAATCGGAAGAAGCCAGCAACACATCTGACACCCAGCCTGATCTCCTTCGATTCTCACAGGATGATGAGATTGACTGTAATATAGTAAGCTTAGCAGTAGGAGTAGATTCACCTTCAGTAGTTAGTGATTTTTGGATTTTGTTTTTTGATGGATCTAAGACATTAGAAGGGTCAGGGGCTGGATGTGTCCTGATCGACCCACAGAAGAATAAACATTTCCTTTCATGTAGATTAGAGTTTGAGTGTACTAATAATACAGCTGAGTACGAAGCATTGGTGCAGGGACTAAAGAAGGAAATTGAATTAAAGGTAAGTAATCTAAAAGTTTTTGGGGATTCTGAAATTATTGTGAAACAAATCCGAAATCAGATACATTATGTTTCTCCTCACTTAAAGGCTTACCAGAATGAGGTATGGGATTTGCTTAAATGTTTTAATGCATTCAACATTATTTCAATTCCAAGAATTAAAAACGCAGCTGCTGATCTGTTGGCCACATCAGCCGCTAGACTCGTACCCACTAATAATCGGTGTTCTATCGAACTGCTTTTTAGGCCCTCAGTACCGGATATGATCACCAACTTGCGAGTGTTCAACGATGATCAGCAAATCATAGAATGTTTGACAAATGATGAGGTGTTTAAAGGAGCGATCATAGACGATGAAGAGCATCAGGCCGAGATGAAATATGACAATTTCATTCCTAAAGGTGTCAGAACGTTAGAAAAAATGTTCGATTTAAATGAAAAGTTCAGAAGACCAGCCAATGTGAAGACCCATAGCTCATCTCTACAGTTTGAGTTGATAAATTTAGGGACTGAAATGAATCCCAAATTTGTGAATCTCGGCAAGTGTTGTTCACCAGCAGAAAGAGACAAACTCATCAGTCTATTTAAACAATATAAAGATGTTTTTGCATGGACGTACAAAGATTTGAAAACATACAACACCAACATCATCAAGCATGTCGTCCCCATTAAAGCAGGCGTCAAGCCCTATCAGCAACCGTTAAGAAAAATGCATCCAAAATTGGAACCGCTGATTTAGAGTGAAGTGAAGAAATTATTGGATGCTAGAATCATTTTTAAAGTTAGACACTCTGAGTGGGTATCAAATCTGGTAACAGTAAGGAAAAAGTCTGGAGAAATCAGACTCTGCGTGGATTTCAGAAATCTAAACCGCGCTTCCGATAAAGATAACTACCCTATGCCACCCATGGAGCAATTGCTGCACATGGTCTCGGGTTCGGAACTGTTTTCATTATTAGATGGTTTCTCTGGCTACAATCAAGTGTTAGTAGCTGAAGAAGACAGATTAAAGACAACGTTCAGGACCAAATGGGGAACCTTCGCCTATAGGAGAATGTCCTTTGGGCTTATAAATGCTGGAGCAACCTTTCAGAGAGCTATGGACATAGCTTTCCGCGGATTGATTGGCCGAAGTACTGTAGTATACCTTGACAATATTACAATATTCTCGAAGAGAAGAGAAGAGCACGCATTTCACTTAAGGCAAATTTTCGAACGCTGTCGGAAATACGGCATCTCACTCAATCCTAAGAAGTGTGTGTTCGCTGTCATGGAAGGCAAGTTGCTAGGCCACATAGTTTTGAAGAAAGGAATCTCTATAGATCCAGAAAGAATCAAGGCTATTGAACAAATCCCCTTGCCCCATAATAAAAAGGGGATGCAATCATTTATGGGAACGATAAATTTCGTGCGAAGGTTTGTGCCTGATTTTGCTCAGATTGTCAAGCCATTGCAGCAGATGGTAAAGCAAAATGCACTATTCAAGTGGACTGAAATTGAGAAGAGCACATTCAGCAAAATCAAAACTGCTGTCGCACATGCATCCTCCCTGAAAATCCCAAATTTTGACAAAGATTTTATCTTGTACACCTTCGCATCTGATGATTCATTAGCAGTTGTGCTCACCCAAAAGGAAGATGGGGGGGATGAATTCCCAATATCCTTTATGAGTACTGGTCTACAGGGGGTCGAATTGAATTACCCAGCTATTGATAAACAAGCTTACGCTGTATTCAAAGCAGTAAAGCAATTCAGGCCTTATATTTTAAAAAATAGAACCAAGGTGATCGTCCCCTACCCAGCTGTGAGATCTCTTCTTATACAGAAGGAGTTAGGAGAAAGAAGAGGCAATTGGGTAACAGCTCTTCAAGAGTACGAACTTGAATTCAAGCCAGCATCAATAGTTAAAGGACAAGGGTTGTGCAAACAAATGACTGAAAATGGAAAAAATGAAGAACACGCCTGGGAAGATGAAGTCGAATTACATGTAATGGAGGTATGCCCTTTGTTTACAGCTCCCGAGTCTTGGTGTAGAGACCTTGTGCATTACCTGCAGGTAGGACTGTTGCCAGAACATTGGAATTCCAAGAAAAGGAGAGCACTATGTCTTAAATCAGCCGCATATCAACTTGTTGAAGGGGTATTATTCAAAAAGAATTATGACGGGGTTCTTCTCAGATGCTTAGAAAAGGAAGATGCAAATAAAGTGATGGCAGAATTGCATGACGGTCCTACTGGAGGACATTATTCAGGGGATACCACAGCCCACAAAATCCTCAGGGCAGGTTACTACTGGCCTACGCTCTTTAGAGACACACACGCACATGTCAGGAAGTGTGATATTTTCCAAAGGTGTAGTGGGAGACAGCCTAAAGCAGCAGCACCTCTAAAGCCTGTGATGATCATGGAACCATTCGAGCAATGGGGACTGGATATTATTGGAGAAATAAAACCGAACTCCTCTTTGTAGCACAGGTACATTCTGATCGCTACTGATTATTTCACTCGCTGAGTCGAAGCCATCCCACTGCATAAGATAAATGAAGACGAGGTCATCAGCTTCCTACAAGACCACATCATGACCAGGTTTGGAGTTCCAGTTTCGTTAGTTTTTGATAATGCTAAGTACTTTTCATCAATTAAATTGACTGCTTTTGCTCATGATAAAGGGATAAAATTTCATTATTCTGCTAATTACTATCCACAAGGAAATGGCCTGGCTGAATCCTCCAACAAAAATCTGATTAGAATTTTAAAGAAGACTATGGTAGAAAACCAGAGGAGTTGGCACTTAGCATTACCAAATGCCCTTTGGGCCGATAGAGTCACCCCCAAGTCTACGATTGGAGTGTCTCCATAGACCCTTGTCTATGGTAAAGAAGCCATCCTTCCTCCCAATATCATGCTACCATCTTCCATATTAGCTCAAGAGTCTAGGGGGTCGGATGATGAAGTTTTGCAAATAAGAATATATAATCTCCTGAAAGCAAAAGAGGCTAGATCTAAAGCCAAAGAACGCTTTAAGCAACAGCGGGAGTTAGTTAAGAGATGGTTCGACAAGCATAAAGCTGGAACAAAAGACTTTCAAGAAGGAGACTTAGTCCTCAAATGGGATCACCCCCATGATGAGAAAGGAAAGCACACTAAATTCCAGCAGTTGTGGGTAGGCCCTTTTCAAGTTGCAGCAAAACTTGGCCCTTCTACTTATAAGTTGCAAGATCTACAGGGGTGGGAATAGAACTTACCAGTAAATGGTTTGGTTCTCAAGCCTTATTTTTCCTGATTTTCTTTGAGTTATTCTGTCTTGTATATAAATAATCTGTTTGGCTGTCTTTTGAGTCATGTTTTATCAGTTTGTTTTAGTTCAAGTTTTATTGATTTCAATAAGGGGAGCAAACCTGTGGTTACATGGGGAACATCCAAAATTTTGGGATTGATAAACGGTTTTGGGTATCAGACTGTGTGTTGTTGTTTATTTGAAAGAACTTCTTCCAGTTTAGCAGTTTTCTTGAATAGCTCCGTGTGCATTTAAGTCCTGCTTAACCCCTGTGAAATAAACTGGATTCAAAGAGTCTGGAATACTATGTTGAGGCTCCACCCACTTCACACTTAAAATGTTCTAAGGGGCGATAACAGAGGACCCATGGAAAGAAGCAAGGTGAACAGTATGTTAAATATAAATGATCCCGTGCCAAGAAACGAATGCCAAAAGGCAAATAAGAGTAAAAAAACTCCTCTGAAAGCATCATACATTAAAGCAAATGTTGAATCATAAGTACTAAATTGCCGAAAGATCCTCTTCGTTCGTGAGATGAAACATAAAGTATGCCGCTCACACAAAAGGACACTATGGGATAGAGGATCCTGAATTAAAATTCAGTAAGAAAGGCATGCAGGAGGACTCATATGACAGGAGACAAAAGTCCAAAGGCACAAAAGGTGTTAAAATGGCATGGGAATGAGGAACAAATGGGCATTTCTGTTTACCATGTGCTACAATCCTGTGGTGTCCAAGCTATCAACTACCTGAAGACAAAGGTAATAATGAAACTCATCTTCTGGCCTCAGCAGAGTTATCTGGACTTGAAAATCTTGGTTTCCACTCTCCCAAATCGGACTATTATCAATGATTGAAGGTACACACTTCCGGCATTCGAGAAATCCAGATAGCTGGAAGAATTCAATAGAATGCATTTGTTGTTAAACAGTCTTCCACTCAAAGAATGATCACCCAAAGTTCTAGGTTCACCAGGTAATCGCCATTTGTTGCCGCCGCAACCGTTCTCGCTAAATTTATTAAAATTTTGGGCTCCTCCTTTTGATTTAGTGTTTGTCGTTAATCGTGTGCTCTGTGATCTGTTGTTGGTCACATTTTGATTTGAATGATTATGGAAGGCTAATAACGCTCGTCCTGGTTCTCAAATGGTTGCCTGTGTTTCTGAGTTATTTTGGATCACATATTTTAAGTTTGATTTGCTTGTCAAAGGGCCACCGTTTCAGAAGCAGTCTTTTCCGTTAATGGAATTCAGGGTCTTAAGCACTTAGTGTTTTTCATTTTTTGATCGGGGGCTGTAGTCTTCTTTAGCTTCCGCCGTTGCGGCTCCAAAGCAACTAAGCTTCCGAAGCCTAAAGCAGTCTGCTGTCTAATGCGTTAGTCTTATTTTCCGTCGTTGTGGCTCCTAAATTGATTCTTCATCCGAAGGTCGAATTGCTCCGACTGCCGATGTGTATTGTTCTTTTAATCGCTTGCCCGTAGTCATTTCTTTTCCACCGTTGCGGCTCCCAAAGTGGTTAAGCCTCCGAAGCGCAAAGTGCTCTGACTTCTGATTTAAAATTTTTCCCGCTCACAGGCCGCGCGTGTCTTTAGCTTTCCCTTCCGCCATTGTAGCTCTCAAAGTCATTGAGCTTCCGAAAGGGAAAACCGTCCGATTTCCGATTTAAAGTTTTTCCCGCCCTCCCGTCGCATGCCGGTAGCATTGACTCTTCCGCCGTTGCGGCCGGGAAAGCCATTTGGCTTCCGATGTTGGTTTCCTCTCGATTTCCGTCGTTGGTTTTGTTATCACAAGCCTGTAGAAGAGCAAGGTAG
Source organism: Pseudotsuga menziesii (assembly GCA_001517045.1). Taxonomy (NCBI): domain Eukaryota; kingdom Viridiplantae; phylum Streptophyta; class Pinopsida; order Pinales; family Pinaceae; genus Pseudotsuga; species Pseudotsuga menziesii. Next base: position 206,779 of record LPNX010234161.1, on the reverse strand, counting down.
TATAGTCGGCTTTTGTAAAATGAAGGTGTTGCGCCTGACCATTTCCTATGGATTAGCCTTTCAATCAGTTTGGTTTGCTGCTGTGGTTTAATGTGTTTCCCACAATTGATGCTTGTCGTTTGATTGCAGGTATTTTCCAGAGATTGGTCAAGGGAGGCAGACCGTTTGGTGAAGGTAGAGCCGAAACCAGCAGGATCGTAAGATGGACAAACCAAATAAAAGACAAAATGAATGGTGACAAAGGAGCAGTTCTGAAAGGTCCGGCAGTTACTTAGCCAATCATGGGCATGCGTAGAAAAGATAAAGGAATATGAAGTGTTGGGGAGTTGAAAGATCATTGGTTTGGGGGGCAGCCCAAGCGGTCGGCGGCTGTAGTTTAAATACTTGAAAGTTAGAATTTAGAAAGGGGCTTTTTCCCTGGAAAAACTTGTAAACGATTTGCTTGTAAGAGGAACTATTTTGTTTTACAATCAGAGACTGCAATTTTGCCTATTGGAGAAAGTGCGATATGGAATGCATCAAATGTAATTAAATGAGCAATGTTGAAGGGGAACTATTTCGTTTTCAGCTGTGTCTCATTAACTGTGAGATTGTTCTAATTTCTTGAACCTATGTTCTTGGTGAATGTTCTTCAGTATATTTTATGATGTTTTCCAATGTGAGTAATAGAAGCTGTTCATAAGCAATTAGCTATCTGGTTGCCCAAATATCAGTAATTGTTCACGTGTCTTGAAAGAAGTGTCAGCTATCTATAGCTTTTCATAATGCATGCACAAATTATATTTCTCACCAATGAATGATAACCTTGCTCCCTAGGGATAGATTAGGTAGTTAGTCTATTTTCTTGTTAATGTGATTTAGATGCTGGTAAGGGCTAAGACGAGAGGTAAGAACCTGTGCATCACATTGTGACTTCTCTTTGCATCTTATTGCCCTGCATGGTTAATTAGGCACTTGCATATCATACATTAAGTCAAAAAATACAAAAATACACGGTGGACCGGGCCTCAACCGGTAAAGCCTCTATTTTTTGTTACTTTGACCTACGGTAGCCGGACCACAAACCGGACAGATTCCCCATACCAAACAGTCAACGGGCTAGTCGGGAACGTTGATTGGGGAGAATCCCTTACTGTTGTTGCCTGCTAATTTTCGGGCCTCAACAAGATGATACACCCCTAAAACGCGTTGTACAGTCTTCAGAAGAAAATGTGGTGGATTGTAACATTGGCTCTGCATAACACCCTAAAATGGTAAAAATTTCGAAAGCACTTACAGTTGAACAGAGAAACAGGTACATAAAATTGTTAAAGGAGCATGTTGATGTCTTTGCATGGTCTTATGAAGAATTGAGAACGTATGATACTGGAATTATACAATATAAAGTCCCTTTAAAACCGAATGTTAAACCTTTTCGTCAGAAATTAAGGAGGATTAATCCAGCCTTGTTTCTTGTTATTGAAAAAGAATTGAATAAGTTATTGGATGCCAAGATCATAGTTCCTCTCAGGTACTCTTCATGGGTGGCTAATCTAGTTCCTTTTAGAAAAAAGAACAGAGAAATCAGACTGTGTGTTGACTTTAGGAATTTGAACAGATCTTCACTAAAGGATAACTATCCTCTGCCTAAAATTGAACAAATATTGTAGAAGGTTGTTGGGGCACAGAGAATTTATATGGTTGATGGTTTCTCAGGATACAATCAGATTTCTATGCATCCTGATGATAAGGAGAAAATAGCTTTTACTACTCCATGGGGAACTTTCATGTATGATAAGATGCCTTTTGGTTTAATGAACGCTGGAGCAACTTTTCAGAGAGCCATGGATATAGCTTTTATTGGGGAAAAGGACAAGTTTGTGGTAATTTACTTAGATGATATTACTGTATTTTCACAATCATATGATGAGCATCTAAAACATTTGAAGCACACTTTCTTAAAATGTAGAAAATTTGGCTTGTCCTTGAATCCAAAGAAGTCACACTTTGCTGTACAGGAAGGCAAATTACTGGGTCATTTAGTTTCTGCTGATGGTATAAGGATTGACCCCGAAAGGGTGAAAGCAATATTGAAGGTAAGTCTGCCGAGAAGTAAAAAAGATGTCCAATCTTTCATCGGTAAAATCAATTTTTTGCATTGGTTTATACCAAACTTTGCTGAGATTATCAAGCAGATTACAACCATGCTAAAAAAGGATCAAGAAGTCAAGTGGACCACTGAAGCAAAGAATGCATTTGAAAAAATCAAAATGGCTCTTACTAAAGCCCCTGTATTAGTGAGTCCAGATTTCACCAGAGAATTTCTAACATTCTCATTTGCATCTGAGGATACACTAACAGTTGTTTTGTTGTAGAAGAATAAGGATGGTCTGGAGCAACCTATTGCATTCTTCAGCAAAACTCTCAGAGATTCTGAATTAAAATACAGTATCTTAGAAAAATAGGCCTATGCTTTGGTGAAAGCTTTGAAATTTTTTAGAATCTATGTTTTGTATTCTAAAGTTATTTCATATGTGCCTAATGTTGCTGTAAAAGATGTTTTGACATAGCCTGACAGTGAGGGGAAAAGAGGCAAGTGGATTGCTAAAATCATGGAGTATGATGTAGATATCAGACCTACCAAACTAGTCAAGGGACAAGGTTTATCCAAGCTACTGGCTGAATCAAATTGCCAAGCTTTGGGATTGCATGTGATGGCCGAAGAGCTAGCTCAGGAAGAAGATCAAGCAATGTTGGAGAAAGAAAAGATAAGGACTATTATTCAGCATCCACATGGTACGTAGACATTGTGTATTTTTTGTTGTAATTGCAATGTCCTGAGCATTTAGATAAAAAAGCTGCTAGATATTTGAAGCTAAGAACTACTAAATATTGTTTAGTGGAAGAGCAATTATTCTGGAAGGACCCAGGGGGTATTCTACTTAGGTGCTTAGATAAACATGAAATTGAAGGAGTGATTTCTGAATCTCATGAGGGTGCTTGTGGAGGTCACAAGTATTGGAAAGCAACAGCATACAAGATCTTAAGAGCTGGGTACTATTGGCCCTCTTTGTTTGTAGATGTATATCAGCAGGTAAGAGCCTGTATCCCTTGTTAGAAGTTTGCTGGCAAACAAAATTTGATGTCATTACCTTTAAAACCAATTGCAGTAGGTGCTCCTTTCCAGCAATGGGTTCTGGACTTTATTGGAGAGATAAGTCCATCTTCTTTAGGACAACACAGGTGGATTTTGACTGCAACAGACTTCTTTACCAAATGGGTGGAAGCTATCCCTACTAGGAATGCTACAAATAGGGTGATTATGGAATTTATTGAAGAAAATATCCTCAGTAGGTTTGGGTGTCCTCAGAAAATAGTGATAGATAATGCAAAAGCTTTTAAGTCTAAGGTAATGGAAGCATTTTGTGAAAAGAATGGTATCTTGTTGAAACATTCAACTCCTTACTATCCCCAAGGTAATGGTTTAGCTGAGTCCTCAAATAAAAACATCATTTAGAGTATCAGAAAATTGCTAAAGCATAATAAGAGATCATGGGATTCTATGCTGAAATATGCATTATGGGCTAATAGAATAATAGTCAAACAAGAAATTGGAAGTTCTCCTTTCCAATTAGTGTATGGTATAGATGCAGTTTTTCATGTTCAGTTGGGTATTCCAGTGATGAAGTTTCTTCAAAATTGTCAGGAAGAACCTAATGATATGCAGAGAAGGATTTATGAGAAGATAGAGTTGCTGCAGAACAGAGAAAGGGTGGAAGAAAAGGCACAGTTATACAGATTGAAGATAAAAGACAGATTTGATAGGAAAATAAAAAACAACACTTTCTCAATTGGTGATATTGTTCTAAGGTGGGATTCCAGGAAAGAGCAAAAATGGAAACATGGCAAATTTGACAATCTCTGGTTTGGCCCTTTCCTAGTGTCTAAGTTTTTGGAAAATAATACTTTTGTCCTACAAACTTTGCAGGGTGAGGAATTGTCAAGTCCAGTGAATGGACGATTCCTCAAGCATTTCTACAGTTTTTTAGGGAAATTTTAGTTTTTCATTGTATATACCGGTGTGAGTAAAACACAAAAGGGACTCCATAACCCAATGGAAATTTTGCAGACTAGCAAGTAGCAGAAAAGAAGGCACTGGTTTATAAGTTCTTGAAGCCTCACAAGGAGGACTTCATCCCGCAGCAGGAGACAGATGTTAAGTCATGAATTTGTCTTCTTTAGTTTTATATTTTGTTTGTGTTTTTGAAATTTGCTAATGTTCTTACTTCTAGGAAATTTTGTCTTAGAGTTCAAACTTGAGTTTATGCCTTCAGGTTTTCATCATTTTTGGTTTTTTCCTATGTTTTTTAAATCTTGCTTTTATGAAAATTTTGCGTAGAGTTCATTTTTGAAGGGTTCTATCGGGTGTATATTGATTAATGGTTTCATCAATGACACTAAGATCCAAGATTGATCACATAAACTGAGTTTTAAAGCTGGATTAGTGGTCAAATAACATAAAATGTATGTTTGAACTTTCTTGTAGCGCAAGAGCAAAAATAATGCACTGGCGCGCTACAAGAAAGTCGCGAGTACCCAATTGGTCATTTTTCACTTCGATTTTTTCAATGATTTTGTTCCTAAGGTGATTAATCACATCAATTAGCAGGTTTGATACGTGTCTTTCCAGGTTAATCATGTAAACAGGTGTTTGGTCATCGTGTGAGGACAATCGTGGTAGTTCGATGCAAATGCATGGAAAATCAAGACAGAGAGTGGAACGAGGCAAAATTTTCGGGAAGAGGTTCTCAAACTAAAGATTACGAAGCTAGTGAACATTGTGGTGGAGACATATTGCTAAAAAATCAGGAATTTGACAGTTGAAAGAAGAATTAGGGTTTCCTAGTGGTGACAGTGAGAAGCGATCTGGAGGGTTGAAGACACCTGGAACGTTCAATTTGACACCTATCCGGTCAAGGAATCAACTTCCGACGCCAGTATTCAGCTTTGAATGAGGTATCCTGCGTGACCTTTGCCATGACTTGTTAAGATTGGGGTTTTTTCTGATAAGCCCTATGATGTCAAATTTTTAAAGGAAGACATGAATTTACTTACTCAACAAACTTTTAATGATGAGATATTAATAAAAATATCTAAATAGGCATCGTTTGAGTAAGTAAAGTTCAGAGCAACACTATTAGAGATTTTTGATTCTGTGATTAAGCCAAATTATTGAAACTTGGCACAAAGCATTTCCTGAACTGGTGATAGGATAGACTGTGTAAAATTGAAGATAAACAGACTGTGAAAGTTTGAGGGAAAATTGACTACCAAGACTGTGCAAATTTGAAGAAAAATAGGCTGTAAGATTACTAACAGGTGCTGAAAACCATACAGAAGATGAAGAGGAGTGGGAAAACTAATAGGGCCGAGCCCATTGATCTCAATTGGATAGATAAATTTCCAGGATGTGCTGAACTGTTTAAAAACGCTGGATGGCTGATATTTTTTAAGAAAATTGATGGATACAATGCTGAAGTCTCTCACAAGTTTGCTCAGTGTTATCACAAAGATACTGTATCTTTTGATACTTTGAAATTCAAATTGACTATAGATTTGGTGGCTGAAGCAACAGGGGTTAAAAATGAAGGAGAACTTTGGTTTAAGAAAGTGCCATTTACTTTTAATGCACAAAGGTATCTATTGCCTGGTATTGTTCCATATTTGGGCAAGGGAGTTCCTATTCATAACTTCGGAGCTGAATGGGTAGAACCTATCAAAGTTTTACAAAGGTATGCCTTCGTTTTTAAATACCATTTCAGGTTCCTTCAACACCTTAGTAGTGAATCAAAGATGAACCTGCCTTTCTTCTTGCTAAAAATCCTACAGAAGATGTCCAGCAGAATCAAAGAACACCAAGATCATACTAGACAGTCCATCTTTCACCATGGACTTATCAAACTTATTATCAACAGTGTTTTGCAGAAAGAAGGAAAAACTTGGGAATATTTCCTTTTTTGGTTAGGGTTTCAAAATAATCAAGAAGGACAGTCTACTAGGAAGCAAGTTGATAAAGGACAGACCTTGATCAGAAAATTAAGACAGAAATTACAAGTTTAAGATGAAGACTGTGTCAAATTAGAGGAAGTTGCAGAACTTGCAAAAGAAGATTGTGAATCTAAGCAGCATCTAGATGACAATGAGAACAAATATTTGCAGTTTATTCACAAGGAGACTCAGCCTGTTCAGAATGATGCACCAGCAGAGACATTCGTTGATGAGAAGATTGTACTTACAGAGAAGGTTTCAGGCGATGAAGAAAACACTAAAGTCCAAAAGCAAAGTCCAATTACAGTCTTGTCTGAGGATGAAACATACTTGTTGGAGGAGGATAATCTTACTGTCATTGATAAAACTAGGTTTGGCACTTAAAAAGAGTTTCACAGTCAGGAAGATATGATAGCAGTACCAAAGAAAAAGAATCTTAAAGTTATGGAATTTGCATCAATCATCCATTAGGGTAAAACTTTAAAAATGGTAGGAGAACTTGCTCCTGGGTGGAGACCTAAGACTAGACCCAGAAACAAGCTCAGGCTAAACATGAAGAAATTACTAAACCCTAAATTTAATAAAGAGGGGGTAACTGTGATTGATGACTCCTCATCTGATGAAAAGTTGGATGTTGATAAGGGTGACAGCAAAGGGAAAAAACCAATGAAATATGAAGATGAGTCTAACCTCACTGAGACCAAACTATCTGATGTATTCTTGGAAATACGAGGCCAAATGTTAAAAGAGCAACAAAAAGATGAGATAGAGGTTTCTCACTCAGAAAAAAAGCTGATGGTTGATGAAAGTGTTCTTGGTGAAACTGAAACTAGAGAAAACCTAAGTTTTCATGAGACTCCTACAGAGTTGCTGCCAGAAGATGAAGAAATCTACAGGAGACTGAACATTCCATGGCTTCCCCATGAGATGCAAAGTACAACAGGAAATAAAGCATTTGATTCAGAGAAAGAAAATTTACAGAGAACTATAAAGCAGTATAAAAATCAACTAGAATATATGCATGAGACAAATGATGGTTTAGTTATGGCCAATAGAAGACTAAGAGAAGATCTTGATGAGGTGAACATCCACTATCAAGAGCTAATTGCAGTCTCAAAGGAGGCATTGAAAAGAAAAAGAAATACAAAGTCACAGTTTACAATGTTAAAACAGTCCATCAAAGAGCTACAACAACAAAATGAAGACCTTACTAGAAAAATGGAAGAGATGGAAGCAGAGCAACTGAAGGCTAGGAGGAAGGCCCAATCCTTAGAGGGGATAGCTTTGTTAGCAGAGGCAGCTAAAGATCTATGAGGCTTGTTAAAAAAAGTAGTTATTTGTTATGTTTTGAAGAATATTTCATGTTTGCAATTATTATTTTGATAAAACCTTTTCGATGAGTAGATAGAAAAAGCAGTTAGGGTTTAGCCTTTAACTGAATTTTGAAAGATAGTATTAAGGAAGGTCACAAAGAGGACTAAGGGTTCGACTTTTTGGCTGGCTAGAGGAGGTATCCTAACTTGTTCATAAGCTAACTAATTGACTCTCATGTGTATTTGAAGAACTGATTGTGAAATATATGCTCCATTTTACCCTTCAGTTTGTTCTTTGGCTTCATTTATAGCTTGTTTAGTTACTCAGTTGGTAATTTCATTGCTGGTTTAAAGTTTTATGCGTGTAGTGCTTGCCATTTGTGGATGAACTTCAGTGATATTTTCTGTTGGATACATGGTTATTATGTTGTGCATCTCAGTTTTTCTTTACTTGTGATTTAGTTCTTATTTAGGTTATGAATGCATTCCCTCTTGTCACCAAACTTCACAACCAGAAAACCCTTTAAAAACCCTAAAAACCTAGTTTTGTTTGATTGAAATATTTGAGATTATGTTGGCTTGTTTTCTTGTAGTCTGGAAACAATTTCTGGCATAAACACCAACCAATGATGAAAATATTATAGAATACGAGAATGTTCATAAAGAACAAGTCGCAAGAAATGAAGAATATATGTCATCTCTTGGTTTGGGAAATAAGTAAGTAGTTATTCCATCATGCATAGATGATTTTAAGGGTGAATTATAGCCCATGGGAGAATTTTAAGGAGTAACCAAAAAAAGTGGGTGAATTTTTTATATTAAAATGTTTTTTATTTATTTAATAAATTAGCCCATTTTTTGTTTTACTTATAATTGCCCAAAATTAATTAGCTTGCACCGTGAAACTGTGAAAATTCATAAAATGGAATTTAGCCCACTCAATTATGGGGAAAATCTTGACATTCGCTCGGATTTCTTCGGTAATGGAGGTCAAATCGCCAGAATCTTCCAGTTTTGAAGGAGAAACGGAGATGGTTTGCCCAGACTTATGGATGATAGGTTAAAATTTTGGTATTTGTCCCCTAATTTATGGATCTTTAGGTAAACTGGGCTTAGTTCGTCCTCAATTTTGGTAAATTAGGTAAAATGAACATAGTTCATCCTCGAATTGGGTTTGTGGAGCAATTATTTTTCTATATTACCTTCCCATATTTTACCAAATCATCCTGCATCTGTCGATTCGGTCCACATTTGAGAAAAACGTGGATATTTAGTCATTTTTGTACTCAATTTGGTCCATATTTGAGAAAATGTGCATAGATTTAGTCAATTAGGGAAGCTTTGGTACCTGTATAATGCCACAAGAATCAAGGCTTAGCATCAAACTTGATTTCAAGCCAATTGTGTCTTTACAGTGGATTCGTGGATTCATGGAAAGCAATTTCACAGTGGTTGACTCCTGAGTGGAAGATCTCTGCATTTGTTCAAGGTTCTTTCTATCTACAGAATTTTATAGGTTAGTTTCTTCTTTAAATTATTTGTTGGTATGTACTAGGGAACCCTTAGGTACACCCATGCACTAACTAGGCTTGTTGAATCCTGATCTATATTTGATTAAAAAAAAGAAGCTATCGACTATCCTCCCTGAACTCTTACGGCTTTCGGTCCAACCTGCAAATAGTGTGGGTCTAGCTATCTGTTTAGTGCCATCGTTAGTCAGGTTGGATGAGTCGTATGGGTCTCACCGATATACAACATGTTTTTTTCAGTGCATATAGATTATCTAACATCTTTCTAATTTTTTGTTTTCTATTTCGATATTTTTGTCTTCTATTGAGGGTCCAGGGAGTGGTGGTTTATTTGATTGAATTTTATAGCAGGGTTTCACTTTGATCTAGGATATGGAATTTGTATGTTTCTAGGGTGATAATTTCAAATGAAGCTATAACATATACCCTTATTGTTTATTACCTTTTCTTTTCAACATCAGTATGGTTTGATCCTTTTGATCATTTTAGCATAGGGAACTATGGCACGCCTAGTAGTGAGATTGTGTACTCGTGACCTTTATATATTCTGATTGGCATCATATTTATCTTCCTCTTCAGTTGGATTATTTGGTATGGGGGTTCCCTGCTTCTTATCTATACATTTGAAAAAACCCCATGTTGTGGGGCATCTACAAACATAGGAAGTTCAAGTTTTGGAAATGTGTGGATACTAAGTAAAATAAGGAATAATCTATGTTATTAGATTTCTTATTTCAATTACACTATTGTTGTTGGATGGCTTGCCAATGTATGGAGGCTTTATTGTAATACAGTAATTTCTTACGTTTGTCAAGTATGTTTGTTTACAGTAAATACATCTTAGGAATGAGATGATAGATTGACATGTGAACTTTATGGATGAAGTTACAGAGATCCTGTCAATAATCTGTCACTTGTGATATTTTTGTCAAAAATATAATCTTCTTAATGCTGACATTAGCAGATAATCGGTTTACAAATCATTTGATTCATAGTTATGTGTCTTATGGGGGAAGAAAAGGAATTCTAGTTTGGAAATCCCATCATAGTGTAAGTGCACCTAGTTCTACCCATCACAAGGACTTGATTATGTGTCCAAATATCACATGTCAGGTGTAGTTTCTATTATTTATGGTGAAGGACGTTGTGTTAGACAGGTAGATACTATATGGGTAAGCTCATTTGTCCCTTTAATGCAAAAATTGGATGAACAACATCCTTTTTGTGTCATGTTGAGCTCATTCAAAATTGGAAAATCATCCAGCTGACAGTTGATATCTCTTGAACCTACATCTCCTCACCCACCCTTGTCTATTGCACCATTGATCTCGGTGCAGATCTTGTACATGTTCTACAAATTGTTATTTCATACTATATATTGTTGTCACAATATAGGAAACTAAGGAGGTGGCTGATTGAATTTTTCTTATCCATCTATATGTTTGTGTATTGATTTCCATCCAAAATATTGATGCATTACAGTTCTAAATATAGCTTGAATAGAAGAACCTCATCTTAGAAAGGGGAGGGTGGAATGACATTGTGAACTTCATGGATGAATTTACCGATATTTTTTATTAATCTATCATTTGTGATATCTCTCTAAAAAAAAATTCCTCTAAATGTCGGCATTAGCTCGTCATTGGTTTAGAAGATTTTGATTGATAGCTATGTTGTTATGAAACAAATATTTGATATCTAGCATAAAATACCATAGTGCACACCATGTAACCCTCTAAACAAAGTCCATTGATATATTTTCCCATGAACAGATATTTTTCACCTTTCTTGATCTATGCTGTGTAAAATTTCTATAACTTTTTCCTTCACTTTTACTTCTATAACTTATTCCTGCTCTTTTACTTCACAAGTTCTTTCTCACCTTTGTGTGTGGATGCCTATATTTCCTTTTCATCATTATTTTCCAATGCGAACAATTTGTTTTCTTGACATGTATGCCCTCATGAGCATTGTCTATTACAACCAAAGCTTAGTCCTTTTTTTCTCTTATCAATTTCCTGTTGTGATAATTATGTAGGTTGAGCCAAGGTTTACCTCTTAGGCACAAACCGATCACTACTTCTTGCATATTTCAAATCATAGACTTGTGCATAGCTCTATTCTTGAATTGAATATGTCAATAAAATTGCATAGTTTCCATAACACTGGATTAACAACAACATTTTTATGTTATTATGGGCTCATTCAAAAGTGCTAAATCAGAAAGCTCACAGTTGTTAGGCTATAGTTCTTGAACATGCATCTCCTCTCCTACCTTGGTCTGTTGCACCATTGTTCTCAATGCAGATCTTGTGAAAATACATGTTCCACAATCTATTATTTCATACTATTGGTTTTTTTCATAATCTAAGAAACTAAGCAAGCGACTGATTGAGTTTTTATTATCATATCCATTTGTGTATTGATTTCCATTCAAAAGGTTGACACATCACAGCTTTCAATGCTCAATTTGGATAGTATAACCTTCCCTTGTATGCATGCAAATTAAGCATGCCTAAAATGCAAATGCGATTGGCTGGTAGGTTGGAATCTAGGCACGTGTAACAGGTAAGGCTGTTAGCGTGGATCATGGAATGCCCTAAAGCCATTTTTCTTATCAATTGAAGGCTCTGAATTTTAGTCCAAATTTAAATGCAAACTAAACGGTTGCATTTCAGAGAAGGGAAATGTCAATCTCTCAAATATTCTTTTTAAATATATGTTAAGTTCTGGCAACATATTTCAGTAGATATAGATAAAATTAAATCAAAATGCATTTTTTTTTTGTTTTAGTTTTTGGAATTTGACATCATTTGAATTTTTTTGTTATCCATGTTTTTGGAGGAAATCGTTACTCCAATATCGTAAAAAGATGACTTACGTTCTGAAAAGCTATCTTGTTAAACGATGACCTTGCTACTTGAATTAGGTTTGTGCTCATTAGTGATTACATAATTCCTTTGATTTATGCTCATTAGTAATTATATAATTTCTTTGATTTATTACTTCTGGAACTGTTAATATGCTTATGGGAAAAATCTAGCTCAACCAGTTGCTCATGGTTAGAGAGTGGATGGATATTCTTAAATGCTTCTTGTGTTTTTATTAAGCTTATGGCTTCTGGAACACAAAAACAGTTGGAAGATTTCTTATCGGTGATGTTAATTTTCATCATTTGGTAGCCTCGAGTGTTTTTGTTGATTATCATTGGTGTTTCACACATGTAGCAATGTTGGCACAAAATTAACTTGGAACTGGGGATTTTCTTTTGTTAGCAAGTTCAAGGGGAGTAAGAGGTAATTTAAACCTCTTGATCCCTATATAATTTTGTGTTGTTGTTTATGCTCCCTCTTTTCTGATATGTTGTATAAAAACAATAGGTAAACATAGGCCAATAGGAGTGTAATTTTGAGAAGCATTAGACCTGCTATTCTAGAGAAAAATTTAACAATTGTGAGGATTTCATCCCCAATATGGACATTTTTATTGTAAGTTAGAAGGTTAACTAAGTTTGAATAGATGCTCATTTTCCATTATAATACCATCCATTAATTGTGAATATGGTAAAGAGAGGCTAATAGGAGTGTAATTTTGAGATTCATTAGTCCTACTATTCTTTGGAAAAACTTAACAGCTGTGAGGATGGTCAATGTTATTGTAAGATAGAATATTTACTTTGAATTAGTTGTCCCTTTTCCATTATAATTCCATCATTTTCTTGTTTGTTGTATTAGCAATGTTTAAGACCCACATCATTGTGGCCACTATGATATTCTTTCTTGTGGGAACATAGATTACAAATGTATTTAGCAATTTGTTGCATGTGGAAGATTGGCCAACTCTACTGAAGATTGTTTAGCATTATGAGGAAGATTGTATTCTCGTAGTTTCTTGGTTTCTTCATGTGTTGTTTGTGAATGCATTGAGTTGAAAATGATTTCATTTTAGCATTTCTGTTGTGTTGTATTAAGTATTTTGATAAAATTTGTTGTACCTTAGGATTTGAAAACAAATTTCACATGCTATTATTGTAAGAATTCTTTTATTAAGAAACTAACAAGGAAGAAAATCACATGGAATAAAGGCTAACTTCAATGCATAGAAGATGTAGGTATGCACACACTTTTTGGCCCAGAGGAGATTTAGCTAGGTAGTTGGAGAAGGGGTCTATTGGTTACAATATGTTGGCTTGCTGATTTTCTCTTCACTTAGAACTCGAATTGCATGTGTCACTTTATGTTTTCCATTTGAGCTTTATAGGAAACTTGTTTCCCTATTTCCTGTTGTAAGAATTCATTCCTTTGAAGTTTGGATCACACCATGGAGGAACTTATTTATGGGGATCTAAATTAATGTGGATCAGATTTATATTTTGAACATGTTTAATTTAAACACTTAAAACACAATGTACTTGTACAATATGTAAGAGCATGAAAGTAGGTTCCATTAAGGACGTTTGAGATAAAGTGGATGTATCAGCTTTATTATAGACCAACAGGTACATGGGAAGAAGATGCATATAAACAAAATATTTTATTATTATTTATGTCACAGAATCCTCCCCCTTCCCAAAAATCCTGGATAGAGGGTGGTATTAATCACCAGCGTGCATGAGCCGTTGGTAGCCCAAAATGACTTGGGAATGGATCTCACAACCTCCCATTTGCAATATATATATATATATATATATAAACAAAAAAATGTAGATATTTTGAACAATAAGACAATAGAACCTATAACAGGGGATAGAAACCTATCGAGAGAGATTGAAGGTATTAATTTTGTGTGGATCAAAGAGAAAATAAACCCAAGTTTTAATTGTGAATTCCATAAGCACATGTAGTATGTAATTTCCATGACACATGTCAGGACACATCTGCACAGTTTTATTTTTTGAAACATTTCTTACATTTTTTTATGTGTCGAAGACATCGGAACACATGCTACTCAGATGTCAAACACTGGGACATGTGTGTTGCATAGTACATAGGTGCCATGAGTCTCAGATACTCACAAACCATATTCAAGTGTTAAATGCAATGGATGCACAACAGGAAGGGCTGGGAAGGTGTTCCCTGTTTTGTAGCTATGGAGAACTTCAATTTTATTAATTATGAAAGTGGTTACAAAAGCTACATCATTACTCATTCCTTTAAAAGTATGGCAATATCTACTCCAATGAAATACTTATGTATATAATAAAGGAAAACTATTGTAAAATTTAATTAATACATTGTACAGCTCATGGGACACTTTGTTTTATTCATTAATCTGATCGAATCATTAACACTTTCAATGCTTCATATTGATTACTTTGTATATGTACGTTGAACTTCTTTCATTTGAGTTTTAGTGAAGGTCAATGCTAAAACCTAACTCTATACGTAATAGGAACCCACATTGTCAATGGCTTGGGAGGTCCACACCAGCCACTTATGAATCATGATTAGCTCATTCTAAGAGGATAGAATTCGATACATATTACCTTGGAAGGTCTCTTTAGGGTTTTAGCTTATTTGTCAAACTAATCATACATATTCTAACTATATTAGTTTTATCTTTGAAGAGCCTTATATAACAATGCACAATATCCTTTAAAATCAATGCTTGTCTACCCAAAATGTAGTTTGACTTCCATAATCTTGGAAGTAAAACATTAAGATAAATGTTAAGCAGTTTATAGCCTAGATGGAAATCATGATTAAGATTTAAAGCCTCAAGTGGGAAAAGCATTTAAAAAAACATCAGTCGACTCATATTCATCATTTAGTACTAGTCTCCAATGGTTAGCAAAGTGGTTAAAAGTAACTTCAAACAGTAGGATCCTCCTCTTAAGATTAGAGCCTGGCGAATTTTATTGGAGATTTCAAAGGAATTTAGGGTTCTCTCCACAGGCCTAGGGTTTACCAAAATGACATGACTTATCTAATTCTTCGCACTCTAGAGTCTAGTCATTTGTAAAGGCAGAGTAAAGGATGATGATTAGAACTCTACAATGTTATTGAAATGATAACAATTTCTCATGATTTTAAAAGGCATTTTACCTTTATTTTCATATATTCACAATCGCGTTATTGATTCCCTTAAGTTTTTGAATCTTGATAATAGGCTATACAATATATGATATATATACCTCTAATCTCTATGAATCAAGGTATTAATACAAGGCCTTATGGGTTTCTGTTTTCAGTCATTTCAAGGGTGTTCAACATGTTTCATGTCAAACAAGTGGTTGAGCTGAACATTCCAAAGGGCTGAACACTAGCTGATTTATGGTGCTCCTTGCCACATAAAAATCAGAATGAGCCAAACTTGTAGTTTAGCTGATTTTTACTGATGTTTATGCTCAGAGTTGTTTTTTTATGCTCCTTCTACTTTCAATATCAACCTAGAATTTGCTACATCCTGCCGATCATTGCTTTTCAGTGGCTGCAATATGACTTTTGACCACTATTTGTGCTCAAAATTGCCTAAAAGGTGCCCAAATTTGAGTACTAGGGAATTTTTTTATGGTGGAATTAAACTCAGAACCCAAGATGAAGAGTGTTTACCTCATGAATGATTCCCAAAATCGCTACATGTCTCTTTTCAATGTTTTCATGCATAGAAAGCGCCTGGAATTAGGGATTTAAGACTGCTTGTTGTTTTTATTCATGCCCAGATCTCAAAGTATATTGCTTGCTACTTTCTAGAGGCTAGAACCATGCATAGGGATGTTGAAATATTTCCAAAAATGTTGTTGTTCAAGGATTTTCCATTGCAATCTCATAGACCTAACAACTTATATTATTGTTTCATCATTGTTTGAGGGATGAAAAAGAGCCCTAGTGTGCCCAGAGTTTAACATGGTGGATTTTTACTATTGATTCTAGTCAAATGTGTGCCTAGGGGCCAGAACCTCCATAAGACTACCTAGAAGTGTCTAAGATGCACCTGGATTTAAGAATTAGGGTAGTACATGTTGTTTGATGGATGAAATAATGCCCATGATCACTGTTTAAGGCTGTTGGGAGGTTGGGACATACTCAAAACTTCCCATGAGGTCGATTCAATCAAGAGGAACCGCCCATATTTGTATTTTTCACCTTTTGTTTATACTGTTTGATGACTTTTGTCACTGTCATGGCTTCCAAAACTATACCAGAATTGCTTTCTAGGGTTTGAAGTTGACCCAACATTGCCAGAAGTGAATATCTGCCCCTTTTCCATTTCTAGAAGATCTAAGAATCATCTTGGCATTCCTTTGAAAACATAAGGTGAACACCATATGCAACTAGGCAGGTAACAGGAGGAAACCCTATTTTTAGGAGGCAAAATTTCCTAGCATGTCACCCTAGGGATGCCTATTGTTTGGTATTGGGTTTGCAAATAGGATCCAAGGTGCATAAGAATCAATTTCCCTTGGATGGCCTCCTAGTTAATTGCATCAATAGATCATAGGATCTTTTTTACATGTTCTTTGTATGAATTCCCTGACTGTATTTCATTATCCACTAATTCAGGTACTCCTTGTATCATGATTGATGTTGACAATCAATCAATCATGTGGTTAGATTTTACGGCAAGTAACTGGAATCATTTTGTTGTACAGCAAGCAACACTTGCAGCATAAATTAAATTTTTGAAGTGATTGAATAGAGTATAAAATGGCATTTAGGTAAGAATTTGAACGGGACAAGAATTTTGCAACACGCCTGTATAAGTATTAGGAGATTGAGGATGTGGTTAGAAGGAGAACTGCAGAAGGAGCTTTGTAGCCATGTCTAGCATGTGTATCACTCATGTGAGGATGCTTTGTGATTCAGTAATTTGTGTAGTTTTTCATTTCATGATTGATAAGGCAGAGTAACTAGTAGTCAGATAGCCTATCTTCAAGGACCAGCACACATTAATTGGCAGGAAATTGATATATGAGGAAACAAATATGCAGGTAAGGACTGGAAAGTGCTATATGTCACCTGTATAATTATTAGGAGTTTGAGGGTGTGATTAGAGGGAGAACTACATAAGGAGCTTTTTGGTCATGTCTAGCATGTGTATCACTTGTGTGAGGGTGCTATGCAATGTAGCAATTTGCATAGTTTTGAAATTATTATTGATAAGAGAGGGAAACTAGTGGTTAGACACCCTATCTTCAAGGACCATCACACATCAAATGGATGGCAAAGTGACATGTGACAAAACAAATATGGTAAGGGCTGGCATTTTCTGTAGACAATGACAATTCGATTTGGCATGCCGCATGATATTTGAAAATACAATTATGAGTGGATTGATGGAGGACGATATTTAATTAAATTCATTAATTAGTGGGTTTGATTTAGATAGTGTGTACTATGTGTTTTATTATGAGCATCAGTTTTGAAACACAATTTTATTCAAGAGAAGTCAAATTATGTACATCATTACCATTCATGAATCTGTCCTAATGCATCAAACATTTATGCTCGTTGTTGATTTAACATTAAGTGTCAACAGGAAATTTGATAGCAATTGATCTAAGGTGGCGTAATCGGTAGAAGACAAGCCGAAGGAGCAGATTCGCATAATCAATTTAGATGATGTGTAATTCTGGAAAAAATGTTTTCTTTAATGATTGTCAGGTTATACTGGTATCTTAACACTTATCTGAGTAATATTTCCATGAATCCTTCCCTATACAACAAATGGACCCCATCCCTTATTGAAGTACCATTGAATTCCAACTTGAACTTTGATGTCCAATTGATCTGAAGTAGAGGGATTAGTAGTGGATACAAGCTTACAGAGCTAAATCAATTTAGTTGATGTGTAATTCTCTCAAATCTTGTTTGCTCTAGTGATTGTGAAGGTATGCTGGAAATTCCCTGGGTAAGAATATTTTGGGTATTTCCAACATCAAACTCTTACTGAAGATGGAAACAGAGGATTCTGAACTGCGGTTTGAGTCTAGTCTTTGCAAGATTTAAATTGTGTCCCAATCTATGTTTTTCTATAGATGAAAATAACTGCCAGTTGAGTCAAGGGTATCGAATGTGATACATTGGTGTTTTAACTATATATTTCACTTGAAATTGAATTCAAATTTCAAACCATGCTCAAGTTAGGTGTTGGTGGTAAGGGAAATCTTCTCTGGATTAATACAACAAAGTTCGCACCTACTCAAAACTCTTTCCATGTTGTATCCAGTGTTTAGATTGATATGGGTGCTAATAATAGTCTGCTCAGTTGGATGTACTCATTTATCTCTACCTCAAACCAAAATTAATTGCCTCAAATGATTTAGGCTTGTCTGTCATAAAATTTAACATATGCAACATTTGTACACTGATGCCTATGCTCCTTGTAACTAGAAGAACCTTGAATGTATGATGTTCCTTCCATGCAAAAGACTCCTTTCCCAAGACATTTTTCCAAGTTCTCTTATGCACATAAGATTTAACACAATCACTCCAGAAACAAATTAAGAAGCCATGGACTGCTTTAGTTGGGTTCCCAGAAGATTCTATCCCCTTGTTCACCCATAAGAGATAATTTTTTGTTCTCAAGCTTTCTATTGGTACCTTCACAACGGCTTACAACAACAACACTATCTCTTCTTCTTCTTATGGTGCAGAGTAGTGAATATCCACTGGTAGTTGCATGGAGAAATGCCTATTTCTAGATCTATGTTGGGGTTTACCTCTTCTATTTAACTTTTTCTATTCTTTATTTTTATTTGTACATATTGTTGCGCTTCAGAGTTTCTTTTGACGCACACACAAGGGGTGAGTTAACGAGGTAACCATTAAGACATATCTCATGATCCACTGTGATTTTTAGACCCATCTATTAAGGTTTTAAAAGACTTAACGAGGTTGTTGTTTTGACTTCTTATATTATCTAGTATCATTGATATAATTTGTTTATTTGTGGACATTAATAGATTTGTTTTTCATTTCATGTCTATAGTAGGGAGAGAACTTTTACTTACAGTCAATAGATTCTGTGGATTTTGTATTTTTGTTGCAATCAACTAACTCATTATCATGTTCTGATTATATCCATATTTCCATCATTTTTATGATAATATGTATTAAACACAAGAGACCTCAAAATCCATATCAAACAATGGATATATTTTCTTTATAGTGCTATTCATTTAATTTTTTAACCTGATGAAATATATCTTTCTGTAGTTCAAAACTATGGTATAATCAATAGATCCACTGTCCCAATTTGATTTTCAATTGACACACATCCAGGTTGTCCCATATCTCATCAGTCATGTAATGACCTTATAAAAATTGCACAAGGGTTGAGATTATTTTAGTATCGATGGTCAGAGAACACCCCATCATGCCACAGCATGAGTGAGTATACCCAACTGAGAGAAAGAAGTCCTACACTACCAATCTTCCCTGAGGTTTACTTATCAAATGTGTCATGATCCAAGGAACATGTGCCAGTATAATGTCATACGTACAGTGTAAATAAATTATTCCTAAACGATAGCAAGGGAGCCCAATGCACAATATCCATTTCGAACAAATTCCAACAGGATGGAATTTACCATAAGTTATGATGTTGGACTATTGTAAATACAAGTTAGGATGCTCAGAGGACACTCCCAGCTACAGCGACCCTTGGTTTCCTTTGAAAGCTGCGATCTAGACTGTATTTTGCCTTGTGTTGTATTATAGCAGTGTGGATTGTAAAATTGCTTTAAATGAGCTTTTAACTATTCTTTGTTGTGCTAGTTAATAGACCAGAGCTCCTTAAAGGTAGCACAACACATTCCCATCGTAAACCCCATAGAGATTACCCCTTAACTCATGACCTATTGGTATGTGTGTGTGTGTTCATCCTCAAATCAACATAGGTCAGCACCTATAAAATCATAATCAATGATGTTTTTCTTTGAAAGATCACCCTTTAATTCGAATGCCATGGGAGATGTCAAACTGTTGTACCATCATGTATTTTACTTGCCTCCAAAACATGAATGCTACAGGATGTAACTAAAGGGTTATCACTGGTTTTACCATCATTTTTCTTGAGAATACTGACAAGACATGGGAAAATTTATTGCCTTAAATCTACTGCAAATATTTCATAAATTCCTCTTGATCAGAGTAAGATCATTCTATTACTCTTCTTCAGAGGATGATATGCAATCAATAGCAAGAATGCCCTTATATCAATTCTTTTGAATCTATGACTGGTGGATTGAAATCCCTTTTTCACAAAGGATACTTAGGCTGCACAAATCTGGGAGCACACATCCTTTAAAATCCCATCATAAGGACTGTAACATTGCTTCCTTACAGACTTAGAAACACACCCCCTTTTGATATCTACTATTTGATGATGAGAACTTAGCTTTCAATGTTTAATCAAACAACACAATGCCCTCCTGACTGTATGGTCTTTCATTTGCTTTGTTCACTTGAATAATCCTATCACGAAGTCTCTAAAAGCTAACATTGTGATGTATACAGATTACTTGATTATTTTTAAAACTCATCTTTGGTGTTTGAAATGTTAATCTTATTTTGCTTGGAGCTTATGCTTTCTTCCTCAGCCTCAAAATAAATTCAATAGCAAAGGACTGAATCTGATTGCTGGTACAAATGTTCACTGACCTTCTGGAAATATGATTACATGTTTCTGTTCTAGGAAGAACCATAATACATATCATATTTGATCTTCCAATACAATATCTGGATCTTATGTATGCTGGTTTCAATACTTTTCCTAGTATATAAATTTTGATCCTTGTAAACAGTGTTGTGTTCCTTTCCCTACGGTTGCCTACATGATGCAACAGTTAGTAGCATGTCAAAAACAACAGTCATGTTAAGTGCCTTATTTAATCTTCTCGGATTTATCATCCTCGTGCACTTTAATATGAAGCAAAGGTAATTCAGGGTCAGTAATATTGGGCATCATCTTCATATATGCTTGGAAGTAAAAATTCTGGCCATTTGACATAGTTGTATATTACTTGACTATTTTTACCATATATGCTTGGAAGTAAAAAGTCTGGCCATTTGACATAGTTGTATATTACTTGATTATTTTTACCACTCATATTTGGTGTTTGAAATGCTAATCTTATTTTCCTTAGAACTTATGCTTTCTTCCTCAACCTCAAAATAAATTCAATGGCAAAGGACTGAATCCGAGTGCTGGTACAAATGTTCACTGACCTTCTAAAAATCTGATTGCATGTTTCTGTTCTGGGAAGAAATACCATTATACAGATCAGATTTGATCTTCCAATACAATATCATGATATTCTGTATATTGGTTTCAACACTTTTCCTAGTATTTATATCTTGAGCCTTGTAAATGTCGTTATGTTCCTTTCCCTACAACGGTCTACATGATGCCTCAGTCAGTAGCATGTCAAAAACAACAGTCCTGTTAAGTGCCCTGTTTAATCTTCTCGGATTTATCATCCTCATGCACTTTAATATGAATCAAAGCTAACTCAGGTAAAGTAGAATAAGGCATCATCTTCAGGTCTTCTTGGAATTAAAAAGTCTGTCCATCTGACATAGCTGCAACCCCATCAATGTTAGAAAATTCTCTTGAATGCAGCAGGTATGGTGGCCAGAATCTCTCACACTGAGCCCAAAACTATTGCCTTTGTGATCATGATCAATGTCTATAATATCCATAGCATCTATATTTGTTCACAACATCCCAACATACAAACCCTAGTGAACATACCACTGATACAATCTTGTTGCTATTTAAATTGAGGACATTAACGAAAACAATATTAGGGAGGGCTTTGTCACAGAGTAGGATTTAATCAAAAGTGACCATTCGTTCACTTCTACACCAATCTGCGCATGGTTTGTTGGTTTCACAAATAGCATGGCTTCCATCAAATACCCATGAGAACAACCCCCCTTCTCCTCCATGAGACCTTCCTTTAATACCCATTTTCCTCCTCCTTCCTTCATTCTTACTCCATCGCCTTCCATATAATGTTCCAGGACTATAAATTATTAATACCCTTACACAATTCAATATTTTTAATAATGATTCAATCTCATTACCCGATTCATGTTTCTCTTGAGCAGTTAAATACTTTAATGCTTAATTAAGTGGGTACACTTTGAGTTGACTTATGTTTATTTATTCGTAGAATTATTATTATTACTTGATTGTTTACGAAACCTTTCATTTAACGGTAACTCAATGCACCGCTTCAATATTTAAATGTGGTAGATAACATAATAATTACCTTGACTTTCATGTAGAGGATATTTACGTTCTTCTTACTCAATCCGTTCTTGTTACTCAATCCATTCTAATTCAATCATAATGTTTTATTATTTTCAAAATAAAATTTAAATAATCATTTAAAGTGGATAATATAATGATATTAAGTTACAGTATCGCTTTTCATTTGGTTAAACCTCTAACAATAAAAATGATAATAATATATATTTTATAAATCATGTAAGACCATTTGGAGAGTTAAATAATTCTTTTAATTGTATTCAATGAAGCCTTAGGTGTATCTAATAATAGTTATACCATAATTATTATTATTTTTAAACTAATAATCAATAATAACACGTAATAATAATAATAATTCTTTTTATTAATGGTGAATAATAATAGTAACATTTATTTGTTTAATAGATAAGTAAATTTGTATAAACATAGTATCTTTATATTAATGAACAAGGTACGCTTAATGGTTAATTAATCTTGATTAATAGTTAAACAATAAAATTCTGCAAGGTTAATGTTTTATCTTAACTTTTTATTGCAGTGTTTGCATACAATGACTAATTCGCTTATTTCACACACTAACAACAAAACCATTCATTATCTAAGTTGATTAATATATATCCTTAACTGAGTTATCTATGACAATTTATACCACTACTCATGGCAAGTATGTTGTACATCAATACTATCGTACATGTAGAAGGTGTGCATGCATGGCCAGTGTATGCACAAGTCAGACATGCACTATAAACAAACACCATCCCACCTATGCATACATTCTAACTAATAATAGTAATTTCCCCATGCAGAAAGAGAAAGCATTCATATTTTTAACATTCTAAGTTATTTAACAGTTAATCCATTTTATGATTTGATATCATTTATTTATGTTCTTATTGACTTAACCAGTAAATACAAAGATGGGTACCTACTATCACTAACTCGATATCAAGGAATACCCAACCCTCAATAGTACTATCTAACACATCCTCCCATCCTAACCTACGTCAGCATCATCCATATCCTTCATCTGCTAGTATAGAAGTGGATGTCGACTTCACCGACCTAGCCACATAAGAACCTGAGAGCGATAGCGTCGGCTGAACAACAAACCTAGCCTCTCCTAGCAAGCATCTGATCATCGTCATCACAACAAATTGGGGAGTGTGACTCAGCATGTCCCTCCCATGACCTCGGGTATCATAGTAACATAGGGTGGGAAATACATCCATCCCTTTCAACATACTGGGTCTATACCCTATCAAATTGTTCTCTGTTGCTATCAATATTATCGGAGTGGTCAATAAGGTTTATTGCATAAGTATGTGCTGATCCACACATCATATTTAGTAATTGGCTATCACTCAGCCCTTGTGCCCTGTGTGTTAGTATTTCAAAAAGAATACATGTTCATAACAAGCATTCCACTTGATCATCGATTGATCCATATTATCATCATTATTTCATTTCACGTAACGATTTTGGTTCATAACAATTACACATGACATATAATAATTCATTCAACCACATCACCATATGTTATCCACATACCGTATCATATATTCCATATTTTATAAATGAAATTTTTTATATATACTATCATCGTAAAATAAAGGAATCCCATGATAATCACAACATTGTAATCACACAAACATAGTAACACCATGATAATCATAGTGACATCATAAACATAGTAACATTATAATCATAGTGACATCATAAACATGGTAACATCATAATCTTGGTTCCATCATTACGTAAATAAATCTTACCCAATCAAGTTGAGTCCAAAAGATAACAAGCAAATAAAGTGCAGTATGTATGGCTAGTAAATATGTCTGGTTAAAAATATGGGGCATTACAAAAATATTGTAAAATCCCAAACACATCATCACACAAAAAATTGTAAAAAACATCTACAGTCTAAATGCATATTCAACTTCCCATTTCCTCCTATTGATGAAGCTATGGTATTAGATATTAAATATGATATAAATCAAAAAACCAAAGACTTGTTCTCTGCTATTGAAAATAGACAATACCCAGTGGAAATGACTTTTGATGCCTTTCTTTAGAAATGGAGCTAGTAAAAGATGACTGCAGTTTGCTTCTACATTCTTTGCTCGATCGTCCCACTCTAGTGCAAAAAAGAAAACCTGCTGACATTTGGATAAACCCATTTGCAAAATCAATATCGGGTTGATGACAAGAAAATATAGATGCACAAATTGTGTTGGATGCCTATGAAAATGCAAAATATGTCATCTCCTACATAACCAAAATAGATTGAACTATGTCAACTTCTTAAAAAAAATCAGAGAACAATGTCTTGTCGATAATGATGGTAAAATTTAAACCATACGCAAACTTGGAAACACATTTCTAAATATGCAACAAAATTCCTCTAGACAAGCAACCCATGTTGTGCTTTCATTTCCTTTTCATTCAAACTCAAGAAAAAAAGTGTTCATAAACACTGCACCAAATGATAAACAAACATTTGTGTTAAAAAGACCCTCGCTTTTGCAAAAGGAGCATGACAAATCAGAGGAAATTGCCTCTACTTATATTTTGGAAAAATAAGTCACACGCACTAATTGATCTTGAAAATATTTTGTTGGTAGAATATGCATTTTCATATTCATTCATTCATACAACCACAGTAAAAATAAATAGACCATGTATCATATGCTACATACATTGTAACAAAGAAAAATATCCTGAAATTTATTTTAGAGAAAAATTAATTCTCTATCTACCACATGGGGACAAATGCATATCTTTGAAAAAACAATTCAAATCATGGTGTCAAGCATTTATGGTTTACAAAATAATATTGTATATTGATGAGCTAAATTTTGTTTCAAAAACAAATTGAAAAATGGGGCAAGGTTGACACCGCAATTGAGATGATTGAAATGAGGTTTGAAAAAATGTCTATGTCAAATGCATCGACAGAGAAACTTTGTATAGTGTATCCTTTTTAACAATATGATATTAACAATGATATTATGCACAAAGCTCGCAACCACCCAGTACAAAAAAATGACATTTGCAAACTAGCGGAAAAAACTATTCGTGATATCCATGGATCAATATCATGTTCTTAGAAAAACACTAAATCCTAAGCAATAGACAATAACAAAAGAAATAATTACCAGAAGAAAAAAAATGATCCTCTGAATCCAATTTATTTGTTTCTGACCGGAGGATCAAGAACAAACAAAACTTATATAACAAAAACAATTTCCCATGGGATCTTGCACTATTATGACAAACAAAATGGAAGCGGTCCTTTGCAAAAAAAAGGCTTGGTCGTTGCATTTACTGGAAAATTTGCATACAATGTCGATGGTGTTACTGTCCATTCTAATCTAATATTACCATTAGGCTCTTTAAATGTGCTTCATCTAAATTCCAATACACTTGACATACTAACAAAGGAGTATGTACAATTTTGACTATTGTTAATTGATGAAATCTCTTTGATAGGCTCTCAAATGCTATATAACATTGGCAAGAGACTAAGAGAAATTATGTATACTCCAACAAAGCCATTTGGAGGTCTTAATGTAATATTTTGTGGAGATATTTGTCAAGCCCATCCTGTGCAGGATTCCTGGATTTTTGAACAACCAAAATTTCATCAGCAAATATTTCCATATAGCTTTTGGTCTGACAATGTCAAATTCTATGAATTAAAAATAGTTGTCAGACAAAAAAACAAAGAGTCCATATCTATATTGGATAGAATTAGAACATGTTCACAAACTCTTGGTGACATTGAATTCTTGAACCCATCTTGTTACAAGACACCACCAATGGATCCAACGTTCCTGTACAAAGGAATAAGCACAATTGCAACTATTGTTAATTGACTAAATCTCTTTGATAGGCTCTCGAATGCTATATAACATTGACAAGAGACTAAGAGAAATGATGTATATTCCAACAAATCCATTTGGAGGTCTTGATGTAATATTCTATGGAGATCTTTGTCAAGCCTAGCTTGTCCAGGGTTCCTAGATTTTTGAACAACCAAAATTTCACCAGCAAATATTTCCATATGGATTTTGGTCTGACAATGTCAAATTCTATGAATTAAAAATAGTTTTCAAAAAGAAAGAAAGAAAAAAGAGATCATATCTATATTGAATAGAATTAGAACATGTTCACAAAATCTTGATGACATTGAATTCTTGAACCAGTCTTGTTACAATACACCACTAATGGATCTAACGTTCATGTGCTTATTTTACGGAAACAAACATGTGCCAGACATATTTCAAATATGTTGGCACTTTTCAATACATAGATAATTTCCCGTGTAGTGCATGATAGCAAAATTGATTCACTTGACAAATACATAAATATATTGAAATCAACGCTACTTCCTTCTATAATGACTTTGAAAAAAACATGCTTGTCAAATTAATAGCAAGAAACTACTCAATTGATGATGGGCTTGTTAATGGTGCAAAAGGATTGTTTAGATATTATACAAAAAGCAATCATGATTTTGTCTGGATAAAATTCTCAGATAGAAGATTTGGTTTGAAAAAAAGAAGAAAAATGCAACGTTTATTGACAAATGTGTTACCACAAAAAATTTCTCAACTAGATCTACATAGCCTAAACTATATACAGACATAATTTCCCTATCATTTTTCCCTTATTTTTGACCTCCACACTTATAGTTTACCCTTAATCTCTCGTAAAAAGCTCAAAACATTAAAAAGGGACTAAAACCCCATAAAAGGGCTTAAAGACCCAAAAACAAATAAAAAATAGAAAAAGGGATAAAAAGCCTAAATATGGTTTAAAATCCTGAATAGGGCTCCAAGCCCCTAAAAGAGAGATAAGGCCAAAAAATCATTATAAAAATAGGGTGGAGGTCCCCATCAACATGGTTCTTATTCCCTTTTTTCATTATTCAAATCAGTGAGTACGTTGAGAACCCACTCTTCTCAAAATACTAACACCTTCCAACCATCATTTGATAGCCATGCCATTCCCCATCCTGTAAGTTGAGGTATCCTCCATACCATCTAGCCTATGGAGAGGCAGCCCATATCCAAATATCAGGGCACGGTGGCCCATTTTCAAACAAAGGGTATAATTTTCTTGCTTTTATTTTAAGTTTTAGCATAGTCATCATTATTTGTTTATTGTTACTAATGTTCTTTGTTTATTGTAGCTCTTGTTTCCATTTGAACTCTACCCTTCTGTCCGTTTGACGGAAGGGAGGTTCTTTTGCACGTAGCCAGGGTGAAAACCCAGCTATAGTTTTGGCAACCATATTGGTTGATCCCATAGGATCCCTTTTTTTGCAAGTAGTTTTGGTATTTTTCTCCATAGTCATCCCTGGTCGAGCCCCCACAAGACCGATCCGATTCTGTATGACACAAGTGTCTATCCTTGTCGACTACTGTCGGCTCATTTTTTTAATTTTTTCCATTCCAGCCCTAGTCGCTACTTTCAAGCTGAAAAGCGTGACCTAGTCACTACTTTCAGGCCAAAATCCGTGACCCATATCATGAATTTAGCCTCGAAAGATGCGACTTGCCTTCCAAGGGCAAAGTCACGACTGTTTTTTGCATCAGTAGTGACCCATTTGCTATTGCGCGGCTTGTTTATGCGACTCAGTCGCCACTGTCCTGTAGTTAGAAGTGACCTGTCTGTTTCTGAGCCATTTTACATCCGTTTTTCCTGTTTGAACAACCCATTCGCCACTGTTTGACTGATACATGAAATCTGTCTATTTCTAAGTTAGTTTCTATAATTTTTAAATTATGTATTTCATTATTAAAGTTGGAAATTAACATTCTTATTTAGGCCCTCCTCCTCTACTCATTCATCAACCTCCAGGGTCGTCTGAGATAAGACGGGGGGTTGAGTAAGATTAGTAATACGCATCCATTTTTTTTATTTTTCTTATCCATTAAAAACAAGTGCCCTTCGAAGCTACAGGGAGTGGAAACTATTGGGGGTTTCATGATGTTCGTGTCCTCGTTGTTGAGTACCTGACATTTGGGATGTGACCTGTGGATCTATGGGTGGACTTGTTTCCACTTTTATGAGAGCCCAGAAATCCCTCTTGGATTTGAAGGATACAAAAGTGGGGTAATCACATTATTGATTCACAAAAGTTACAGTCACTCATTATTACAGTTGGTCTTTCACTTTGTTTTGATTTATTTTTACCTTTCAAAATATGTTTTAGTTCAAGCCCTTTGTGTGTTCCTTACAGGGAAACCAGTGTTATTTGATTATTGCATAATTGAAAGTAAAAGTAACAAATTCATACACAAGTGCACATACTCACACCAAATAATCCAACAAAACTCGGTTCATGATCCCAAGCGAAACCATAAAAGTAACCAACTTACTTAATAATCTTTCAGTTTGGGACATAAGTCTCAACCACAGCAATTGTGGGAAGTGCTTGGTCTTTTCCCTAAAACTCATTATGAGGAGTACCACGTGGACCCCAAAGTATCTGGCCAACGAGAAGAATTTCTATGTGAAATGGGAAACGACCCCTTCCGATTGACTAGATACACCTTTTTGAGGAAAAATCCAAGCATTGTCTTTCGACAACCTTGGTGGCCGAGTGACTACCTGTGAACCACTAGGAATCCATTTAAACCGGGGTCCAAAATTCATTATCGGTTACTACCATAAGAAACCATTTATCCACCATGTTCCTCCACACAAATTAGGGGGCACCCCCCTTAGTTTGGGTCTTTAGACCATCACCGTTGAGGCCCTCCTCGACAACCTTCCTCACCTTCAGAAGGCCACACAGCCTATGATTTTGACTCAGAATCCTATCAATCTGAGCCAAACATATTCACTACACCATTTATCCCCATGGTTAGCACAAATCCTGATCCGTTCTTTAGAGGGATGGTTGGTAGCAGCATCCCCTACACCCCTACGCATTCTACTATAGGTACACAACCCATCATTGGTGGCCCTAAAATAGCTCCCACAATTCCAACAATACCACCATACGTGCCTGGGAGCAATGGCACGTCCACGATTATCCCGGCTATCCTAATTGCAAGAATTCAATCTCATGTGCCCCCAGCCGTGCATGGACATACCACCCCTGCAAACCCCGGCACCATTATTGGTCCAACCTACCATTAATGGCTCATCTTAACTTGTCAAATTTGGCTCGGTTAACAAATGACCCAATTATTCATCAACCCCATTGGCCCCCCATGCCAACCAAGCTTCCTTCGGACATTCCCAAGTTTGAAGGAAAGGCAGGCGAGTGCCCCCAAAACCACATTATGTCATTTCATTTATGGTGCTCGTCAAACAACATTGTATATGACTCGATCATACTGAGATTATTCCAGTGCACACTCACAGGTGCTGCAGCAAAATGGTATATCGAACTACCTCAAGCCTCTTACGCTGATTTCACTTTGCTAGCCTTCATGTTCCTCCAATATTTCCAACTCCCTGTCCACTATGAAAAAGGCATGGATATCTTGTTATCTTGTCATCAGAATACCACTACGCACATCACCGACCACATCCATGAGTGGCAGTGACGGCGTAGCCTATGCAAGATCCAGCTTGATGACAATATTTTCCTCGATTGGTTATTGAAGACCCTACTACCACCCATAGCCAATGATGCCACCTTTGAACGTCCCCAATCTAAGGAAGAATCCATCTTGAAGGCCCAATAGTTCGATTTAATCTATGCTCAATCTCGATACCTATACACCATCATACTAGACGCTCCCCGTTTCGGCACCTCTCACCACGATGCGTCGCGGGCATCCCATGCTATAGATGGGGTCATCTCTTCCGTCTCCCAACATCCACAGTACTAAACGGCACCCCCTGTGATGTCACTACACCCAAGAAACACCCCTAGTGTTGTGCAACCAAACCAGATACCCGACTATTCAAGGATGATGGCTCTGTCTAGAGCCACAACCTCCTATGCACATCCCGCACCAATTCATCACGCCCATGCACCCACTTGCTCAACACAACTGTATTTAGGACCAATGACCAGATTGTATCCCCCCCGCCTCCTCCAACCTGCTATGTGCCACCTATGCAAGCCGCTCCAGTCCCTACCCCATCTCCTCTGACTTGCTCGAGACAAATTTTTGCGTAGTAGAATCTTCCCAACCAACCCGCCCCCAATAACCAACAAGGGCAAGGTAAGAAAATTTGAGAAAGGAACCAGGGTAACAACCAACCACAAGGAGGCGCCCAATAGCCTAATTCTCCTAACAACAATGACGCTAACCCACCAACCCAAAACCCCCAACAACAACGCTACATCATCTTAACCACGAGTCGGTGGCCCCCTCCAGTAGTTTCTCCACATCTAGTCGCAGTGAGTCCATTATAGAACTCCGTTGCATCATTTTCATGTGAGCAGGTAGATATAATCCCTTTCCCTGCACCGTTGGTATCCCACTAGAGGGTGTGTTCCCACATCTGCACATGCACACACTATGTTTCATGTATGATCTAGCTACCAGCATGCTAAAATACTGTCAGGTCCTTAGACCTGTACCAGAGGTTGAGGCCTCTCCGTATCTCCCCAATACTCCATACCCATGTATGGATCATCCTCTACAAGGATAGGAAGATGCCACTATTGTGTAAAAAGCTATCAGGTCGAGAAACGACCTTCTCAACTACCTCCCTCCCTACTACTTTCTTCGAATCATTTCTTGGAGTCACTTCTATTTTCGTACCACCACGCCAATCACATCTTGTACGTTGAGCTAGCTCTATACCCATACGCCTCCATTTGGTCTAGTTTTTCCCCATGCACCACTGCACCAGGGGCAACATCACTAGCTGCTAGTTAGAGTCATCCGAATTCCATTTGAGACATTGTTCACACCACCAAGTTCGGTTTTCTACCCTCTGTCTTTTGACGAGACCCTTGTCTCATGCTCTCACTATGATTTTTCGAGCCAACTCCTGGAAGCCATATCGATTTTTGTACCACCACATGAGTGTCCATTATGGAATTTATGTTAAGCTCTTTTCTGACTCCTAAACGAATGAAAAGATCGTCGAGCATGCTTTCTTCCTTTCATGCTCATTAAAGTATTTGAAAGGGCATCTATATAGCCTCTTTTACCTTTTCTCAGACTATGTAGAGTATCATCAAAAAAATACCACCTTGGCACACTTAGCCTAGGAACATTTCTTTATGCATCCTTTTATGCTTTATCAGGCATTAGGACCAAAATTTACGAAAAAAACTCATCATGTGTTGTCTTTAAACTCTTTTCCAATCTTCTCATCAAGAAAATATTACTGAGCATATTTGGTTTCGTTCATGCTCGTAAAATTATTTGAATGACTGTTCAGTCAGTGTAAGTTTAACCTTTTCTGGCCTACTTGGACTACCAACGGTAAAGAAGTCTCCTATCCCCCAAAAAGGGTGGGCGAGCTCTCCTATGTACACTTTTATCCTTTTTCGGACAAAGGAGACTATCGATGAAAAAGAGACCTCACTAGAGTCTTCTTCCTGTTTTCAGACTCTCT
This sequence comes from Pseudotsuga menziesii, assembly GCA_001517045.1. NCBI lineage: Eukaryota > Viridiplantae > Streptophyta > Pinopsida > Pinales > Pinaceae > Pseudotsuga > Pseudotsuga menziesii. The sequence goes on along the minus strand of LPNX010234161.1, from coordinate 175,149 downwards.
AAAAATGAAAACACCATCGAGCATTTACTTTCTCGAGCTTGTTAAAAATCCTCGAGATCGTGTCATAATGATGCCTTTATGCGTCGCCTCATATATTACAGTTGGGTAGCATTCCCCCATTAGGTCGCCTTTGTTCAGAGTATTCTGGGATGAGTCTTCCCTGGATCCCCTGGATATCAATAGACCAAGTTACCTCCCTCAATATTTCCCATTTGCAGTTACATTCCCGGTATTACAGTTATGATCCCTCTCCCATGAGTATGTTTCATTTGCTGCCAGGTAAGGCTTGCCGTCATACTCTAAACAAAGGAATTTTGAGTCCCCCTTACTCCCCTTTCCCATGTTCCCCCATTTGGTGTGACAATCCCTAGATTGTCCCACAGCTTTGGTTATCCCCCTTGTGCTTCTCGTCAAGGAAACATTATTTCCTTGATTAGTTGCAGGTCTCCCTCCGTCAACGACAACACATCTATTCCAGAGGATAGAACTAGAGGTCCATGTATCTTGGTTTCATTAACCTTATCGATGAGTTCCTGGGACCACTTGAGAGGAGTCCTTAGTGCCTCTCAAGATGGTTGTGTCTCACGTGCTCGACTTCAACTACATCGTTGCACTATTGAGATTCATGCAGGGTATCATTCCATGCAGTATTTGGTTGAAGACCCTGATTGTCACCTGACTCTAGCATATTTGTGAGTCCATCCAGGGACCCAAATAGGTTCATGTCCCTTGTGATTACTGGGTTGCATTGTAAATAGTGTTCAGAAGCCCCCAGAGCAGTGATTCTGTATAGCTTCATGATTGATGCAGTGTATTGTACCACTGAGACTATGACTCTCTGTCAATGAGTCCCTATAGTTATGTAAACTTCCAGATCCATTAGAGCATCAATTGTGCAGATATTACATTCCATGAGAATTATGGTTCCTATGTATTTACTCTTCAGATCAGCATTGTATTCATCCTGTCATTGAGGCCACCATTATGTAACATCAGTTGTATATGTATTGATCGGCTCCTGCATTCTGGAGCCTTGATCCCATTATTTATTCTTTTGACATTGTTACAAGCATGGGTATTCCTGCCTTGTCCATATACATGTCACATATTCTTTGTATCTCACCCATTGTTGGGAACCATTATTAATACAAAAACCAAAATCCATTGTGTCTCGATCGAGGAAGCATCACTTCTTCACAGGCCTCTCCACTATCCACGTGATCCTATGATGTATGTCGGCCATACGATGAGCTCTTGCCCTCACACATTAGGGGGCAATCTGTCAACGCAAAAAATTGCTCATCTAGCTCTACATAGCCTAAACTATATAGAGACATCATTTCCCTATTATTTCTCCCTTATTTTTTACCTCCACACCTATGGTTTACCCTTATTCTCTCGCAAAAAGCTCAAAATACATTAAAAAGGGCCTAAAAACCCATAAAAGGGATTAAAGACCCAAAAAAGAGCTAAAACACAGAAAAGAGACTAAAAGCCCTAAATAGGGTTCCAAAACCCTAAAAGAGAGATAAGGCCAAAAAATCATTATAAAAATAGGGTGGAGGTCCCCACCAATAGGATTCTTATGCCCTTTTTTCATTATTCAAATCAGTGAGTACGTTGAGAACCCACTCTTCTCAAAATAATCACACCATCCAACCATCATTTGATAACCATGCCATTCCCCATCCCGTAAGTTGAGGTATCCTCCATACCATATAGACTGTGGAGAGGTGGCCCATATCCAAAGACCAGGGCATGGTGGCCCATTTTCAAACAAAGGGTATAATTTTCTTGCTTTTATTTTTTTTTTTAGCATAGTCGTCGTTATTTGTTTATTGTTACTAATGTTCTTTGTTTATTGTAGCTCTTGTTTCCATTTGAACTCTACCCTTTTATCCCTTTTACATAAGGGAGGTGCATTTGCACGTAGCCAGGGTGAAAACCTGGCTACAAAATGGAATCCAAAATGAATGGACACCAATAAAAATAGTCATAGTGCGGCAAATTTTGAAAGTGGAACTAATGTAATGAGAACACAATTCCCAATTCAATTAGCATGTGCATGCACAGTTCATAGAGAACAAGGACTAATAATGGAAAACTGGCATTTGATCTTAAAGGAGTTATAGAACATGGGCTTGTTTACATATCCTTGTCTCGTGTCAAAGACATCAACTATATTTATCTTTTGAACAAACTATAAGAAAAAAATTCTCTCATTCACCAAAATTAGTTATTGAATTATATATATTGCAAAAGCATAGTCCTTGGAAATTTCAGTATGACCTAAATTCAATCCCAAATGCTAAATATTTTATTATTTGCACACTTAACACTCACAACTTGCACTTTCACAATGAAAGTGCTGCAAGTGACCATGATTTGATGCAGTCTGACATCATATGTCTCCAAGAAACACATTTTCATGCACCACCTGCTGATACAAGATTCACGGAACAATACAACTACCTATCATTGTTTTTGGTTCATGGTATTCTTACAATGATAAAAGAAAAACATTCCTATAATCAAATCAAAGAATTACAAAGGAAAATCGATAGAGGCTATTGCCACTGAAATAGTATATAATGGCATTGTACTGAAATTAATAAACATTTATGTTACGCAGCATTCTATGTGTTACAAATGCTAAATCTAAAACATTAAGCTAGATTAATTTTAGTAATTAATGTAATTAAACTAAAGAGGTGACTTGAAAAGTCACCTCTCTTCCCCACTTAGGGTATAAATCACCCAGGGCACTTATTATGTCAGCATCATCTACATTATCATATATACATTTTATATTGCGTTCTTTGCTTTTCACCCTCCCTTGTTCTTCCATTGGTATCAGAGCCTATCGACTCTCGGCACCAAACCACCACCTTCCACTCAAAATTCAGTTGCCCACCACTTCCATACACCCTTCCCTCCAATACATTCCTCCCCCTACTCCAACGCACCTCTCTCCCAATCCACGCTGACCCCTCTTCCCACTCCACCGCCCATCGTAGCCTCTAGCCTGCCTCCTCCAGCCTCCTCCCTCCCACCTGTTGATGCCTGGAAAAATACCAGGTACCGACAGTAGGGATTCTCCCTGGTAAATAATCCCAATTATATCGTCCATTGTTTGGTGTGGGGAATCCGTCTGGTTAATGGTCCAGCTACCGTAGATTAAGATGTTGAAATATTTACCGGTTGCGGCCTGGTCCACCATTTACATAATTTTCCTTTTAAAGTTGAGATGAAAGTGCCTAAATGGATATAATTGATTAGAAGAAACCTCATAGGTGATGCACAGGTTCCTACCTCTTGTCTTACAGTTCCTTCCTTCTCAATTATTCTTCTAAATCTAAGACTAGGCTAATATATCCTATCCCCACATGGAGCAAATTTAGAGTTCAGAGTAATATACTGAAAAATGTTCATATAAGTCTAACAGATAGATGTTCCAACTCAATATTCTCATTTACAGTAGAAAGGATACCAAATATAGCTCTGATATCATGAAATCATTTATTACTCATTCATTACACAGACATTTACATGAATAGCGAACCCATTCATAACCAAATAATTAGTTCCAACAAGTTAGAACAATCTCATGTATAATGTATAGAAGCAAGAAGAAAAAATTCCACGGGATGCATTCCACACATTCCAAGAAAATTTTTGTGCAGGCCTTTATTCCAGTAAATTGATCTTTCTTATTAGCAAAGAATTAGTTCTTTTACACAATAGTCCAGTCTCTCTTATGCCGGCCAAAATTCCTTTTATCGTCCTCTACACCTCTATTTATTACAATCTCAACCCATTTCTTTCTGACCTATGGTCTACCCGAACCTTAGAAATTCCCAAACTTTGTCCTTAGTGTTTTTCACAGGAGAATACAAACGGTTTTATAAGAAAGGAAATCTATATGGGCCCTGCCTTGCTGGAAACACACACAAACCATCTGTTCTCCTTCCCCGTGATTGTATTGTATTTTATAAGCTTAAGTGCCAGTAAGGTTATTGAGTCTCCACATGTGCCACTTCTTAGTCACAAATCTCTTGCCCCTGTGTTAGCTTCACACTCTCCTTAATGAGCCAATCTAATTTGGTGAAAAATAATGCATGTGATACATGAATGAAACATAATCGTATATACATATGATATGAAATAACATTTAAACAAGATTCTATAAAACTTCTCCTTCTTTACATTAAAACAACCATAATTTTCCAGTAATATTGCAACTAATCATCTTATCCTCTGTTTCATTATGCATTCTCAATTTCAATTTTATCAATAGGTGTTAATTCTTACACAGAGGGTGAAGAGTACCCCATTAGGAAAAAATAGTAACAATTAAATTAAGCTCGAGAAGTTTTCTCAATTCCCTATTAGTCCATGATAAAGTTTAGCAGAGATTAAATAGCTCGGAACATCTCAAGAAGATGGATCGAAGGCAGGGAAATATTCGTGAAGTGAAAATGAATAAAAGATAAGAAATCTGCAAGGTTAAGTGAAGTTCTACTGGAGATAGTAAATCGATGGATGAGATCAAATCCGCAAAAGATCTAGCGCTCCAGAAACAATCCCACAAGAGAAAGGTGTAAGGAAGATAACGGATCCGCAAAGATAAGATGAGATCCGCATCTGATCTCGGATCAACGATTAAGAATAAATCTGCAAAAAATCAATGGCTCAAAAGAGTTGCGGAAAAGGAAATGCGAGAAGGAAATTTCGGGAGTTCAACTTCGGGAAGGGTTGGTTCCAAAACCCGGAATCTGTAATCCGCAATCCACAAAAATCAATGGTCAAGAAAGGATAAATCCACGAAAAATCAACGGCTCAAAGAAATGCAGAACAAGAATTGTGGAAGGCAAAATTAGAAATTTTGGTTTTCTACGACCCTCAATCCTCAATCCACAAAATCAACAGTCAAGAAAGAATCCGCAAGAATTCAATGGTCCACAAGAAATGTGGAAAAGGAATGGCGGAAGGGATATTTTGGACATTCAACTTCGAAAAACATTGGATCCATAATCCACAATCTGCAAACCACAAAATATCAGATGCTCCAGAAGAATCTCGCATTTGATCTCAGATCAACGGTTAGGGATGAATCCGCAAAATATCAAGGCTCAGAGAATTGCGGAAGGGAAATTGCAGAAGCCAAAAATGAAACACGAGGATTTCTGCAATCCGCAATTGTAGAAACATAGTTGTGGAAACTCTATTGCGGAAATTAGCTTGCAGAAAAGTTGGAGATGGGAAAAGACCGAGGTTGCAGAAAGCAAGGAATTGCAGAAATCTTCTTTTGCTCAAGCTTTAAAAAAAAAAACTGAGTGTGCAGGGAGGGATTATCTGAGTTGGGAAACTAGTATAAGTGTGCCTTCAAATCAAAATAGAAGGAGGGGCCCCTAAAAATTAAAAAAAATGGGGAAGTAGTTGAACCAGCAAAAATTGGCGACTGGCTGGTGAACATAGGTCTCTGAAAAATCTCTCTTTGAAAAACAAGATTTCCACAAGGTACTATACTATGAATGTACAACAATTTATTCAATGTATTTCCCAAGACTTCTTTAAACCAGATTTATTCAAGGATGCAATTTTCATGCATCACATTTGATACCATTCCTTTAGGAGTAGGGTAACCAAGAATTCAAAGTCTTGATAACTCTCCTAGGGCCAAAGTATGAAGTTCATTTTACTCCATGTCTTTAGGTTACCACTAGATAAGACTCCACGGGATTGTAACAAAGTAAGACATATGTATTCATTTGTTCCACATTCCCATGCTATAAGCATGCCTTTGATGCTTTCTTTATGACTAAAAATGTCTTCTGAGTCTTCCTTGACTGCTTCTTTTACTATGAGAATTTGGTACGGGTTCTTCCATCCATAATGTCCTTTTGTGTGAGTGATAAATTTATCTTCTTATCATGCTCACGGACAGAGAAGAACCTTGCTGATACTTGTTTTTTTGACAGCCCTTTTGATCTGGTGATTTATTTCTTCAGCATCACTTATTTAATTGAAGACTAAATATTTCAGAATTTTGACTTTTAAATATAAGCCTTTTGACCTCTTTGATTTGTAGCATGGGATCATTTTAAATGCCATACATCTGTCATACCTAAGTTCCTTTCTGTGGGTCCATCACGGTGTGCTTCCTTAGACAGGCATTAATGTGAGAATGGGTGGAACCCCAAGATAGTACTCCAAACCTCATGAGTCTTAGTTATTTCACAAGGGTTATAATGATTCAAATGTGGGATTGAAGCTTAGCTTCTCTTTCTATCATATGTCAACAGTTAAAGATGTTGATGTAATTGTAACTTCAGAATGTATTCATTTGTATCTCTTATCTATTGTAACCCAATGTTCATTCCGGGATGTATTGTAATGTATTTGAGTTATGTCATACTACGATGTTTATTCTGGGAAGTTTCTATAATGAGAAATTCATGTCAAGTCATTGTGGGTAACCCTCCTATTGGTCAAGGGTTAAAGTCCCCACAGTTGTGGGGGCCTTGGGTTATTAGACTATCCTAGTGAAGTTGACCCTAGGTGAGTCATTGTAAGTTGGGGCAATAGTCCCCACCATTGTGTTACCCTCCTATTGGTCAGAGGAGGCAAAGTCCCCACAAGTGGTGGGGCACTAGGGTTATTAGACACTCCTAGAGATGTTGTCTCTAGTAAGTAATTGTTAAGTGAGGGCGAAATGTTGGAGTGCACTTCAAGTGAATGAAAGAATATAAATAGATAGTGAGCCTCTCTATTTATCACACTAGCAACACTCACACTCACTCATTGGGGTGCATGAGTGAGAGAGGAGAAGCTCTCTCAGTGTGAGAGAGAGAGACAGCTGCTGTCAGGAGATCATCTTACTATTTTCCAGTTTTACTGTTTTGGTGCTGATTCTATCTCTAAGGAAGTTGCGGGTTTTCTCCTTTATGGTTTCCCTGAGGAAAATTCTTTGTGTCTCTTGTCTCCTGTGTTGTGCTTATGTTTTATTGTTGTGCTTGTTATTCTCTCAGTGAAAAGATCCTAAGATCATAATGCTAGCTTGAATGATGAAAAACTAACATGGTATCAGAGATAACCTAAGAAGAAGACATTGTGCAGCTATAGAATCTATGGCTTCTTACTTTTTGGGTCTCTCTCCACAATCCATCAGCAAACGTATGCTAGGTTGACTCTCCATTGAAGGGCACGTCTTTCTGTCGAAGCAGAATTCGATTCCGAGCATTTTCAGTTTTCAATGCTGAAATTAGGGATTTCTACAGAAGAGGAATTTTTGTGTGAGACCAACATAGGATTTTTCTCCTCATAAAAACTGAATTTTATAGACCTGGATCAAGAAATTTGGTTGGGTGAAACTCCGGGAAAGTCAAACCCTAGTTTGACCCCGAGCTAGAAAAACCCTAAATACTAAAACTGCTAAGTTTTAGTACATTCACTATATCTCGATATTGGGGACGTCTCAGGAGCTAAAAATTGCAGGGTTCGAAGATAAAATCCTGAAGAACATTGTGTACAAAATGCAACCTCCGATTCGCTATATTATAGGAGATATGATCCCTCCAAGTTAGGATTCTAGTCTCTTCCAGAATTCATCCCTAAACAGGACACTTGGGGAGAAATGAAATATATTGGGATACAAAGGTCCAAATGGAATTTTGGAAGATGTTCCAGAAAGGTAACAAACTTCATATTTGGTGGGACAAATTTTATACTCAGAAGATGAACCAGTGACATGTGGCATGTCGTATAACTTTGTTGTTATGAACAGTCCTGTAACAGGTCACCTTGGGAAAAGAATCATAAATCCCAATTGGTGAAACCAATTCTGATTAAACCTGTGGTGTTGGATCAGGGCCATGTGATTTTACCTCATTACAAAATTTCAAAGATAGAGAAGCAGTAATTTCAGAGATATCACAGAAATAGTAACAGGAATTTCTGCATAAGAAATTGGAAAACTAGGGCTTCCTGTTTCGAGAGCTTTCCTCCACTGTTTTCAGAAAAGGAGTACATTGGACAGCTCCATTTGAAGAGATCTATATATATATCCAATCAGATCTGAAAGATTCTAATTTTTTAAAATTAGGGTTTCTGTGACAAACCCTAGATCAGCCAGCTCCGGAACCAAGACAGACACCTCAAAACGGTAAGATCTAATCTTTTGCTATTTCCATTTGAGGTTCTCATTTCAAAGTGATCTATCACATCAGCTTGATGATAAGCTTGGTGAAGTTGAAAAATTCCAAGCATGGAAGTATATGATCTCTCTGAATAAAATGAATTGGACACCTACATGAGTATAAAGGTTCCAGTTCCAGAGGGAGATGAGGCTAGAAGCCTTACACAAGAAGAACTTGGTCAAGGCCAAGAAGATCATTGTTGATTCAGTCGTGAATCAACTTGTATTACAAGTGTCTCCCCAAAGACACAGAAGATGTTTGATTCCTTGGCCAAGCTATTTCAAGGGAAGAACATAAATCATAATATGACTTTGAGAAAATAGTTGAAGGAAGTGAAGATCCAAAATGCAGAGACCATGTAGTCATACTTTACAAGGGTCTCTCAAATCAAAGAACAACTTGAAGCGGTAAGTGAAGAATGCAGAAGCGATGATGGCCACCTTGAATGGCCTCCCAGGATCATGCGATTCATTCATGTGAGGAATGTGTGCCAGAAGGAAGTGATTACTTTCAGTAGACTCCGAGAAGAAGAAGAAGCTCGACTCATAAGAAGAGAAGAGAAGATGGGAGCAACTAAAGATCAAGCTCTCACCATCCAAAGAAGATCCCTCAATCGATGGGGAATATGAAGATCTCAACTCTTGAAGAAATTATTATCCACCTTAGCATTTGGATAAGAAACAATGCTATCATGTATGAAGAAGACGATGAAATTGAAGGCTCAAGGAGTCTACCCATGAAACAAATAAAGATAAGTATTCAATTGTCATTTCATGATATTGTTTTGTTATGCATTTGCTATATTTAGTTGATGTATTATGCATGATAGGATGTTTTCATTAATTACAGTATACTACTAATATGCATGTGGTGGGTAAGTAGCTCATGGTGCTATACAACTCTCCATTGCTACTTATCTAGAATGAAACCTCTTTGCTGACATATTGGATTAGTGCACAATCGCAATGTTGTCCTGGTAGAGATGGAAGGCATCTAGAAAGTTTCAGTGAGATATGGATGAATGTTGTATTGGATAAAGTAGTTGCATGATCATATATTTATGCATAAGTATTTGCCAGTATGAATATTCCTTATGAAATGTTCTAACCATACAAATGCATTTGACTTGTAGGAAAGATCGCATACATAATCGCCTGCAAGCAAAGAAGGATGAAACTTGTTCCGAAGAACAAGTGATGACAGTTCAAGATGAAGAATAATATGATGAATGCAACGACATCATTGATGCAGAATCTTCCAACTATGAAGAAGTAACCAAGAATACCAATTCAAGAAGAATGATGTCTAGGATGCAGTATCGAGACCTGAAGAGAATTTTGTAGTTCCATCATGCAGTAGATGGAAACATCGTGGGATACAAAGCAAGATTCGTAGCACGAGGCTTCTCACGAAAAGAAGACATAAACTAAGAAGAGATATTTGCAGCCACTGGAAGTGAAGTTACATGACATGCATAATCATGTGTGCAAATGAAAGAAGGCCTTGTACGAGTTCAGAAGACACCCATGGGATAACACATACATGATGAGCTTGATGAATATCTTAACCTTTGCTACAAGGTTGATAAAGGATGACAAGCTCACAGATGGATGTGATAAGAACTTTTGAAAAAGTTCAAAATAAAGAATCTTGGTATATAATGATCCTAGATGGATACTACTTGTCACTCTGGTACAGAATATTTCAGTGCATAGAGTACAAAAGATAGAAGGAGTATGATGCTCCGCTTCAGAGGGAGTGACTGCAGAAGATCCTGAGGTTCAACATGGTACGGTAGAATTGACAGCTTTCTATCCAGTTTGGGCCTTACCAAGAGTAAAGCAGATTCCAACCTTTACTACAACCCAATGATGCTTCTACTATATGTAGATGATCTATTTGTGATAGGTACATATGGGTTGATTGCTGATACAAAGAGAAAGCTTGCTGCTGAGTTCGAAATGAAGGACTTGGGCATGATGCATTACTTTCTAGGTATGGAGGTGTGGCAGAGTACAGATGGAATCTTCCTTGGACAAGGGAAGTATGTAGTAGAGATCCTGAAGAGGTTTGGGATGATGGAATGCAAGGCTATGACCACACCGATGGCATCGAACCTGAATCTATTGAGTGATGCTTCATCAGAGTCGGTTGATACTATGATGTATCGTCAGATGATTGGGTCATTGATGTATCTAATGAACACGAGACCAAACATTTTCTTTGCCGTGAACACCTTAAGCCAGTTCTTGATAGATCCGAGAAGTGTTCACTTGATTGCTGCAAAGCATATTCTAAGATACCTAAAGGGTATAGTTGATTATGGGCTCAAGTACAATGTGAATCAAAAGATTAACCTGGAAGGTTATGTTGATTCAGATTGGGCAGGCAGTGCCATTGATAGGAAGAGTACTTCAAGATGTTGTTTCAGTATGGGATCAGGTGTGATCTCTTGGTTTAGCAGGAAGAAATCCTGTGTGGCACTGAGTACAACTGAAGCAGAGTATGTCGTAGCTTGTTCAGCTAGTTGTGAGGCAGTATGGCTGTGAAAGCTACTGTCTGATATATTTGATCTCCAGTTGGATGCTACTTGTTTTCATTGTGACAACCAGAGTTGTGTAAAGTTGTCAGAATCCAGTGTTCCATGATAAGTCGAAGCATATTGAGATCAAGTATCACTATATCAGGGATATGGTGTAGAGAGCAGCAGTGAAGCTCCACTATGTGGCGACAGAGGAACAGATAGCTAATGTATTGATGAAGCCATTGGCTAGGGTGAAGTTCGAGTACTTCAGGGAGAAGCTTGGTGTTCTCCAGATCGAGGTTGCCTCCAAAAGAAAGTGATGAGACCCATAGCCATTCTGTCATGGTGAGAGGATTGGTTCCTTCCATGGTCAGATATAAGGGCCGAGCCATTCTGTCATGGTGAGAGGATTGGTTCCTTCCATGTCAGATATGAGTGCTGAGATCCATAGCCATTCTGATGAGTAGGTCAAATGTAAGGGCTGAGCCATTATGTCATGGTGATAGGGTTGCTCCCTTCCATGACAGATATGAGTGCTAGACATTTTGTCGAGTAGGACAGATGTAAGGGAATTGCCATTCTAGGAATGGAGGCACCTGGTCAATTACCAGGAACACTCAGTGTAGGACTGAGTAGTCATTCTGATGTGATAGAGGGATGTGTTCCCACTTGATCAGATATAAGGGCTGAACCATTCTATCATGGCTAAAGGATTAAGTTCCTTCCATGTCAAATGTGAGTGTTGCCCATTCCGACAAGCAGGTCGAATGTAAGGGCAACTGCCATTCTCTAGGAGAATGGAGGCACCTGGTCAGTTACCAGGTAGCTCAGTCGAGGAGGACTGGGGGCCATTCTGATATGACTGTAGGATTGGTTCCTACAAGATCAGATGTGAGTGCAAGCCCTTCCATCACTGTGAGCAGGATGTGTTCCCGCCTGGATGGATGTAAGTGCAGATCCCTTTCATCACTGTGAGCAGGATGTGTTCCCGCCTGGATGAATGTAAGTGCATAAATCTTTCATCATTGTGAGTAGGATGTGTTCTAGCCTGGATGAAAGTGGGAAAATATTCCATCATTGTGAGTAGGATGTGTTCCATCCTGGATGGAAGTACAGAAATCTTCCATCATTGTGAGTAGGATGTGTTCCAGCCTGGATGGATGTGAGTACTGTGCCTTTCTGACGAGTAGGTCAGATGTAAGTGCTGAAGCCTTTTCACAGATGTTAGTGATGTGATGTCCTATCATGCTGGTGAACATGAGTGCTGGGCCTTTCTGATGTGATTATAGGATTGGTTCCTATATGATCAGATGTGAGTGCTGGGCGTGCCTTTCTGAAAAGTAGGTCAAATGTAAGTGCTAAGCAAAGACCTACATGATGGCTAGGCCTACAACCAACATGAAAAAGGGCTGGCTCTGTAGAAATTCCTGTGACAAGAAGAATCATGAGATAGCACCCGTGGTACTGATCCAAATCAAGTGAGGATCTAGATCTAGTGATGATGATTCAGCAATGATGATCCAGATCCAGAGATGATGCTCCAGAGATGATCCAAATCGAGTGATGATCTAGATTCAGTGATGATGATCCAGATCCAGTGATGATGATCCAGATCCAATGATGATCCAGATCCAGTGACGATGTCCAGTGATGATCCAGATCGAGTGATGATCCAGATCTGATGATGATGTCCAGTGATGATCCAGATCGAGTGATGATCTAGATCCGATGATGATGTCCAGTGATGATCCAGATCCAGTGATGATCTAGATTCAGTGATGATGATCTAGATCAAGTGATGATCCAGATCCAAATGAAGATGACTTATAGATGAAGATGACTTGAATATGAAGATGACTTTGAAGATTACGAAGACCTAATGATGACCCAGATGATACAGAGAAGAAGACTTGTGTTGATAAATTGTGTTGAGAGAATACCTTCCTAGTTAAGAGGGAGTGTTGATGTAATTGTAACTTCGAAATGTATTCACTTGTATCTCTTATCTATTGTAACCCGATGTTAATTCTGGGATGTATTGTAATGTATTTGAGTCATGTCATACCCCGATGTTTATTTCGGGAAGTTTCTATAATGAGAAAGTCATGTCAAGTCATTATGGGTAACCCTCCTATTGGTCAAGGGTTAAAGTCCCCACAGTTGTGGGGCCCTTGGGTTATTAGACTATCCTAGTGAAGTCGACCCTAGGTGAGTCATTGTCAGTCAGGGAAATAGTCCCCACCATTGTGTTACCCTCCTATTGGTTAGAGGAGGCAAAGTCCCCACAATTGGTGGGGCACTAGGGTTATTAGACACTCCTAGAGATGTCGGCTCTAGTAAGTAATTGTTAAGTGAGGCCGACATGTTGGAGTGCACTTCAAGTGAACAAAAGAGTATAAATAGAGAGTGATCCTCTCTATTTATCACACTGGAAACACTCACACTCACTCATTGGGGTGCATGAGTGAGAGAGGAGAAGCTCTCTAAGTGTGTGAGAGAGAGACAGTTGCTGTCGAGAGATCATCTTACGATTTTCGAGTTTTACTGTTTTGGTGTTGATTCTATCTCTGAGGAAGTTGCGGGGTTTTCTCCTTTATGGTTTCCCCGAGGAAAATTCTTTGTGTCTCTTGTCTCCTGTGTTGTGCTTGTTATTCTCTCAGTGAAAAGATCCTAAGATCATAATGCTAGCTTGAATGATGAAAAACTAACAAAAGAATCTAATATTGATCGAACTTTACCACTTGGACCTTCCCATAAACGGTTCATGTATTTCAAAGATCTTTGAATTATCCAGATTCCTATGTTTTCAAGCGTCAAAAATTGAGCTGGCTTATTATAAGCAAATAACAAGCAAAAATGAATAAAAGTAAATCATAAAAATAAAACAAACTAATTGAAAACAAGAAAAGAAAAGTAGGATTTATTTATGTACAAAAGTGTTCCAAATCTAGGTGAAGTACTATTTCAGAACAAGGCTATTTACAGGAAATTTCTCTTCCTGCCCTTGTAAATATTGCAACTTGTAAGTTGAGGGGCTAAGCTTCTTAGCAATATCATAGGGGCCAACCCATAGATGTTGAAATTTTGTGTGTTTTCCCTTCTCGTCATGTAGGTGATCCCACTTTAATACCAAGGCTCCTATTTCAAAGTTCCCCTTCCCAGATTTTCATTTATCAAACCATCTCTTGACAATGTGCTGATGTTGGTTAAATCTATCTTTGGACTTTTATCTGGATTCTTCAAGCTTCAATAGAGTATTAATGCGTGCCTGTAAGATATCGATACCGGAGCCTCGTGAGGCTTGAGCTAATTGTAATGATGGAAGCAGAATGTTTGGGGGTAAAATATCTTCCTTCCCATATACCAGAGTATAGGGAGACACTCCTAAGGAATTATGGGTGACCTTGTCTTCCCATAGTGCATTTGGAAGGGTTGTGTGCCAATTTATTTGATTTTCAATAATGGTTTTCTTCAAAATTCAGATTAGTTTCTTGTTTGTTGATTTCGCTAACCCATTTCCCTGAGGGTAATAATTTGTTGAATAATGTAATTTAATTCCTTTTTCATAAGCAAACTCAGTTATATTGATAGATGAGAAATAAGATGCATTATGAAAAACAAGGGAAATTGGAACCCCAAACCTGGTCATAATGTTCTCTTGCAGAAAGTTGATGATTGCATCCTTGTTCACTTTGCGCAATGGAACCGCTTCAACCCATCATGTGAAATAATCTGTAGCCGTAAGGATATATCGATGTTGTAGTGAAGAGTTTAGATTGATTTCCCCAATGATATATATGCCCCACTGTTCAAATGGTTCTGAAATAATAACGAGTTGTAACGGCCCAGCTGCTTTTGACAATCTGCCACCACTCCTTTGGCACACATCACACTTTCTTGCATAAGCATGAGGATATTTGAATAGAGTGGGCCAATAGTAACCAACTTTGAGAATCTTATGACCGGTGGTATCTCTAAAGAAATGTCCTCTCACAGGACCATCATGTGATTCTTTAACTACTTTGGATGCATCTTCTTGCTTTAAACATCTAAGAAAGACTCCATCAAAATCATTCCTGAAAAGATCTCCATTAATTATCTAGTAAGAGGACAAATTCAATCGAAGTGCCCTTCTCTGCTTGGAATTCCAACGTTCCGGTAGATTTCCTTGATGAAGATAATGCACTAGATCTCTATACCATGATTCAGGAGTAGTGAAAATAGGACATACATCAATAAAGTTTAATTCAGCTTCATTCTCCCAATCATAATCCTCATTAACACGACCTTCCACAAGCAACTTGCATACCTCTTAACCTTTCATGATAGTAGTTGTCTTGAATTCTAAATCATATTCTTGCAGCGTTATCACCCAGTTTCCTCTTCGCTCACCCAATTCTTTCTGTACGAAGAGGGACCTAATAGTTGGATGAGGAACAATGAATTTTGTTATATTTTTCAAAATATAAGGCCTGAATTGGTTTGCCGCTTTGAAAACTATGTATGCATGTTTGTCTATAGCTAGGTAATTCAATTCAGCCCCTTGTAATCTAGTGCTCATAAAGGATATTGGGTATTCATCTCCTAATTCTCCTTTCTGAATGAGCACCGCTGCAAGAGAATTGTATGAAACAAAGGTATACATAACGAAATACTTTTCAAAGTCAGGACTCCTTAAAGAAGGTGCATGAGTTATTGTTGTTTTGATGTCTTTAAAAGTGACCTTCTCGATATCAGTCCACTTGAACTGTACGCTTTGCTTCACCATTTTCTACAAAGGTTTTACAATTTGTGCCAAATTTGGTACAAACCTTCGAACAAAATTTATCGTGCCCATGAATGACTGCATAGATTTTTTGTTATGAGGCAAGGGAATATGAGATATAAATTCAACTCTCTTTTGGTCAATTGAGATCCCCTTCTTTGAGATGATATGACCTAACAATTTTCCTTCCAGAACCACGAAAATGCTCTTCTTTGGATTTAAAGATATACCATATTTTCTACAGTGGTCAAAAATCTGTTTCAAATGAAAAATGTGGTCTTCCCTTTTCTTGGAGAAAATTGTCACATCATCTAAGTATACCACTACATAGTGGTCGATTAATCCTTGGAATGCAATGTCCATGGCCCTCTCAAATGTAGCTCCGGCATTTATGAGGCCAAACTACATTCTCCTATAAGCGAACGTTCCCCACTTAGTGCAAAATGTAGTCTTCAGTCGGTCCTGTTTGACCACTAGCACTTTATTGTAACCTGAGAATCCATCTAAAAGGGAGAACAACTCTAAGCCTGACACCAATTGAAGAATTTGTTCCATCAGTGGAATTGGATAATTATCTTTATCTGACGCTCTGTTCATATTTCAAAAGTCAACACATAACCTTATTTCTCCTGAATTCTTCTTTACTGAAACTAAATTAGCCACACATTCAGAATGTCGAACTCTGAAGATAATCTTTGCCTCTAGTAACTTCTTCACTTCGCTTTGGATTAAAGGTTCAAACTTAGGATGCATTTTCTAGAGTTGTTCCATCAGTGGAATTGGATAATTATCTTTATCTGACGCTCTGTTCATATTTCGAAAGTCAACACATAACCTTATTTCTCCTGAATTCTTCTTTACTGAAACTAAATTAGCCACACATTCAGAATGTCGAACTCTGAAGATAATCTTTGCCTCTAGTAACTTCTTCACTTCGCTTTGGATTAAAGGTTCAAACTTAGGATGCATTTTCTAGAGTTGTTGCTAAAATGCTTTTACGGCTGTCTTAATAGGAATTATATGTTGAATGATGCACATGTCATATGTCTTTAGGTCTTCATATGTCCAAGCGGATATATCTTTATATTGCTAAAACAATTTAATAAACCGGCTCCTTTCTCTAGGCGAGCAACAATTTCCCAAATTTACAAACTTGGTCTCAGCTTTTGTCCATAAATTTATCAGCTCATATTTCATAGACAAACTATTGGTTTTGACATTGGTTGGTTTTCTAAATTTTCTAGGTAGATCAAACATTCCTTCAAGTGTCCTTACTCCTTTGGGCATGAAATTTCCTTTGGTCACCTCTCCATTTTGTAAATATTCCTGATGTTCTTCATCATCAATTACAAATTCTTTGAAAACTTCATCATTGGTCAGTTGTCATCAAACACCCCCAAATTTGTGATATTATCAGCTACAGATGGCCTAAAAATAAGTTCAATGGAACACTTATGATTAGTTAGCACTAACCTGGAAGCAGAAGTAGCTAATAAATCAACTACATCTTTTTGTAATCAAGGAATTGAGTTTACATTAAAAGCATTTAAATGTGCTATGTGAGGAACCTGCAGCAAACAAGTAATCAAAACACACGATATAGCAGCAGAACTCAGAATCACTTTTATATTAATCGCAAGCCACTTCGAGGGGGCAACCTCCTTTGAGCAAGCTCAATGCAAAATAACTTCACGGTGCCTTCCTTGGCCTCAACACACACTTATATACTAAAAATAGGAGCCAATACCATGGGTCAAAACCATGGGCCAATGTAAACTATGGATCAACAAATACTACAGGCGGCTTACAAAGCATATGCGCCTCACAACAATAACACAAACTATGGATCAACAATTACTATGGGACGACTTACAAAGCATATGCGTCCAACAACAATATACTAACATAGTAAAGAGAGGGATTGATATGGGTTCCTAACATCCCCTCCCCCTTAGAAAAATCTTTGTCCTCAAAGCTTTACATGTGGAAATTGTCGCTGTATCTGGAGGAGTGGTTCCCACGTATCATCCTCAGGCTGCATTCCGTGCCATTGAATTAAGACCTCTGTGATAGAGCGAGAGCGAAGCTGACGAGTGCGCTTATTGAGGACAGCCTCCGGATCCAAAAAGATGGATCCGTCATTATCCAGTGCTGGTAAAATAGTTTGGCCTTTGATGTTGGTGCCAAGAACTTTCTTCAGACAAGAGACATAAAATACTGGATGAATGCGGGAAGAAGGCGGAAGTTCCAATTTAGAAGCAACAGATCCAATCTGTTGAAGAATCCTATATGGCCCATAGAACTTTGGAGCGAGTTGATGACGCCCTCTGAGTTTTAGTGAGGATTGCTTGTAAGGCTGGAGACGAAGAAAAACCATATCACCGGCTTCAAAAGTGCACTCAGAATGGTGCTGAACAGCTTGTTGCTTCATGCGATTTCCTACCATGTGAAGGTTTTCGCGCAAAATGCGAAGGACCGCGGCAACTGCCTGAACTGGAGAACTGCTGGGGGTGTAAGGAAGAAGAACTGGTGGTGCCAGAACATAAACTGCTTCATATGGAGTCATTTTAGAGGCAGGGCAGGAAGAGGTATTGTACCACCATTCAGCGAGAGGGAGCCACTTTGCCCACTGATGTTGTTGCTCAGAGGAGAAGCAATGAAGATAAGGTTCCAAGCATTTATTGATAATTTCAGTCTGACCATCCATTTGGGGGTGATAACCTGAACGCATCTTCATTTTGGGGCCAGTGTGGTGAAAGAGTTCTGTCCAAAAATGACTGGTGAAAGTCGCATCACGATCTGAGATAATGGAAGAAGGCATTCCATGAAGATGAAAGATCTGGTCCAGGAAAATTTGAGCAATGGAAGAGGCTGTATAGGGATGGCTGAGAGCACAAAAATGACTATATTTGGAGAGGCGATGAACCACAACCAAAATCACAGTCTTCCCTCCAAATTTAGGGAGCCCGTCAATGAAATCCATAGAAATATCTGTCCATATCTGGGGAGGTATGGGCAAGGGCTCAAGCAATCCCGGAAGGGGTGTTGTTTCACCCTTATTGCGCTGGCAGGTATCATATTCAACCACCATCTGTTGAATTGTCCTTTTCATGTCCTACCAAAAGAAGTTGCGCCATGCCCGTTCATACGTTTTGAGAAAACCAGAGTGCTCCGCTGACGGAGAAGCATGGAGTTCATAGAAGATAGCTTGTTGAAGAGCTGTGTTCTGGGGAAGCACCAGACGACCCTTGTATCGTAGTGAAGCACCATCCCAAGAGTAATGTGGAACAGCAGCAGGGTTGTTGTCCAAGCGTTGGATGATGTGAGATAATGAAGAGTTATTGACATAACCCTGCTGAACCGATTGCAACCAATTTGGAACAGGCATAGAAATAGCGGAAAGAGAACCTTGGTCATCAAATGTGCGAGAAAGGGCATCCGCCACAAGATTGTCCGTACCCTTCTTATAAGTGATCTCATAGTCATAACCCATGAGTTTGCTAACCCATTTCTGTTGTGTTGGGGAGGATACACACTGTTCTAGGAAATATTTCAGACTCTGGTGATCAGTCTGGATGCAGAAATGATTCCCTAAGAGGTAGGGTCGCCACTTTTGTACTGCATGCAACATGGCCATCATTTCCTTCTCATATGTAGAGGCAACTAAATTCTTACCGGAAAGGGTTGTGCGAGTGAATGCAATGGGGTGTTCATCTTGAAGGAGAATAGCACCAAATCCATTGCCGCAAGCATCACTCTCAATAGTGAAGAGCGTGGAAAAATCGGGCATAGCTAGAACGGGTGTAGTACACATAGCTTGTTTCAGCTTGTCAAATGCACGCTCAGTAACAGGTGTCCATGTAAAAGCATCATTTTTCAACAGTGCAGTGAATGGAGCTGCAAGCTTCCCATAATCCTTGACAAACTTGCGGTAGTAGCCAGTCAACCCCAAAAAACCATGAAGGCTCTTGAGTGTCTTAGGAGGTGGCCAATTGTTCAGGGCAGCGATTTTGGCAGGATCCACATGAACCCCTTGTGCTGAGATAATGTGCCCGAGATACTCAACTTCCTTTTGGCCAAAAACAGATTTAGACTCTTTGGCATGGAGATGATGATCAGAGAAAAGTTGCATTACAAGAGCCAGAGGCTGGAGATGTTCATCCCATGTTTTACTGTAGATGAGGATATCATCAAAAAATACCAGAATGAATTTCCGCAAATAGGGCCTGACGTTGGGAGGAATACGATGGTCCTCTGGTTGTGAAGGTGGAAGTCCCACTGGTTCAGCAAAAACACCTGTATAGCGATCCAGAATTTGTTGGGGATCCAAAGGAGTAGTGGGGGCCACTGATGGTTGCATGTGAAGGGAATGGAGCTGAGCAATGACACCATGGGAACTCTTCTTAAGGAGTTTTTCCAGGCGATGTGAACTGATGATGCTGAGAGACCCTGGTTGTAATCCTTTCAATGTGTGCTTGTGTCCATCGGGGGAGAAATGCATCCAAAGTTCAACAAAATCCCATAATATGGGGCCAAGTGTGCGCAGCCATTAAGCGCCCAAAACCACATCACATCCGCCTAAGGTCAAGGCAAACATGTCAGAGCGGAGGTTATAATCTCCAATAGAGATACGCACATTACGACACTTCCCTTTGCAAGGTAAGGTGCCCCCATTGGCAACCATGACTTCAAAGTTGGAGCAAGGATGGATAAAACAATCAGCTTGTTTGGCGATCCGAGGGTCAATGAAATTATGAGTGCTGCCAGAATCAATGAGTATTGTAAGAGGAAGCTTCTTGAAGTAACCGCGTACCCGCATTGTTTGGGGGGCAGTGACTCCAGCTAAAGCATGGAGGGATATCTCGGGTTGGTCGTCCTGAGATGGAGGGTTAGTAGGCGGCTCCTGAGTGTCAACCGGAGCATCCATTACATCGGCAACTTCTTCACCAATTTTAGAGGCAGGTGGAGAATCCACATCCAAGAGATAGATCTTTTGTTGAACACATCGATGTCCCCGACTGAATTTCTCATCACAATTATAACAAAGCCCTTTTTCTCTGCGTGCCTGCATCTCTGTTTCAGACAAATGCTTGATTGGAGATGAGCAAGGAGCTAGCGAAATGGGAGGTCGTTGAGAACCCATATTTCGGAAGGGAACAAAAGAGGAGTTGGAGCACTGTTGGGCTGCCATCTTGTCTTCTGCCAACTTATCCAACCCCAGGGTTTCCATCATTGTGTTGGGACTAAACATTTTGACCTCAGAGCGAATTACATCCTTTAGACCACTGATAAAACAACTCCGGTAGAAGTCATCAGGTAATCCTTCAGTGTGATTAGCTAGTTTCTCAAATTCAGTTTGATACTCTTTTACAGTGCCAGTTTGGCGAATTTTAGTGAGAGCTCCTGTGAAGTCATCAAAAGCACTCGGACCAAATCGGTGCAAAAGGAGCTGGCAAAAAGCAGGCCATTTTGGCTCTTCATGAGCCTTGATGTACCAACGATACCATTGAAGAGCTTCCTGTTCCAAATGAAAGGAGGAAAGTGGAACTTGGTGGACAGCAAAAGTATTATGAAGGCTGAAATACTGTTCTGCACGATAGATCCATCCAGTCGGATCAGTACCATTGAAGCGCAGAAAATCTAGCTTCGGACCGCGAAAATGGCTGGAAGAAGAGAACCCATTGGTTGATGAAGACTCGAACTGTCGTCTGGTGTTCATAGCTGAATGCTCAAGATGGAGACCGAGAAATTTTTCATCCAGTTCCTGGAGTTTGGCTTGGATGGCTGCAAGTGCTTCCTCCATGATTTTTGCTCCTGTGCGGGTGACAACCATAAGCAGGATATTTTTCAGGAAGGGATCTGCAACGAGGCGGAAGGGATCTGCAACGGTGCAGAACTGACCAGCAACAGTTCTGGATAGAGGAAATTTGTAATTGTGCAACTGAAAATAGATATGGACCCCAGTTATGTGCGGCTTCCTATCGGTTCAAGGGATTCACTCGGCCACCAATGCTATCTGAAGGCTTGTGTATTGGGGAAGTACCCCTCACTCCACGGCTCAGGTAAAACTGTTAACCGCTTGGCCACAAACGACAGCTCTTGGTTTACCTCACGGGTGGGAACTAGTCAATCAGGTAGGGGTCATTGCCCTTTTCGCTGGCAGGTCCTCTCAATGGGCTAGCTACTTTGGGGTTCCTATCGTACTCCTCACAATGAGTTTTAGGGCTTATGCGCAAGTACTTCCCACAGTTAAGCGGAGAGGGATTATTCCCAGATCCGAACCTGCAACAGAAAAAAATTTGGGCAGAAATTCCACCCAATGTTCAAAAACCAGATCTATATTGCTCAGAATCGCTATTATAGCATGTTTCTGGAACTAGAACAACCACTCTGCTTGTACCCATGAAATTGGAATAGAAATCTGGGCACTCAGTCAGAAGATTTTCGCGCCGCAATTTCCATAGCCGTCACCGAAATTCTGAAAAATTGCGGATTTTAAATCCACGATATCTCCACTTTTAGAACTCCAAATGAGATGATTTTTTTTTTGAAATTGCGTATTTTTGAAAGAGGAATTCAGATATGCAATATTTTTCTTCTGATTTTGTGCAAAAATTTTCAGAAATTGATCTGAAATTCGCTGCCAAAAAAAAAAAAAATTATTTCCCACGTGTGCCAAGGAAAGTGCTCTGATACCAGATGTGAGGAACCTGCAGCAAACAAGTAATCAAAACACACGATATAGCAGTATAACTCAGAATCACTTTTATATTAATTGCAAGCCACTTCGAGGGGGCAACCTCCTTTGAGCAAGCTCAATGCAAAATAACTTCACAGTGCCTTCCTTGGCCTCAACACACACTTATATACTAAAAATAGGCACCAATACCATGGGTCAAAACCATGGGCCAATATAAACTATGGGCGCCAATACTATGGGTCAAAACCATGGGCCAATGTAAATTATGGATCAACAAATACTACAGGTGGCTTACAAAGCATATGCGCCTCACAACAATAACACAAACTATGGATCAACAATTACTATGGGACGACTTACAAAGCATATGCGTCCAACAACAATATACTAACATAGTAAAGAGAGGGATTGGCATGGGTTCCTAACATGCTATCAAATTCCATACTTCAGCTTGATATCCTTTTAGGTGTGGAGATAAACAATGAATTGTGTCTCTAACTTGCCTAACCACTATTTCAAAATCACCGAAAACTTTTAAATTGCTTACATTTAGTTCAATGGCTTTCTTCGGGCCCTGGACTAGAGCTTCATAATCAACGATATCGTTTGTGCATTCAAACTCTAGCTACAAGAGAGTTTTTGTTTGTTCTTTTCAGGATCAATTAGGACACAACCAGCTCTAGATCCCTCTTGCATCTTAGAACCATCAAAATATACAAACCAAAACCTATCTTCTAACTCTACCTAGTTAGTATCATTTGCTATGTTAGTGACTAAATTTATTATGTTACAGTCAATATCATCAGTCTGAGAGAATTGAAGGAGATAGTTGTATCTGATTCACAACTGAATTCTTGAGCTTGGTAATTCCCTGGTTCAAGCTCTAAAAAGTAATTTCCTAAAACTGAAGACGATAAATTAACCGGCTCGTTCTTTTCTTCTAGCCGAGTTACGTTTTGTTTCATATGTGGTTCTCTCATAATCTTGATCTGATTTTGACTATTTTGGTATGGCAACCACATGTGAGACCAATCTATTGTGAATTAACTGTAAAGTTTCGTTGACCAATCCTTGCTCAATATTAATCCATGTGCCTCAGGTATATCTACTACCATGATATCTATGAACTAGCACACTCTAGGATCAACAAACAATCGTATTAGCACATCTTTCATCTCCTCTATAACCTTAACAGTAGAAGTATCCATCTGAATTATCCAAGAGGGGGATGGTGTTGGTTGACCATTAATATTATTATATATTGAAAGCGGCATAACATTGGATGAGGCTCCAGAATCTACCAAACAGTTATGTACGTTGTGATTAAAAATCTCAAATGATAACAGAAAATGCAAAGTCTGAGATTTAGATTTGCCACCAATGCTTGCTTCATTAATCTCAGTATCGGATTCAATGGCTTCTAAAGTACTGTTGGGTTGCGAGTCAAAGGATTCCAATAGTTTCTTTCTTTGCTGAGGTAGTTTACACAATTCAAATAAAGAGATATTTGCTTTAGTTTTCTTAATGTCTTACACAATATCATACCCCATGTCATGTTCTACCAAAACTTTCTTAGTGCCTTCTGTTTTAGTTTCCAAGGTCTTCACAGGTTTGCTAACTATTGGATTTGTCACTTTTATGTTTATCGGATTAGAATTAGGTGATATTTGAGTAGTGCTGAAAATTTTCTTCATGGTTTCTTTTACCTTCTATGTTTTAGGCAGCACTAAACTTTGATCCATAACCGGTCCTTTACTTCTTGTTGTAACATTTACCGCTGATACTTGTATTTCCTCACTCTGATCCTCCTCGCTCAACCCCAACGTGGGTTCCCAATCCCATAATACCATTGTGGTTTCTTCATTTGTTTCCTCAGGATCATTTATTTGGCCTTATTCTACCTCAGGCTCTACCAGTTGGGTATCTAACAGCTGATTCATAACCAGAGTCATCAAATTTATCCACTGTGGGAAACTTTTTCTAGAATGATGCTCCTGATGAAAAATACATAAATGGTCCATGCCTACTTCATTAAAATTTAAAACAACAGAATTAATTAAAGGTGGTTGAGACTATCCACTTTCTTCCCTTTTCTTGTAATAAGGCTTGAAGGAATTTCTAGATGAACTATATCCTTTATCCTTTTCTAAGTCTACTATCTTATTTGATAACTTTTGTACCATCTTGACCACATTTTCTAACTCATTCGAGTGTTCTTCTTTGGGCCTTGTTAACAACAAAGGTTTTTTATTGCCTATGTTTTTCACCTCTTGTTATGAAGTGTGCTTTGTTATACTATCAAGATCGGCTTCCACCCTGCTGGCTTCATCATAATTTTATACCAGTGTATGCTTGACTGCCATTATCACAAACATTGCGATAGGTGGATATAAAGTTATAGTATAATATTCTACCAAATATTCCTTAGTTGGTTTTGTTGCAGCACTAAAACTGCTTAAAAGAGTAGTAAACCTTTTATTAAAATCTTGAACTTTTTCTTTCTTTTCCATTTTCATAGACAGTAACTCCTTCATAAGGGTAGCTACAGTTTTTTTATTACTGGATTTTCTTTTAAATACCCTTTTAAAAAATATCCCAATTTGCTATTGAATTGGCTTGTATATTAAAGAACCAAGAAGATGCTTTAGGCTCAAAGGTATACGGAAATAGTCTGCATACAACATATTCATGTTCAACATTTAAAATATCCAGAGCGAGATAAAAACTTTTCAAATGGTCTTCTACAGAAATACCTTTTCTAGGATCAAACTTTGGTAACACTCATTATGGGTGCTTAGGTAAATCATGCAAAGGCGTAGCCAGATTAAGTGGTGTTATGGCCCTCCATGTAGGTTGATTAATGACTACAGCCATAATTTGAGGTGGAGACTGTGGAAAAAATTGAGTTGTAGGAGACTCTGGTCCCAACTGATCAAGAGGTTGAGTGATTTATTGGATAGATAAATCCACCAATTCTTCCAAATTTTCTACAAGGATTGAATCTTGATTATAAGAGATTGCTTTCTTAGAAGCCTACCTTCTCGGTAACATAGGGATGACTTTCAATCCTCCAAGTTTCTTAACGTAAGATCATGTATTCCTTCGAAAGTGATCACCTTCTTTGAATGTGACAATGTACAAATGTTCTGAGTCTTCTTCTTCAGAACTTACGCTTTCTTGTTCTTCATATTCAAGAATAAAATATTCAGGGAAAGGCGTTTCAGATGTTGTTCGAATGGAGTCTTTTCTTACAAATGAATTTCCTCTTCCATCCATGCACTAGAAGCCCTCCTTCTAGCACCAAATCTATTGATTCCTGAAAAAATCCCAGGTACCGACAGTAGGGATTCTCCCTGGTAAACAATCCCAATTAGGTCGTCCACCGTTTGGTGTGGGGAATCTGTCTGGTTAACGGTCTGGCTACGGTAGATTAAGTTGTTTAAATATTTACTGGTTACGGCCCGGTCCACTGTTTATGTAATTTTCCTTTAAAATATGAGATGCAAGTGTCTAAATGCATATAATTGATGACCAAAAACCTCACAGGTGATGCGCAGGTTCTTACCTCTTGTCTTACCGTTCTTGCCTTCTCAATTATTTTTCCAAATCTAAGACTAAGCTAATATATCCTGTCCCTATAGGGAGAAAATTTAGAGTTTAGAGTAATATACTACAAAAAGTTCATATAACTCTAACAGATAGTTGTTCCAACACAATATTCACATTTACAATAGAAAGGATACCAAATATAGTTATGGTATAATGAAATCATTTATTACTCATTCATTACATAGACAATGAATCCATTCATAACCAAATAATTAGTTCCAAGAATTTACAAAAATCTGTCTTGTCCCAAATTTTGCATTGGGTCACAATGGCGTAATCGCATTTTCCATATTTATTAGGGTTTGTCAAATTGATGCTAAGGGTCAAATAATTGCCAAGGAGGAAGATTACTAGTTTCCTAGGTTGGGGGTGGAAGCTTTTGGGATTTGGAATAAGAGGGACGATGAATGATGTTTGAACATTAGAATGGAATAAATATTTAATAAAGAAGCTAAATAAATATATACAATAGAAAATTGAAGTGGAAACGGAGCATGGAGACACATGGAGACTACGGGGCCCACACAAGCTAGAATATATGTGCCACATGGCATCCTCCTCTTGCAATTTCGAATCCATGGGAAGAATAAAGGTTCTTGGATTATTTAGAAGGATAATACACTTTGTAATATGCATCATAGGTCTAATTTTGGAAGAAATTTTTAACTTACATGGGAGAGGAAGAGTCATTTTGGAGCTAGTGAGACACTTGGACTAGATTTCCTAGCTCTATGACAACAATGATGAAGATACTATGACACCTATGGCACAAATCATATCTGAAGGCTGACATCTGACATGTTAGGTCGAAATATAGCATCCAAGAGAGCTCTCATGTGATTTGGGGAATCTCAATGGGTTCCCACTCAAATTGGGGGAAGATGGAAGGCTAGGAAAGGGAGGACACATGGCAAATCATGAGCACACACCCAAACACGAATTGGCTTGAGTTTGTGGATGAATTGGTAACCTTAGAATGCTAAGGAGTTTTATAAAATATAGGAATCAACCAATATAATGGCTTTTGATCATTTTAGAAATTGTCATTTGTGAATTGTGAGAGCTAGTGGATGACTAGTTTTCTTTCCTTAGCCAATTTTGAGGGTGAAAGATTCCCATCCAAGTTGGTGTTTGGAGAGGACACTTAGGTATTTCATGGATATTTAATGGAGTATTATTTGTATATTTAAACTATAGGGAATCTTGTGAATTCTTCTATTGCAACACTTTCTCTCAACCATTTCCAGTTTTTATGGCATATTCTTGCTCATGGAGGGATTGTGCTTTGGGTGAGCTATTGATCTCTTTGGGGGAGATTCTAATGCTCAATTATTTTATGTTCTGATGTAAATTATCTGTATTTCAAGTTTATAAGACTCTTAGGTTGAAATTCCAAAATATTTCATGTAAAAATGTTAAACAATGAAGAAACGGTATCATTTCCCCACTATCTTGTTGTGCACCATTGTAATGCTAATGATTTCGAATTGGGATAAGACTTTCATTATAAATTACTAATTGTAATAAGATAAATATGATATTTTATTCATTCTCATAAATTCCCAGTTCTAAATATCAAATGGTTGTATGAAAAAGTGATTATTAATGAGAAAACAATGACCATTTCCCCACTACATTGATGTATGTTATGAGAATGTTGATTATTTTGAATGGGAGAATGCATATCTGATAAATGTATGATGAATTTAATTTAATTAATGTGCATTAAAATTTTCATGTTCAGTACTTAAGCATCGAAAGCCATTTTACTCATTTTAATTGCATTGGGAGAAGATTTGGTGCCTTTTCCCCAAGGGTCGAAATTGTGATTTGGGAGTTGTTTGGGAGAGGGTCATAACAGACTGTATAAACTGAACCATGATGCATATGAGATATTAAAAATTTCCCGCACTCGTACCCTTCCTTTTTTCGTCAATTCGAGTGACTTTGGGATCATTTGAGAATCCATTTCTAGCAATTACTGAGGGGGAATTGGAGCCCAATTTGCTAGTAAAGACTCCTACTTTGAACAAAACATTAAAATTTTTTGTAGAAGTAATTAGGGGGTCATAAAAAATCCCTGAATATTATATTAAGTTCTAATATCATTCATGTACATTCTGAGAATATTTGGGAGCATTTGGGTCAATTTGGAGGTCTAGACATCAAAACTAGTTAAGGTCGAAATTGGGGAAAAAGTGGAAAAAATGGTCATTTAATAAAATTTCAAAATAGTGACATTACAATGGTATCAGAACATGATATTGGCACCTGATGTGGTATAATATTTATGAGTACAATAATTCAGGGAACGCCATTATATATTGAAACCAAAAGTGCTTTTGTTGAAGAGGAAAGAAAAACAAGTAGGAGAAGAAAGCAATTTTTTGGGGAAACTATGACTAGGGATGAAAAGGGAACCTCATATGATGGTGAGGATAATATAAAAATAATTGAACCTATAATTTAAGACATGGCCAAGAATATTATGAAATTATTTGAATTTTTGGCTATCCAAAGTTGGAAAAAATATATTGATTTTAAGAAAACCAAGGGGAAAAATGCATCAGCTTGCTTGAAGGAGCAAAAGGAGGAGACCCGTGAACCACCTAGTTCTGAAATAGGTGATGTAGAAGAAGTAGTACATGAAGAGGATCAAAATTCACTGCCAAGTGAATCTAAAAAATATGAAGAGACGTCACATGAGTATGAAGAAGTTTCTATTGAAAATACTGAAGATCATTCCAAGACACATTATACCTTGGAAATGAAACAAAGAAAATCTAATGATGGATGCTTGAACTATGAAGGAGTTCCTACTGATGGGTACTCACACCTCTATGTTGGTGACATAGAGATCAGATTTCAAAATGTTTCTACAAGACAAATTTCTAGTAAACATGAAAATGAAGACCTTGTAGCAGTTGAAGAAGAAACAAGATCAACTTCCCCATCACCACTTGAGCTTCATGAAGTTGGTCCAAGCAAAAAGGAAGAAGATGAGGAAGTTCATTTGCAAGAGCCTCATTTTATTGAAGGGTCCTTAAATATGAATGAAAAGAATATCCAAGAGGCCCTTAGAATACTACATGACACTAAAGCATTGGTGTCAAATTCTTGTTGGAAAATTTCTTCATTGGAGGATCCATCCTTCCTTGAAGACATGGAGAAGATTCAAAGAGTGGTGTGCAACATTCAAGGTAATTTCACGTTTTTTTATTTTTGATAGAAACAATTTTGTTAAGCTTACTGAATTGTTACATGATGCATACTTGAATAATAATGAGGATAATCATAAGCTCACAATTCAAAATGAGCAACTTCTTGAAAAGTTGCAAGACACTTGTTTTTCCTCCTATGTTTTAGATTGTCAAATGGTAGATTGTTTGGAGTATTCTCATGACATGGTGGATCAAGAGAAATGTGGAAATTTGAATGTGCTTGATGTGTTTGAAGATTAACTTGAAGAGATCCAAACACTTGATGTGGTGGAAGAGGAACTTGAATTGTCTTTTGATGAAGGTTATACAATTTTAAAAGAAGAGCATGATTCCTCTACATTGGGACCAATATATGACAAATGTTTGGCACTTTTGAAGGATATGCATAATACTACCCATATGGACCCTTCCCATGATGAAGATTCTGCACTTTTTGATCATTTGGGTGAGTTAGTTCATTCTCCTACATCCTACAATTCCATATTTTGCAGCATTAATCTCAATAAAGTATGGGTGAAAGGGTTCTTTTTTATGGTGCCACATGAGGAGTGTGGAACTCCTAGATTTACTTTTTATGATGACATGGTTGGAGCACATTCTTATTCACATTTGCAGCAACATCCTTTGTTACTTTATGATGATGCACATCTACATGGATGCACCTATGATATGCATTTGAGTCACTTGAAGAACAACAAACAAACAATATATATATATAATATCAATATTAATTATTAATATTAATATATATTGATATTAATAATTAACAAATGTTTATTATTAAACTATTCTAAAATGACGCATCCTTTCATGGATGGTATCCAAAGTGCCTTTACAATTAATATATATGTGACACTCACTTTGTAATCTTTTATCATCATTCATCTTTAATATTTATTTTATGTTTTCAATATGGAATTATTTTCCATTGGTTGATTATTCAACTGAGTAATTATTTAGAATATCTGGATATGGATATTCATTTGGTATCAGAGATATACAGCCCTTGTCTATTATTTACACTTAGTGTAAATTTAGTTTTTAGGGTTTTCTTAAAATATTGGACATTGTCAAAAAAAAAAACGTAAAAAAAGAAAAAGAAAAAAAAGAAAAGATAAAAGTAAAACAAAAAGAGAGGGTAAAAGTGAAACCACACCTGGTTTCTTAAAGTGGGTTTGGGTTTGAATATAAAAGTGCATAATAATTACTAGTAAAGAGCAAGCGAGATTTGAACTTAGGTGGGGAATATAACACTCATTCCTCCCAACCACCCAATCTACTCACATTTTACAAAGCATGAAGGAAGAGATGAAAAATAATCATACAGTACTCAAAGACAAGCTTGTTCTTGCACTAGAAAGAAGGAAGGATGAAAAATTTGACATCCTGAACAAAAAACAAAAAGGCTTGGATGACAAAATGAGTACCATGACTCAAAACATAAACACCTTAACACAGAACATGAGCACCATGACGCAAAACCATAATACATTAATCGAGGTGTTACAAAGACTAATACCTAAAACAGACCAAGTCAGCAGTCTAGATATGCTAAAAGCATCAATTCATATTTCCACACAGGAAGCACTTGCCAAGTGTTTGTGCTAGAAATTGTTCCTAGACTACTACAAGAACAAGCTAGAACAATCTCAAAAAACAAAAACAAATTGGAAAGGGTTCTTTATGATTTTGGTTTGAAAGTTTATCATCAAGAAAGAAAATCATCTTTTTATCTATCCAATTATCAATATATGTTTGTCCTATTAATGGCTTATCGAATATCCTAGGTGTTTTGGTAATATTGTTTGTGTGAAGTGAATAAATATTCGCTTCATTTGGTATCAGAGCCAGCCCTTCCTAGGGCTTCTGCGGATCTCCGACTTTTGTCCAAAATGATCAAGTTTTCCTTGAATTTAGGTCTTTGGCCTCACAATGGCTTTTAACTATCCATATTCAGAGTTCCTCTGGTAAAAAATGGTTTTTGACAAAAAATTGGCCTTTGGCCATTTGAATTTCAATGAAGAAGTATTAATTCCACTCCAAATATGAAGCAAGAATGAGAGGGAAAAATTAAGAATA
The DNA here is from genome assembly GCA_001517045.1 of Pseudotsuga menziesii. NCBI lineage: Eukaryota > Viridiplantae > Streptophyta > Pinopsida > Pinales > Pinaceae > Pseudotsuga > Pseudotsuga menziesii. Next base: position 144,053 of record LPNX010234161.1, on the reverse strand, counting down.
CAAAAAAAAAAAAAAATTATCAACAAAAGAGGGAAAAATGAAGAATAAAAACAAAATTATCAACAAAGAAATAAAAGGGGAAAAGTTAAAAAACAAAGTGAAATAGCCCATGGTTTTACTTACAATATTTAAATTATAAACGAGTTTATAAAATATGCTTTGAGGACAAAGCATCATGAACGGGAAGGCAATGTAACAAACTTAGAGAATAACAACAAACAAACAAACTATATATATATTATTAATATTAATATATATTGATATTAATAATTAATAAATGGTTATTAGTAAACTATTCTAAAATGAAGCATCCTTTCATGGATGGTATCCAAAGTGCCTTTACAATTAATATATATATATATATATATATGGCACTCACTTTGTAATCTTTCATCATCATTCATCTTTAAAATTTATTTTATATTTTCAATATGGAATTATTTTCCATTGGTTGATTATTCAACTGAGTAATTATTTAGAATATCCGAATATGGATATTACATCAAGGAACTTCATCCAACACTAGGGTGAGTAGATTTATGATTGGAGAACATTTTTGTTACCAACCACATACTTTCTTATATATTTATGATGATCTCATTCATGGATGTATGGGTGAGACTTCTTTGAGTCAATTGAAGTCTCCTTGTTTCTTTTGCTCACTATTTGGTTCAGATTTGAGTGGAGATTCTTCATTCACTTCTTGGATGAAAGAATACATGGCTGAATATTTTGATGCATAACACATCCTTCTGGAGCAGCGTTATAGGACATGGGATCCTCACCTCTGTCATTGGAGCAAATTTGATTGGTCACTTGAAGCTTGTATGCACTTGGAAAATGGTGGTCTACTTACTTGGAGGTATAAGCAATTTCATGTTTTTTTGATAAGGCACTTCCTTGATGTACATTTTTATTATGTGCTTTGATGATATATATTATGTACTCATGATGTTTGGAAGAATTAATACAAGAAAATGGGATCCCATAATTCTCTGTCCTAATGGTATGGGTTGGAGAGCACTCTTAATTGTTGGAGTGCAATACAAGCAATGGGACCCTGGAATATTTTTTGTCCCATTGACTTCAAATTTTTGGGGAAACAAGCAGTATGGGAGACGAATTCCCCACTTAATAGAGTGATTTTAATCATATTAGTGAAACAACAAGCATGGTGGTTCCTCTTTAAAATTTTCATGGAATCCCAAAGACTCAAAGTTGGCAAACTCAGTGGAAACGTCAAAGAATCATACATAAAGCAGGTTCTTCAACACCTATGTTTGAAATTTCTTGAGGACAAACAATATTGGGAAGGGAGGATTTGTAATGTCCCAAATTTTTCATTGGGTCACAATGTCCTAATCACATTTTCCATATTTATTAGAGTTTGTCAAATTGATGCTAAGGGTCAAATAATTGCCAAGGAGGAAAATTACTAGTTTCCTATGTTGGGGGTGGAAGCTTTTGGGATTTGGAATAAGAGGGACAATGAATGATGTTTGAACATTAGAATGGAATCAATATTTAATAAAGAATCTAAATAAATAAATACAAGAGAAAATTGAAGTGGCAATGGAGCATGGAGACTATGGGGCCCACACAAGCTAGAATTTATGTGCCACATGGCATCCTCCTCTTGCAATTTTGAATCCATGGGGAACCTAAAGGTTATTGGATTAGTTATAAGGGTAATAAACTTGTTAATATGCATCATAGGTCGAATTTGGGAAGAAATTTAACTTACATGAGAGAGGAAGAGTCATTTTGGAGTTAGTGAGACACTTGGACTAGATTCCCTAGCTCTATGATAACAATGATGAAGATGCTATGACACCTATGACACAAATCAGATATGGAGGCTGATGTCTGACATATATGACATGTCAAGTTGAAATAGAGCATCCAAGAGAGCTCTCATGTGATTTGTGGAATTTTAATGGGTTCTCACTCAAATTGGGGGAAGATGGAAGGCTAGGAAAGAGAAGACACATGACAAATCATGAGCACACACCCAAATTTGAATTGGCTTGAGTTTGTGGATGGATTGGTAACCCAATAAGGCTAAATATGTTTATAAAATATATGAATCAATGAAGATAATGGCTTTTTATCATTTGTGAATTGTGAGAGCTAGTGGATGACTAGTTTTCTTACCTTAGCCAATTTCAAGGGTGAAAGATTCCCATCCAAGTTGGTGTTTAGAGAGGCCACTTAGGTATTTAATGGAGCTTTAATGGAGTCTTATTTTCAGGTGTAATCTACAGAGAATCTTGTGTATTCTTCTGTTGCAGCACTTTCTCTCAACCATTTCCAGTTTTTATGGCATATTCTTGCTCACGGAGCGATTGTGCTTTGGGTGAGCTATTGATATATTTGGGGAAGCTTATAATGCTCAATTATTTTATGTTATAATGTAAATTATATTTATTTCAAGTTCATAATACTCTCAGGTAGAAATTCCAAAATATTTCATGTAAAAATGTTAAACAATGAAGAAAGAGTGTCATTTCCCCGCTATCTTGTTGTGCACCATTGTAATGCTAATGATTTCGAATTGGGAGAAGATTTTAATTGTACATTACTGATTGTAATAATATAAATATGGTATTTTATTCGTTCTTAGAAAGTCCCAGGTCTAAATATAAAATGGTTGTATGGAAAAGTGATTATTAATGAGCAAACAATGACCATTTCCCCACTACATTGATGTATGCTATGATAATGTTGATTATTTCAAATGGGAGAATGTATATATGATAAATGTGTGATGAATGTACTGTAATTAATGTGCATTAAAAGTTTAATTTTCAGTATTTAAGCATCGGAATCCATTTTACTCATTTTAATTGCATTAGGAGAAGATTTGGTGCCTTTTCCCCAATGGTCGAAATTGTGATTTGGGAGCTGTTTGGGAGAGAGTCATAAAAACCTGTATAAACTGAACCATGATCCATATGAGATATTAACAATGTCCCCCACTCATCCCCTGACTCTGTTCATCAATTCGAGTGAGTTTGGGATCATTTGAGAAGCCATTTCCGGTGGGAATTGGAGCCCAATTTGCTAGTAAAGACTCCTACTTTGAACAGAACATTAAAAAAGTTTGAAGAAGTAATTGGGGGGTCATAAATCATCCCTGAATATCATATTTAAGTTCTAATATCAGTCATGTACATTTTGAGAAAAATTGGGAGCATTTTGGTCAATTTGGAGGTCTAGACATCAAAACTAGTTAAGGTCGAAATTGGGGAAGAAGTGGAAAAATTGGTCATTTAATAAAATTTAGAAAAAAGGGACATTACACAATATCACTAAATAATGTATAGAATCAAGAATAAACAATTCCACAGGATGCATTCCACACATTCCTAGCAAATTTCTGTGTAGGCCTTTGTTCTAGAAAATTGATCTTTCTTATTAGCAAAGAATTAGTTCTTTTACACAATAGTCCAGTCTCCCTTATGCTAGCCAAAAGTCCTTCTATCGTCCTATTCACCCCTATTTATTACAATATGAACCGATTGCTATGTGACCTTTGGTATACCCTAACCCTAAAAATTCCCAAACTTTGTCCTTAGTGTTTTTCACGGAGAATACAAACAGTTTTATAACAAACGAAATCTATATGGGCCTTGCCCTGCTGGGAACACTCGCAGACCATCTGTTAACCTTCCACATGATTGTATTGTATTTTATCAGCTTAAGCACCAGTAAGGTTGCTATGTCTCCACGTGTGCCACTTCTTAGTCATGAATCTCTTGCCCATGCATCAGCTTCACGCTCTCCTTAATGACCCAATCTAATTCGGTGAAAAATAATACATGTGATACATGAACGAAACATAATGAGATACAAATATGATATGAAATAACATTTAAACAAGATTCTATAAAACTTCTTCTTTACATTAAAACAACCATAATTTTCTAGTAATATTGCAACTAATCACCTTATCCTCTGGTTCATTATGCGTTCTCAATTTCAAGTTTATCAGTAGGTGTTAATTCTTGCACAGAGGGTGAAGAGTACCCCATTAGGAAAAAACAGTAACAATTAAATTAAGCTCGAGAAGTTTTCTCAATTCCCTATTAGTCCATGATAAAGTTTAGCAAAGATTAAACGGCTTAGAACATCTCAATAAGATGGATCGATGGCAGGGAAAGATTCATGAAGTGAAAATTAATGAAAGATAATAAATATAAAAGGTTAAGTGAAGTTTTGCTGGAGATAGTAAATCAATGGATGAGATCAAATCCAAAAAATATTTAACGTTCCGTAAACAATCCCACAAGAGAAAGGTGCAAGGAAGATAATGGATCTGCAAAGATAAGATGAGATCTGCATCTGATCTCATATCAATGGTCAAGAATAAATCCGCAAAAAAACAATGGCTCAAAAGAGTTGCAGAAAATGAAATTTCAGGAGTTCAAATTTGGTAAATGTTGGTTCCGCAACCCGCAATCCCCAATCCGCAAAAATCAACAGTTGGGAAAGGATAAATCCACGAAAAATCAACGGCTCGGAGAAATGCGAAACAGGAATTACGAAAGGGAAAATTAGAAATTTTGGTTTTCCACAACCTACGATCCGTAATCCGCAAAATCAACAGTCAGGAAATAATATGCAAGAAATCAATGGTCTATAAGAAATGCGGAAAAGGAATGTCGGAATGGAAATCATTGATGTTCAACTTCGAAAAATGTTGGATCCACAATTCGCAAACCGCAAAAGATCGGATGCTCCAGAGGAATCTTGCATTTGATCTCAGATCGGCGGTTAGGGATGAATCCGCAAAAGAACAACGACTCAGAGAATTACAAGTTGGAAATTTCGAAAGCTAAAAATAAAACATGGGATTTCTGTAATCCGCAATTGCAGAAACAGAGTTTTGAAAACTCTATTGTGGAAAGAAGCTTGCGAAAATGTTGGAGATGCGGAAAGAAAAGAATTGTGAAAATCTTCTTTTTCTCAAGCTTTCGAAAAACAAAACTAAGTGTGTAGTGAGGGCTCATCTGAGTTAGGAAACTAGTGTAAGTGTTCCTTCAAATGAAAATAGAAGGAGGGGCCCCTAAAAATCAATTTTTTGGGGGGAAGCAGTTGCAACAACAACAATTGGCATCTGGATGGTGAACACATATTTCTGAAAAATCCCTCTTTGAAAAACAATATTGCCACATGGTACTATACTGTGAATGTACAAAAATTTATTCAATGTATTTCCTAAGACTTCTTTAAACCATATTTATTTAGGGATGCAACTTTCATGCATCACATTTGATACCATTCCTTTAGGAGTAGGGTAACCAAGAATTCAAATTCTTGATAACTCTCTTGGGGCCAGAGTAGGAGGTGCATTTTACTCCCTGTCATTAGGATTCCACTGGATAAGACTCCACAAGATCATAACAGAGTAAGACATATGTATTAATTTGTTCCTCATTCCCATGCAATAAGCATTCCTTTGATGCTTTCTTTATGACTAAAAAATGTCTTATGGGTCTTCATTGACTGCTTCTTTTACTTTGAGAATTTGGTACGAGTTCTTCCATCCATAATGTCCTTTTGTGTGAGTGATAAATTTGTCTGCTTATCATGTTCAAGGATGGAGAAGAACCTTGCTGATATTTGTTGTTTTGACAACCCTTTTGTTCTGATGATTTATTTCTTCAGCATCATTTCTTTAATTGAAGAGTGAATATTTTAGAATTTTGACTTTTCAATATAAGCCTTTTGGCCTCTTTGATTTGTAGCATGGGATCATTTTGAATGCCATACATCTATCATACCTTCTTCCTTTTTGTGGGTCCATCATGGTAGGCTTTCTTAGACAGGTATTAATGTCAGAATGGATGGAACCCCAAGATAGTACTCCATATCTCATGAGTCTTAGTTATTTCACAGCGGTTATAATAATTCAAATGTGGGATTGAAGCTTAGCTTCCCTTTCTATCATATGCCAACAGTTAAAGAATCTCATATTGATCGAACTTTACCACTTGCACCTTCCCATAAGCAATTCTTGTCTTTCAAAGATCTTTGAACTATCTAGATTCCTATGTTTCCAAGCATCAAAATATGAGCTGGCTTATTATAAGCAAATAACAAGCAAAAATTAATCAAAGTAAATCAGAAAAAGAAAACAATCTAAATGAAAACAAGAAAAGGAAAGGAAGGATTTATTTGTGTACAAAAGTGTTCCAAATCCAGGTGAAGTACTGTTTGAGAACAAGGCCATTTATAGGAAGGTTTTCTTCTTGCCCTTAGAAATATTGCAACTTGTAAGTTGAGGGGCCAAGCTTATCAGCAATCTGATAGGTACCAACCCATTTATGTTGAATTTTTTTTTGTTTTCCCTTCTCGTCATGCGGGTAATCCCACTTTAATACCAAGTCTCCTATTTCAAAGTTCCCCTTCCGGGATTTTTGTTTATCAAACCATCTCTTGACAATGTCCTGATGTTGGTTAAATCTATATTTGGAATTTTGTATGGATTCTTCAAGCTTCAATAGAGTATTAATGCATGCTTATAAGATACCGATAATGGAACCTCGTGAGGCTTGAGCTAACTGTAATTATGGAAGCAGAATGTTTGGGGGTAAAATAGCTTCCTTCCCATATATCAGAGTATATGGAGACAGTCCTAAGGAATTATTTGGGGTGACCCTATCTCCCCACAGTGCATTTGGAAGGGTTGTGTGCCAATTTCTTTGATTTTCAATAACGCTTTTCTTTAAAATTTGGATTAGATTCTTGTTTGTTGATTTTGCTAACCCATTTTCCTGAGGGTAATAATTTGTTGAATAATGTAATTTAATTCCTTTTTCATAAGCAAACTCGACGATCTTGACAGATGAGAAATCAGATGCATTATCAAAAATAAGGGAAATTAGAACCCCATACCTAGTCATAATGTTCTCTTGCAAAAAGTTGATCACTACATCCTCGTTCACTTTGCACAATGAAATTGCTTCAACCCATCATGTGAAATAATATGTAGTTGTAAGGATATACCGATGTTGTAGTGAATATTTTGGATTGATTTCCCCAATGATATATATGCCCCACTGTTCAAATGGTTCTGAAATAATAACAGGCTTTAACGGCCTAGTTGCTTTTGACAATCTGCCACCTCTCCTTTGGCACACATCACACTTTATTGCATAAGCATGAGCATCTTTGAATAGAGTGGGTCAATAGTAGCCAGTTCTAAGAATCTTATGAGCAGTGGTATCTCCATAGAAATGTCCTCCCACAGTACCATCATGCAATTATTTAACTACTTTGGATGCATCTTCTTGCTCAAGACATCTAAGAAAGACTCCATCGAAATTCTTCCTGAAAAGCACTTCATTAATTATCTAGTAAGAGCCTGACTTCAATCGAAGTGCCCTTCTTTGCTTGGAATTCTAATGTTCTAGTATATGTCCTTACTAAAGATAATGCACTATATATATGTACCATGATTCGGGAATAGTGAAAATAGGACATACATAAATAAAGTTTAATTCAACTTCATTCTCCCAATCATAATCCTCATTAGCATGACCTTCTGCAAGCAACTTGCATAGCCCTTAACATTTAATGATAGTAGTTGGCTTGAATTCTAAATCATATTCTTGCAGCACTGTCACCCAGTTTCCTCTTCACTCACCCAATTCTTTCTGTACAAAGAGGGACCTAACAGTCGGATGAGGAATAATGTATTTTGTTATATTTTTCAAAATATAAGGCCTAAATTGTTTTATCGCTTGGAAAAATGTGTATGCATGTTTGTCTACAACTAGGTAATTCAATTAAGACCTTTGTAATCTAGTGCTCATACATGATATTGGGTATTCATCTCCCAATTCTCCTTTCTAAGTGAGCATCGCTGCAAGAGAATTGTCTGAAGCAAAAGTATATATAATGAATTTTTTTTCAAAGTAATGACTCCTTAAAGAAGTTGCATGAGCTATTTCTATTTTGATGTCTTTTAAAGTGACCTTCTCGATATCATTCCACTTGAACTACACGCTTTTCTTCACCATTTGCTGCATAGCTTTTACAATTTATGCAAAATCTAGTACAAACCTTCGAATAAAATTTATCATGCCCATGAATGACTGCATAGATTTTTTGTTATGGGGCAAGGGAATCTGAGATATAACTTCAACTCTCTCTGGGTCAATTGAGATCCCCTTCTTTGAGATGATATGACCTAACTGTTTTCCTTCCAGAACCGCAAAAATTCTCTTCTTTGGATTTAAAGATAGACCATATTTTCTACAGTGGTCAAAAATATGTTTCAAATGAAAAACGTGGTCTTCCCTTTTCTTGGAGAAAATTGTCACATCATCTAAGTATACCACTACATAGTGGTCGATTAATCCCCGAAATGCAATGTCCATGGCCCTCTGAAATGTAGCTCTGACATTTATGAGGCCAAACAACATTCTCCTATAAGTGGGCGTTCCCCACTTAGTGCGAAATGTAGTCTTCAGTGGATCTTGTTCGGCCACTATCACTTGATTGTAACCTAAGAATCCATCTAAAAGGGAGAACAAATCTGATCCTGGCACCATTTGAATAATTTTTTCCATTGGTGGAATTGGATAATTATCTTTATCTGACGCTCTATTCATATTTCAGAAGTAAACACATAACCTTATTTCTCCTGACTTCTTCCTTACTAGAACTAAATTAGCCACCCATTCAGAATGTCGAACTCTGAAGATAATCTTTGCATCTAGTAACTTCTTCACTTCGCTTTGGATTAAAGGTTCTAACTTAGGATGCATTTTCGGGAGTTGTTGCTGAAATGGTTTTACACCCGTCTTAATAGGAATTATATGTTGAATGATGCACGTGTCATATGTATTTAGGTATTCGTACGTCTAGGCGAATATATCTTTATATTGCTGAAACAATTTAATAAACCGACTCCTTTCTCCAAGCGAGCAATAATTTCCCAAATTTACATACTTGGGCTCAACTTCCCTCCCTAAATTTATCAGCTCATATTGCATAGATGAATTGTTGGTTTTGACGTTGGCTGGTTTTCTGAATTTGCTATGCAGATCAAACATTCCTTCAAGCATCCTTACTCCTTTGGGCATGAAATTTCCATTGGTGATCTCTCCATTTTGTAAATCTGTCTGATGTTATTCATCATCAATTACAGATTCTTTGGAAACTTCTTCATTGGTCAGAAAATTGATAATCTATTCATCGTCATCAAACACCCTCAAATTTGTGATATTACCAGCTACATATGGCTTGAAAATAAGTTCAATGGAACACTTATGATTAGTTGGCACTAACCTCGAAGCAGAATAGCTAATAAATCAGCTGCAACATTTTGTAATCTAGGAATTGAGTTTATATTAAAAGCATTAAAATGTGTTATCAAATTCCACACTTCAGCTTGATATCCTTTTAGGTGTGGAGATAAACAATGAATTGTGTCTCTAACTTGCATAACCATTATATCAGAATCACCAAAAAAATTTAAAATTTTTACATTTAGTTCAATGGCTTTCTTCAAGTCCTGGACTAGAGCTTCATATTCAGCGGTATCATTTTTGCATTCAAACTCTAGCCTACAAGAGAGAAATTGTTTGTTCTTTTCAGGATCAATCAGGACACAACTAGATCCTGATCCCTCTTGTGTCTTAGAACCATCAAAGTATAAAAACCAAAACCTATCTTTTAACTCTACCTAGTTAGTATCATTTCCTATGTTAGTGACCAAATTCAGTATTTTACAATAAATATCGTCGATCTGAGAGAAACAAAGGAGATCAGACTGCGTATTTGATCCATAACTGACTTCTTCAGCTTGGTAATTCCTTGGTTCAAGCTCTAAAAAGTAATTTCCTAAAACTAAAGACAAGAAATTTACAGGCTCGTTCTTTTCTTCCAGCTGAGTTACGTTTTGTTTCATATGTGGTTCTCTCATAATCTTGATCTGATTTTTACTATTTTGGTATGGAATCCACATGTTATACCAATCAGTTGTGAAGTAACCATTAAGTTTCGCTGACCAGTGCCTACTCAATATTAATCCATATGCCTCAGGTATATCTACTACCATGATATCTATGGACTGGCACACTCTGGGATCAACAGGCAATTGGATTAGCACATCTTTCATCTCCCCTATGTTAAGTCATGAACTTGTTTTCTTCAATTTTATATTTTTCTTGTGATTTTTGTTTTAATTTTGCTCATTAACTTACTTTCATGAAATTTTGGGTTTAAAGTGAAATTTTGATTTTTGCCTTTAGATTTTTATTACTTTTTGTTTCCTTAGGTTCTGAAGGGTTTTATAGAATATATATTGATTAAAGGTTTCATAAATAAACCCTAAGAGCAAGGTTTACCATATAAACCTTGTTTAAAATGCAATTAATGACTAAAAAAGCGCCAAATTTGATTTTAAAACATTCTTGTAGCGCAACAACTAAAATTTTACATTGCGGCGCTACAAGAATATCGCGGGCACTAATTTCATCGTTTTTTCGCCAAATTTTCCCATGATTTCGCTCCTGGATCACTAATCACATGTGTAAACAGTTTTTGATACGTGTTTCATCAGAAATAATCATGCAAACAGGTGTGGTTTATGACATGAAGGAGATCGTGGTTGTCAGAAGTTAAGGCTTGGCGTATCATGACAGGTAGAGGAACGAGCCGAGATTTATGGGAAAGAGGTTCTCCACATATGCATTACGAAGCTGGAGGTGAAGTGGAACGAAGACAGCTGCTAAAAATCCAAAATTTGCAGTTACAGAGGGAATTTAGGGTTTTCTCAGCGCACCAGTTGGAAGCAAACTGAAGACTTGAAGACACTTGGACAGTTAAATTCGATAGTCAGATAGTCCAAGGATTAATTTTAAACGTCTATAGTAGGCCGGGAGTGAGGTATTCTGCGTAAACTTGATCGTGGCTGCTAAATTGGGGGTTTTTCCATTAAAGCTTGTTATGTTAAAATTGATTAAGGAAAAATTTAATTCACGTTGTTAACAAGCTCTCAACGATCAGATATCAGTCTAAAAGGTTTTAGATGTTTTGGCAACTGATAAGTTGAAAACAACAGTTACATTGAACAATTTCCCTGACAAAGACCAGTAAATATGGTAGGGTGAAGGTCTGTATTGTTTGTGGCGACCAGGGTTTCACAGATTTACTTGTTACCTGTAATCAATGCAATGAGTTAGCTGAGCATGTCAATTGCATGCAGACCTTGTTTGAGTATGTTCCAGAGGTTGATTGGTTTTGTGCTGAATTTTAGTTGAAGTAGAAAGTTAGCACACATAAGATTACTCTCATATCATCTCATCTCCTAGTTAAACAATCACAATCTGAATCTAAGAAGCGAGCAATTGAGAGCACTAATGCAGAATCCTTATTGCAAAGAGATAGCTCATTAGTGGCATTAGAAGGAGCCAAGGGTGCTATTTGTACAGAATCACAACACATTGATGTCTCTATGCATTCCAGAGGTGGTCTGGCATTTAGTTGAGCATATTGGATGTTAGTTAAGTTCAGCAGTAGCTTGGTTAAAGATCTTTGGTACTTTGTTGACCTTAATTACCCAAAGCCTGGTGCAAAACATTTCCTGCATTGACAATTGAAACAGTCTGTTAAAAATTAAGAGAAAACAGCCAAGGAGAATCAAAGAAAGCTGACTGTCAAAACTCTAAAAACTTGAGGGAAAAAGGGCTGTTAGGTCATTAACAGGGTCTCAAAATTACATAGAATTCAGCCATTAGAAAACAAATGAATAAAAGTGGGAAGACCAATAGAGCTGAGCCTACTGAGCTGAATTGGATTGACAAGTTTCCAGGTTGTGCAGAGCTTTTTGAGAATGCTGGATGGTTGGATTTCTTTAAGAATATTGATGGCTATAACACCGAGGTCTCTCATAAATTTGTTAAATGTTATAGCCAAGATATGGTATCATTCGAGACTCTGAAGTTCAAATTGACTGTGGAGTTGGTGGCTGAAGCAATAGGAGTCAGAAATGAAGGAGAGTTGTGGTTCAAAAAGGTGCCTTTTACCTTCAATTCCCAAATGTATCTTTTACCTGGCATTATTCCAGACTGGAGCAAAGGAGTGCTCATCCAGAATTTCAAAGCTGAATGTGTGGAGCCCATCAAAGTCCTACAAAGCTACATTACCTATGAAGGGAGGTATGCTTTTGTATTCAAGTATCATTTCAGGTTCTTATAGCACCTGGCTGGTGAATCAAGGATGAGTCTCCCCTTCTTCTTGTTGAAGAGTTTACAGAAAATGTCAAGCAGGCTCAAGGAACATCATGACCACACTGCACAGTCTATCTTCCATCATGGATTGATCAAGCTTAGGCACTGTTCTGAAAAGAGAAGGGAAGACATGGGACTTCTTTCTCTTTTGTTCTGGGTTCCAAATCAAGCAAGAAGAACAGCCTACCAAAAAGCATGTGGACAAGGGACAAACCCTAATTAGAAAATTAGGGCAAAAATTCAAGTCTGAAGATAAAGAATGTGTCAAAATTGAGGAAGTGACAAAACCTTCAAAGAAAGATGTTGAACCTCAGCAGCCTTCAATTGACAGCAAGGGAAAAGGTTTGCTGGTTATTGAAAAAGAAACTCAGCCTGTGCAAATTAAAGCACCAACAGAGGCACTTATAGATGAAAAAATTGTTGTCACAGAGAAGGTTGCAGTAAAGGAAGAGGATGCTAAGGTCCAGCAAAGAAGCCCAATCACCATTCTATCTGAAGATGAAGGATATTTGTTGGAAGGAGATGAGATGACTGTCAGTGTTGAAACTAGGGTTGGCACACATAGGGAGTTCTCCAGTTAAGAAGATAAAATAGTCATGCCAAAGAAAAAGAAGATCAAGGTTAAAGCTATGGAGTTTGCCACAGTTATGCATCAAGGAAAAACTTTGAATATGGTGGGAGAGCTTGCCCCAGGATGGAGACCTAAACTAGGCCCAAAAACAAATTGAGGATGAACATGAAAAAGCTGCTAAACCCTAAGTTAAACACAAAAGCAGTAACTGTGCTTGACACTTCTTCTTCAGATGAAAAGATAGAATCTAGCAAAGGTGATTGCAAAGGAAAGAAACCATTGAAGACAATAGAAGAGTCCAGCCTCACCGAAACTAAACTATCAGCTGTGTTTTTGGAATTAAGAGGGGAAATGTTGAAGGAACAGCAGAAAGAAGAAATGGAAGCTTCTTATTCAGAAAATAAGTTGGCAATGGATGAAAATGCACCTGATGAAGCAGACAATCAAGAAAATCCAAATGTTCATGGTGTGTCTACAGAGCTGCTGCCTGAGGATGATGACATCTTCAGAAAACTGAATATCCCATGGTTGCCTAGTGAGCTACAGAATACAACAGCAGGCAAGGTTTTTGACTCAAAAAGGAGAATTTGAAAAGAACCATCAAACAGTATAAGCATCAAATGGATTACATGCAGGAAACTAATGATGGTTTAATCATAGCTAATAGAAGACTCAGGGAGGACTTAGAGGAAGTAAATGATCATTACCAAGAGCTTAATGTAGTCTCCAAGGAGGCCCTAAAAAGGAAAAGAAGCACGGATTTACAGTGTGCAGAATTGAAGCTGACTATCAAAATCCTACAACAGCAGAATAAGGAGCTTACAAGAAGGATCACAGATATGGAAGCTGAGCAGCAGAAAGCCAAGAAAAAGGCCCAAGCTTTAGATCGAATAGCCTTATTGGCAGAAGCTGCCAAAGACCTTTGAGTATTGTTAGTTAGGCAGTTATTTGTTATGTCTTTTTTGAATAAATACTTTATTTTGTAAACTATAATTTTGACATTATCCCATCGATGAGTGGGACAAAAATATTTAGGGTTTAAACCCTAACTGAATTTTTGGAAAACAATATTTAGGAAGATAAAAAAGGGAACAAGGGGTTCGATTTTTGGCTGGCTTAAGGAGGTCTTTGACTTGTTTATGAGCTAAGTACTTAACTCTCATGTGTATTTGATGAACATAATTATGAAATATATGATTTATATTACCCTTTAGTCTGTGTTTTGGCTTCATTTTTAGCTTGTTTAGTTACATGATTGTTAAATTCATTACTCGTTTATGGTTTCTTTGCTTGTAATGCTTGTTAGTTGTGAATGAACTTCAAGGTTATATTCTGTTGGTACATGGTGATTATATTATGCATCTCTGTTCTTATTTATTTATGATTTAGTTCATGCTTGGCTTATGAATGTATTCCCTTTGGTCACCAAAATTTACAACCAGAAAAACCTTTCAAAAACCCTAAAACCTAGTTTTAGTTGATTGAATATTTGAGATTGTGTTGGCTTGTTTCTCTGTAGTCTGGAAACAATTTCTGGCACAAACACCCTATAACCTTAATAGTAGACCTATCCAGTTGAATTATCTAAGAAGGGGATGGTGTTGGTTGACCAATAATCTATATCGAAAGCGGCATAACATTGGATGAGGCTCCAAAATCTGCCAAACAGTTATGTACGTTGTGATTAAAATCTCAAATGATAGCAGAAAATGCAAAGTATGAGATTTATATTTGCTACAAAGGCTTCCTTCATTAATCTCAGTATCAGATTCAATGGTTTCTGAAGTATTGTTGGGTTGCAGGTCAAAGGCTTCCAATAGTTTCTTCCTTTGTTGAGGCAAATTACATAATTCAAATAAAGAGATATTTGCTTTAGTTTTCTTAATGTCTTCCACAATATCATACCCCATGTCATGTTCTACCAAACCTTTATTAGTGCCTTCTATTTTATTTACCAAGGTCTTCATACGTTCGTTACCTACTGGATTTTTCTCTTTTATGTTTACCAGATTAGACTTAGGTGATGTTTGAGTAGTGCTGAAAATTTTCTTCATGGTTTCTTTTACCTTCTTTGTTTTAGGTAGCACTAAACTTTGATCCATAACCGGTCCTTTACTTCTTGTTGTAACATTTACCAATGATACTTGTATTTCTTCGATCTGCTCCTCCTCACTCAACCCCAACATGGGTGCCCAATCCCATATTACCATCGTGGTTTCTTCATTTGTTTCCTCATGCTCATTTGTTTGGTCTTCTTCTACCTCATGCTCTGTTAGTTGGACATCTAACAATTGACTCATAACTAGATTCATCGAATTTATCAAGTGCGAGCAACTTTTTTCAGAATGATGCTCCTGATGGAAAGTACAGAAATGGTCCATGCATACTTCATTAAAATTTAAAACAACATAATTAATTAAAGGCCCACTTTCTTCCCTTTTCTTGTAATAAGGCTTAAATGGTTTTCTATATGAACTAGCTCATTTATCCTTTTCTAGGTCTACTATCTTATTTAAAAACTTTTGTACCATCCTGACCACATTTTCTAACTCATTCGAGTGTTCTTCTTTGGGCCTTGTTAACACCAAAGGTTTTTTACTGCCTGTGTTTTTCACCTCTGGTTCTGAAGTGTGGTTTGCTATACTATCAAGATCGACTTTCACCTTGTTGGATTCATCATAATTTTCTACTAATGTAGGCTTGACTGCCCTTTTCACAAACATTGTGATAGGTGGATATAATGCTTTAGTATAATATTCTACCAAAGATTCCTTAGTTGGTTTTGTTGCAGCACTAAAACTGCTTCAAATAGTAGTAAACCTTTGATTGAAATCTTGAAATTTTTCTTTCTTTTCCATTTCATAGACAGTAGCTCTTTCATAACAATAGCTACAATTTTTTATTACCTAATTTGCTTTTAAATACCCTTTCAAAAGTATCCCAATTTGCTATTGAATTAGCTTGTATACTAAATAACCAAGAAGATGCTTTAGACTCAAAAGTATACGGAAACAGCCTGCATACAACATCTTCATGTTCAACATTTAAAATATCCAAAGTGAGATAAAAACATTTCAATTGGCATTCTACAAAAATGCCTTTTCAAGGATCAAACTTTAGTAACACTCGTTCTAGGTGCTTAGGTAAATCATGCAAAGGCACAGCTAGGTTAAGTAGTGTTCTGGCCCTCCATGCCATTTGATTAACAACTGCAGCCATAACTCGAGGTGGAGACTGTGGTGGAGAACATGGGAAAAATTGAGTTGTAGGAGACTGTGGTCCCAATTGATCAAGAGGTTGAGTGATTTCTTGGATAGATAAATCCACCAATTCTTCCAAATTTTCTACAAGGATCGAATCTTGAGTATAAGAGATTGTTTTCTTGGAATCCTACCTTCTTGGTAACGCAGGGATGACTTTCAATCCTCCAAGTTTCTTAACATCAGATCTTGTATGTATTCGAAAGTGATCAACTTCTTTGAATGGGACAACGTACAAACGTTCTAAGTCTTCTTCTTCATAACTTACCCTTACTTGTTCTTCAGATTCAAGAATAAAATCTTCATGGAAAGGCGTTTCAGATGTTGTTCCAGTGGAGTCTTTTCTTACAAACGGATTTACTCTGCCAGCATGTACTGGCGGGCCTCCTTCTAGTGCCAAATCCATTGATTCCTGGAAAAATCCCAGGTACTAATAGTAGGGATTCTCCCCAGTAAACAATCCCAATTAGATCGTCCACCTTTTGGTGTGGGGAATCCATCCGGTTAAGGGTCCGACTACCGT
Organism: Pseudotsuga menziesii; assembly: GCA_001517045.1. Taxonomy (NCBI): domain Eukaryota; kingdom Viridiplantae; phylum Streptophyta; class Pinopsida; order Pinales; family Pinaceae; genus Pseudotsuga; species Pseudotsuga menziesii. The sequence continues at coordinate 127,454 of LPNX010234161.1, read as the reverse complement.
AGATTAAGTTGTTTAAATCTTTACTGATTACGACTCGATCCACCATTTATTTAATTTTCATTTTAAAGATGCGATGCAAGTGCCTAAATGCATATAATTGACGAGAAGAAACCTCACAGGTGATGCGCAGGTTCTTCACTCTCATCTTACCATTCATGCCTTCTCAATTATTCTTCTAGATCTAAGATTAAGCTAATCTATCTTATCCCTGCAAGGAGAAAAATTAGAATTCAGATTAATATACTGAAAAATGTTCATATAATTCTAACATATAGTTGTTCAAACACAATATTCACATTTACAACAAAAAGGATACCAAGGATAGCTTTGATATAATGAAATCATTTATTACTCATTCATTACACATACATTTACACAGACAGGGAATCCATTCATAACCAAAGAATTAGTTCCAAGAAGTTAGAACAGTCTCACTGTATAATGTATATAAGCAAGAAGAAACAATTCCATAGGATGCATTCCACACATTCCAAGCAAATTTTTGTGTAGGCCTTTGTTCCAGCAAATTGATCTTTCTTATTGGAAAATAATTAGTTCTTTTACACAATATTTCAGTCTCCCTTATGCTAGCTAAAATTCCTTCTATCATCCTTTGCACCCCTATTTATAACAATCTGAACCCATTGCTTTGTGACCTTTGGTTTACCCTAACCCTAGAAATTCCCAAACTTTGTCCTTGGTGCTTTTCACAAGAGAATACAAATGGTTTTATAATAAATGAAATCTATATGGACCCTGCCCTACTGGAAACACACGCAGACCATATATTCACCTTCCCCGCGATTGTATTGTATTATATCAGCTTAAGTGCCAATAAGGTTACTTTGTCTCCACGTGTGCCACTTATTAGTCACGAATCTCTTGCCCCTACGTCAGCTTCACACTCTCCTTAATGAGCCAATCTAATTTGGTGAAAAATAATACCTGTGATACATGAATGAAACATAATGAGATATAAATCTGATCTAAAATAACATTTAAATAAGATTCTATAAAACTTCTCCTTCTTTACATTAAAACAACCATAATTTGCTAGTAATATTGCAACTAATCACCTTATCCTCTGTTTCATTATCGATTCTCAATTTCAAGTTTATCAGTAGGTGTTAATTCTTACACAGAGGGTGAAGAGTATCCCATTACGAAAAAATAATAACAATTAAATTAAGCTGGAGAAGTTTTCTCAGCTCCAGATTAGTCCATGATAAAGTTTAGTAGAGATTAAACAACTCGAAAAATATCAAGAAGACGGATCAACGGCGGGGAAAGATTTGTGAAGTGAAAGTGAATGAAAGATAAGAAATCTGCAAGGTTGAGTGAAGTTCTGTTGGAGATAGTAAATCAATGGATGAGATCAAATTAGCAAAAGATCTAACATTCTAGAAACAATCCCACTAGAGAAAGGTGCAAGGAAGACAATGAATCCGCAAAGATAAGATGAGATCTGCACTTGATCTCAGATCAACGGTCAAGAATAAATACACAAAAAATCAATGACTCAAAAGAGTTGCGAAAAAGGAAATGCAGGATGGAAATTTTGGGAGTTCAACTTCGGGAAAAGTTGGTTCTGCAATCCGCAAAAATCAACAATCGAGAAAGGATAAATCCTCAAAAAATCAACGGCTCAAAGAAATGCATAACATGAATTGCAGGAGTTAAATTTTGAAATTTTGGTTTTCCACGACTGTTACGGAGAGAAATTCCTATGGCTTGGGGTACCACAACAGACAACTTGACTCAACAAATCAATCATTTCCAATATGCAAGAGAAATCAAATATCTAACACTAAAGGATCGGACCTCGTACCTTATTCCGGACAGTTGAAGTAGATCCCCGTTGAGCTTTCCAACTTCAGCTTGAATTGATGAATCACTTCCTCAACAATAAGTAAATAAGACAAGCATACTATATATATTGGTGTTAGATCTACTCTAGAATATATAATCAACAATGTATAAGCATTTGAAATCATCCATGGATAAAATATTCATTCAAACATACATTATTAGACAGGGAAAGATATTTCTATTAATATAAAATCAGAGATTACAATGAATACAACCTCTGTTGGCACGTCTGCGAATCGAAGAAACTGACTCCCCCACTTGGGCCTCCACCACCTCAATCCTCCATCTCTTGATAGCAAGCTCACAAGCAAAAGGAAATCTTGGGAAGAACACCAAAGTGCTCCAAGGGACAAAGGGATGCAGACTCAAGCACAAGTTCCGACAACAATAGACTATAGTTTCTTTGCTCTCAATTCTCTTATGCCTTCAATGTATCCAAAGGGTTCCTTATATAGCTTTTCAATGGGGCAATGAAAGGTTGAATCCGAGTGATCTCAAGGCATATGGAAGGCTAGGAGACAAGTGAGTCGGATCCATGTCAAGGAAAACTCCAAAAGGACTTGGATTTTGTACGCATCTCGATGTACATGGTTTTAGGGGTCAAACCCGCGTATATACGCAAGAAAGGGTTTAAAATTCGCATATAGCAATTTAAGCATGTTTTTAGGGATGATCTTGAAAACATCAAAGGTGTAAAAAAGTTCCATGGGGTCCAAAGAGTCTGCAGAGGGACAGGGGAAGGCCATACAAGTGTGATTCACCAGGTGTGGTAAAATCATCTATAACAGATGCCCCCTAATGTGTGAGGTTAGAGGGGTCATAAGATGGCTGAAATACATTATAAGTCCATCCCAGAAGTGGAGTGATGAAGAATCCCAAATGGAAGACTAGCCACCCAATCAGCATAGTACAATGATACAACTCTACACATAACTGTAAATACCTATAGTAGTCCCGGATACATAAGAGTACAATGGCCATGAATAGGCATGATACAAAATATCGCATAAGTGGTCATCGCCACGTACAATATTAATAGATCAGAATCTCCATGATGAAGATATACAAAGGATCATGATCTCCATAATAGCTAGAAATGTCTGTCATATACTGGAATCAAGTCACGAGAGCTGAAATCTCATGAACACTGGAACGATCAAGGAGGTAGCATATAAGAGATGCCACCAATCTGGAAGGTCTTCTACACAAACCGCTATGAGTACAAGTCCTACTATGTGAATAGAGGTGTCGAGGTCGAACATAGTAGTCCATCATCTAATTACCGGTCATTGATGTATACAGTTAACAGATGTGAGATCACCCACCGATAATGATAATGGGAATCAAGGTACTAGAGTGCAAACTAACAAGTGTGAATAGATGTGTTGAGGTCGAACACTTGAGAGGATCCATCGATCAAGGGACATTAATGTATTCCCAAAAACTGTCGATGGTGAGAGAACCTGCCACTGATGACTGCAAGTCTCTAGGCACTCAAAAATGACTCTAGATTCCAATCCCAAAATAAATGATCTGAAGTCAATGGGATGAAATGCGCTAGAAGGAGGGCATTAAGGAATCCCCCATCATCCAACACGAGGTACTCAGCAAAGTTGTATAATGTGGAAGGACTCGATCATAAGGTGCACGAACTAGCAACTGTACCGGGAATGGCCGACATGCAAAGTCAAGATAACTAAGGAATGGGGTTTCAACTTCCTTCGAACAAGAGCATAACAGCGAATGGTGACGGAAGAAAGGCAGCATAGACTCGATATACAAAACTGGGACATCTCTACGACATAGGAGGCATCGACAAAAGCTCCATGGGGACTGGAAGCTTAACCAGTCGGTGGAGATAAACTCAGATAAACAAGTACAGCTCCTAAATTCAAACTATAAACCCAACCAATGGATGTGATATACAGTGCTCTATTCGAAGGCGACACGACTCGACAGCTGCCAAAGATAACATCTTTCCTTGTCTGGCTTTTTGGTTTTTTAAATTTTTTTGGACTTTTTCAAATATTTAAAAAGCTTGAAAAAGAATAAAACTGCTTTATAGTTACAGACTAGGAGGAGACGAGTGCCATATCGGCAAACAAACTAGTTCCAAGCAGTGGAACATACCTATGTTCAATGCAAGGATACATGTGTAGGATAGTAACACTCGGGGGAAAGTCCCCTCCCGATAAAAACAGGGAATCAAGCTACAAAGGATATATAAAATGGCTCTGCATGGCTAGACATGAGAAAGCTCGGGCTAAATGGCTGAAACTCAATGTCAGGGAAGCCGGCGTAAGGCTCAATAAGGCAGGCAAAGCTCATGATAATGCAATTACAACTTGATATAAGGGAGTCCTAAGGGAAATAGGCCAGCAAAATATCAAGAGGAGTATGAGGCTCTTACGAAATGTCATGGCAATACTATACAACAGAATCCCACACCCTAAGGGACAAAATGTCAGCATGGGAACCAAATGCAAATAGGGCGCTAACTAGGGTACCCATGTAAGGTTAAGCTCTACCACTCATATCATGCCACTTCTAAAACAGCAAGAAGGTTCCGTGACATAATAGAGTGGGTTCATACCTAAGGCTATAATGAAATGTTCATAAGGTCATGCAAAATGCAAATGGTGATGAAACCTAACCTATATGCCAGTTTAGACATGATACTTGAAATCCAGACGAATGAGTCAATCCAACAGCCAAAACGGTGCTCAAAAAGGTCTCCTACATCATAAATTAGTCCAAAAACGGTCCAAAAGGATTAGAAACGGTCCAAACTATAGGAAAGGGGGTAAAAAAATTTAAAAATTTGAAAATTTTCTATAAATAGTAAAAAATTCAAAACATTATAAAACATTAGAAATTTTTACCCATTTGAGCTCAGAACTTCAACAGCGAATTCCAGGAGATCCAGCCGGCGGAATCCACTACTGTTTTTTCTAGGTACTTACCCATGCTCTACTCTTTCATTTTTATGCAATTTTTGTCAAATTCCATGGTGTATTTAAGATTCTAGGCCAGTCTAAGATGCGCACCACGGCCCACGTGGAAATCGAGGGTTTTTTCGCATATAGGGTTTTTCTGCGTATAGGGATGGATATACGTGGAAAACACCCTCAAAGTCGCGTACATACGCGGTTGTTTAGGAAACAATCGCGTATGCGGCCACGCTCAATGATTTTTAAGTGTTCTAATGGACAAAACTCAAATTTTATGTGCAGAATGGCCCTAGAATGGAGAGAACATGAACATGGTGATGTAGAAGAGGCAGTAAGGGCAGATCTAATGGCTCAACAAGCGTTACGTGCATGTGGGATTTACAAATTTTGGTGTCTCGGTGGCTTAAGATCCAAACCAGGACTATTGCAGATGTTAGTGGACTACTGGGATCTAGACTCAGAGTCGTTCTAGATAGACGAGATGTCCCTCACCATAGAAGTGGAGGACATATATTTTATCATTGGACTTTCCCGACGGGGGGAAGTGGTGAACCTACGCTCTCGCAGGCCCGGAGGTTGCCTGACTATAAATGAGTACATTGCGGTGTACTGCTATCCTGACATGAAGAAGGTGGGGAGTCAGATCCCAACTAACTCCATACAGGTGTTGGGCCTAAAGGCCATCCTACTGACATTGGGCAGGATAATAGGCTTAGCTTCACTCCACCAGGCCTCGCGACCTCTGATGTTCTATGCAGTGGAGTGCATGAGACCCACTGTGTACGATTGGAGCATTGTGCTACTGGGCAACATGAAACACCAGCTCAGTGAGTGCAAGATGGGCAGAGTGCGAAACTTCAGTTTCATCAGCATACAGAGCACGTTTTTCTTTGAGCGTGTTTTGGGATTGAGCCCTAGAGTTGACGTTCCTCTACACGGGGTTCGAGATCCAACCCAACGGCGTTGGGTAAATGCAATGCGAAGACTGGGTGGAGGTAGGGTGTCCAACCCCTATCCAGCTGTTTTCTTTCCATGTTGGCGACGACAGATAGTTGCCATCGATGACTACCCCTATGCGGGGATAGATTTTTGGGGAGACCTGAACATGCCGCTACCACCAGGATCGGCATACGATGACATTGGTAATGAACCTCGACCCTCTTTTTAAAATTTTTGAGTTATTAATTTTTTTTGTGTTTTCTGATTATGTGGAATCAAAAGACATGTTTTTGGGTGACAATACATAGTGACATCTACCATATGCATGAGAATGTGGGACCATGGCGGCCTGAAGGCTTCCCTCGTCATAGACGGAGGGGAAGAGGGGACAATATCACAAGTGTGGATGCGGAGTAGACGCTCCAAAGCATTCATACCAACTTTGTGAGACTGACACACAGAGTACCCATGGTGCAAGTCGAGGACTTGCGTGAGGCCATGCAGCGCCAGGTGGTGGTTGTACCATGAGCATGGGTGCGGCTACTTCGACAGCTAGCTAGAGCCGTAGTGACGTTCCACGATCACAACCCCCCTCCTCCTCCACAGGCTTAGATACCTCGGAGTGATACATTTTGTACTACCGTGTATTTATATTTTGGTGGCTCGAGAGCCCCATTTTTGTATTATGACACTATGTATTACCACATTTTGGATGTTTATAAAAACTTTTATGATGATTGATTTATTTATTTACATGTGTAAAAATTTATGTTTGTGATGAGCTTATTGTATATGAAACGAATGCCAATCTAACACGTAGTTAGCATATGAGTCAGCAACTTGATTATTAATTCTTGGAACATGTATGTATGTTATATTGTCAAATTGTCGTTCTAATAATCTCACACGTAAGAATCTTCTTAATAATGTCGGATCTCTAACATTGTACAAACCATTAAGTTGTGACACTACTAACTCCGAATCAAAACGTACCTCAAGAGAGAGAACGCCATGTAAAATGGCATCCCGTAGAGGCTCAATAACGGTGCTATATTCAGCAACATTGTTTGAAGATGGTCGTAAACATACGCCTCCTGACCCATAGGAGTATAAATCACCCAAGCAGCATAGGCTGAGTGTTGAGTGTGACGGCTCGCACCATCCGCGAATCCTATGAAGGTGGAAGATTCCATTGACATCTGCCAAAAGAAACGGAAACTAATCACAAACCCGATCACCATAAGAAAAAAACCTACCTATGCAAAACTGTACAATAATATACAACAACCAGCCTTGGCTGAAAATCATGCATTGTACTTTTTAAGATAGAGCCCATTTCTAGGCTCCGCCAAGGCCATACCCTCATAATCCACTAACTCATAAGTGCCCTTCTCTAACACATGTTTGACGATGTAAAGACCACACCACATGGGGTTAAACTTTACTCCCCCAAAGGGTTCTTTCGGTTGATCCCACAAAAGGACCAGGTCTCCCTCAGTAAACCTCCTTAGACAGACAGACTTATCGTATTGGACCTTAACGCGATGACTAGACCTTAACGTGACGCTTATTTACTTCTAGAGCCACCAAGGCATCTCAACACTACTCATAAAGTTGCTCAAGGTGGACCAAACGCTCCTCCAATGGTGAAGTGTCTGGTAAGAGTTCTATGGCTAGCTTCAAAGAAAGAATATCGCACTCAACCGTCAATATCGACTCCACTCCATGTACAAGTTGATATGGAGAAAAATCCGTGGCAGTCTTAACAGCGGTTCGATAAGCCCACAAAGAAGGATATAACATAATGTGCCAATTCATCTTGCTTTGTGCGATGGTTCATTGGAGAATGGATTTGAGTGATTTGTTCACTACTTCTACTTGTCCATTCGCTTGAGGGTAGTAAGAGGAGGAATGCTCTTGCTTATACCCTAACTTTGATGCCAACTCTTCGATCATACGATTCTGAAAGTGCGAGCCATGGTCAGTGACAAGCTCTTTTGAAATATCGAACCGAGTAATAATCTAGTTGAATACGAAGTGTGCGGCTGTCTCACTGTCGGATTTAACTGTAGGCATAGCCTTAGCCCATTTCGTGAAATAGTCAACGGCCACTATGATATGATGATGCCCCCCAGCTGAAGCTGGGTTGTAATCCATAAAATAAGGCCCCCACTTATTGAAGGGACCGACAGTGATGATGGGATGTAACGGGGCAGGTTTCGAGCGCATATTACGTGCAAACACCTGGCAAGGATGGCGCCTCTTGACCGCATCTACACAATCCTTAAAGATCGACGGTCAGAAATAACCCGCTCTTAAGATTTTCTAGGTTGTAGAAAGCCTGGATAAATGACCACCACATGCCCCTCTGTGGCAATCATTTAGTACTACCTCAGCCTCTTCATGAGTTAAACAACGACGTAAAATGGAATCAACCTGACGGCGGTACAAAGTGTTATCCACTATGAGGTAATTCTTGGATATGTGACGTAATCGTTGTCGTTCATCCCGTGAGAGGTGAGTGGGGACCTTCAATGTTTGTAAATATATAATAATATCCCCATGCCATGGGTCTAAAGTTGAGATTAAGAAGATGTGCTCATCGATAAGCGTATCATCATAAACCAACTCCTCGGCTTCACTTGGGAAATCCGATATAAGCTCCGCAAAAATTAACGATTTCTTCAATTTTGCCGAAACAAGCTCAAGATCGAATTCTTGCAAGATGACAATCCATTTATTATATTTTCCCCCATCATCCTTCGAGTGAGAACGAATTGAAATGGATTGACGTGGGCTACAACCAAGGTCTAGCGAAGGAGAATATAATGTCTCAACCATTGAACCGCATGTACGGTAGCTAAGGCAAGCTTCTCAAAATGGGAATAACAGTTCTCCACATCAATAAGATTCCAGCTCAGATAGTATATGACATGCTCTTGGAGCTCCTCATCCTCTTGAACCAAAACCATACCAATCGTCTCCATGGACGTGGCCACATAAAGTAGAAAATCATGGCTATAGTCTAGGGGACTAATCATCGGGGCCGATGCTAGGGCTCGCTTAAGCACATCGAAGGACTCCTGGGCTTGCCCATCCCAACAAAAGGTGGTGTCCTTTTTCAAAATACGCATAAAGGCTCTAGTGAAATTGGCAAAATTGACAACGAATCTCCGCAAGAAGTTTGCCATGCCTTGTAAACATTGAAGATGTCTAACGTTTTTTGGGGAAGGCAACTGAAGTATTGCCTCAACCTTCAAAGGGTCGACTCTTATACCCTCCTTGGAAACAATGAATCTTGATAAGTGACCAGACTTCACACAAAAGATGCACTTGTGAGGATTTAACCTGACCAAATAATGGCGGCACCTTTCGAATACTAATCTCAAATGATAGGAATGACGCATTCTCATAGGAGAATGAGCAGCAAGGTCATCCAAAAATACTTCGATAATCGATTTGAGATCATGGAAGATCAAGTTCATGGCCCGCTGAAAAGTAGCTCCAGCGTTCTTAAGGCCAAAAGGCATTTTTCGATATGCAAAAGTTTCCCAAGGACAAATAAATGCGGTCTTATGTTGGTCCTCAGGTTTAATTTGTATCTGATTGTATTCGGAAAAGCCGTCCATAAAGGAAAAAACCTCGCTACCCGCACACTCATCCAAAATATGATCAATAAATGGTGTGGGGAAATTGTCCTTAGGACATGCACGATTCAAATCACAGAAATCGATACATATGCGGATCATTCCCTACTTCTTATGAACTGGAATGGGATTTGAAACCCACTCTGTCAAGGGAACGGGATAGATAAAACTGGCTTTCAACATTTTTTTTATCTCTGCCTTAATCGTGGGTGCTTTCCTAGGATTCACTACACGCAAGCGTTGTCGAACAGGCTTAGCATTGGGATAAGTCTTAATCTCGTGTTCAACAATGTGAGGGTCGATACCTGGCATTTCGTCGTAAGACTAAGCAAAGATGTCATGAAATTATTTAAACAACTCGGTGTATTCTTGAATCTCAACATGGGAACATTCTGCCCCAATATAGACATTCTCTATCCTGCCAGGATTGTGAGAGATATTGATGGGAATCGCTGGAGATATATTTGCCATGTTCACATCATCCATCGGACTAGGAGAGCTTAATGGAACCATGGGACTACCAATTCTCTCACTAAGAACCTCTCTAAAGTCCTCATGCTCCAAGTGGACAAGCTCGGGAAGAAAGTAAGATCTATGATGCAACTCTTCCCAAGGTGGCTCAACCCCTGACATGGCCTCAATAATCGCTTCGTCTAAAGGGAAAATACTATCAAGGCAATCATGAACGTGAGAAGACTGAACTTCCCATGCAAGCAACACATATGGGTCCTTCTCCTCCACCCGTGAAGAGGAAGGACTAGGCTCTGCAATACATCCAAGATTAGCTTTATAAGCTACCATAGTTGCAGGCAACAGCACGTCTGTCACGATGAGCTTACTTGAAGTATTCGGTGTAGGAAGAATCCAAGGATCTTCCATATGACTTGTGCGAAAAGACACCGATCTCATAGATGTAGAAGCCTCGCCGGACCTAGACCCTATCATAAGGACAGGTGCAGGACAACTAAAGCTTCCCATAAGGGATGGATACATGCCCACACCCACACTCCCAGTTGCCGGCTGATAGTGCTCTACAATCGGTATCGAAGCTCCCGAAGATGTGGTAACTGAAGGATTCTTGAATGACCTTTGATCAATCGTAACTATCTTCCCATTAAATGGAAAGCATACAACATGAAATAGTGAAGAAGCTACGGCTTGCATACTGTACATCCAATTCCTACCCAGCAAGAGATTGTAGTCAAGGGGCGCATCAACCACCTCGACCTCTATCACAACGGTCTTCCCTCCCAAATGGACATTAAGGGAAGGAGCGATCCCGTGCGGCCTAAACGATCTCCCATCAAATGCAGTTAACATGGTACCAGATTTAGACAACTCAGGGGAACCTAAACCCTTCCAACACGATAAAGACATCACAGAAGCATCATCACCTTCGTCAATCACAGTGCGCTTGACGGTCATGTTAAGACATTCTACACGAATCAAAAGAGACACATAGTAAGGAAAGTGAGGCTGAAGTCCTACGGTTTCAAATTTAATCATGGAGAAAGAATTATCATCATTCACACGAAGGGCAGAAAGCAAAGCCTTCCTTTGCGAAGGACAACTCTAAAGTACTTCTAGTGCAGACATCGCACAAGGAATGTGGCCCAAATCCTCGACAACAGAATAGTTCTGGGCGACTCGGGCATTAGGATTGTGCCCCGAACACTTAAGGACTCCCTCAGGAATGCAAGGTGCAACTTCATGTTTATCCATAAGTTTTTCAATATGCAAAGGAGTTCCTTGAGGATCAGGTTCCTTTCCTGGGTTGGGTTGTGACGAACCATAGTCCTTCGAACGGGTCACAACCTTCGTAGCATGCACCATGTTAATGCAACCATGACCACAACCCTCCAGCGGATCTTGATCCCCACCAGACTGATCATAGGTCCTCGAGTTCATGTTTTGATTATGAGGTAAAGGGTTAGTCAGCACAGCTAGGCCCTTCGCTAAGAATCTCGAGGCTTCATCGATACGAGGGCACAAGTAAGTGAGGTGATCGTCCTTACATAACTTGCAAGGAAATTTAACCTTACGTTTAAGTTGCTTGTCCCCCCCAACATTACGGGCATTCTTGTCATTAGTATTGGCATTTTCATTCCTATTCCCACCCTTACTATTATTCTTACCCTTCTTTCTATTCCTTCCGGGTTGTTGGTTAACCTTGTGGTCCAACAATTGTACCAAAAGCACACTCGCCGTTTGGGTGGGTTGAGATGAAGCCGTGGCTTGTCCTGAAGCAGATTGGTTGATTGACAATTGTTTGACATGTTGTACAACCGAATTCGCAGGTTTAGCACTTGCACAACCTACAATGCCATCGGCATGTGGTCCAGGTTTAACTTTGGTGTCGAAACTAGAACGCGGAGCATTGGGAATGATCTCATATAACAAACCGGATTGAGCATAAATCAAATCCAGTTCCTACACCCTAAAAATGGCTTGTTCCTCATTTTGCACTCTGGATGTAGAAACATCATTCGCTATATAAGGCAATAACGACTTAAGGAACCATTCGAGGAGGAATTATGGCGGTACAAAGGCTTTAATCAACCTCTTCCATCTATGCCACTCTTGGATATGGTCCGAGATATGCGTGGTTTTATCCTACTAAAATGTTGACAAGAGTTTCATACCAATGTCGTAACGCACTGGTAGCTGGAAGTGGTTAAGAAAATTCATTGCTAGGTCATCAAACAAAGTGAATGCCCCCCTAGGTAACTCTATATACCATTTCCCGGTAGGCCCTGTAAGGGTGTGTTGAAACAGCCTTAAATGGATCGAATCTTGGTGTAAGGAATTTGAAGAGCACCATAGGTGAAAGGTAGTAACATGTTCGCTCAGATCCTCTCTCGGTTTGCCCTCAAATTTGGGTATGTCCGAGGGAAGCTTAGTAGGGACAGCCGACCAAGCTGGGTCATGAGATACAGGATCGTTTCGACAAGTCAGGAAGATTTAGCATTACGAGGAAAGGGAGGCTAGGATGAGCAGGTCGGTGCACCGCTCCCTGATAGTTTTGATTCACATAGGTCTGATTTCCATAACCACCATGGCCTTGACCATAGTGCCCTCCTCCCGTTTGACCCATGTAGGGTGGCATTGAAGCACCATAGTGTGGTGTACCTTGACTATTCGGGGCTACAAAGCCATAATTTGGAGAGTAAGCGGGTTGTTGATACCCCTACCCATAAGGTGAAGAACCCTGTCCATACTGCTTCCCATAATAAGGTCCATAAGTCATCGCATAAGATGTCCCATGAGACACTCCGTAAGTAGGAATATACGCTCCGGAAGTAGGAATATACATTCCGGAAGTAGGAATATATGCTCTGGAAGTAGTAACATGACCTTTAGAAGTATGAACATGAGCTCCCGAAAAAATGGGTGGTACTTGAACCTAAGACACAACTAGTCGAGAAGCAGCAGTATGGACATGACTTGTAGCAACATTTTGGCCCGAAGGACCACGTGAATGAGGTGAAGGGTGAACATTCGAAGAACTAGGGACAGAGGATGAAGGGACCTGTGAAATTATGTATGTGTTGTTCCCTATAGTCACTTGTCTTGGATCTGGTATCCTAATAGGATCACTAACCCTAGGCCTATGAGGATTATGTGATGTAGCTCCCACCACCGGGATGGAAGGTGCAATGTGACTTGTGCTCTCAAACCTCTCCAAATGGTAAGGAATGAGAGTGCCCCCAGGCGTAGTGTTAGGCTCAAACTTAGACTCAACATGAAATGCCAAATCATGTGTGGGAAAACTAAACATACCATAACTACCATAACTAGTGCTCGTGGGTTCAAAATGAGTCTCATCATCTTCCGGCATTCCATACCGGCGATGCGTCAATGGGGGATCAATGCTAGAGTAAGTAGGTCTATCATGAAAAGTACCTATCTCATAAATTACAGGACCTAACTCAGTCAAATTAGGTGAAGGATCATAAGTAGGAGTAAACTCCCCATCTTCCACTTGAATGGGAGAGGGTGGTTCAGGAATACCTTCAACATGGTCTCCCATCGTGTGTGAATCAATGTACGAAGTAGTTCGCATGGACTATCTATCTCTCTCTCCCAAAGGAGGAGGAGATGTAGAAGGCGGAATTCCTGCTAACCAACGAGAATGGCGAGGAGCCGCACCTGAATCCACAATGACTCAAAAATTATAAAAGACTCTCTAATTACGCAAACCCTAGGCAAGCTAACATGCACAGATCATACACCAACGAAATCTAAAGCCAAACACAAGCAATCAAGGGTAGGATAAGTGAGCTCCCGAATGAAGCAGGTATGTCTCACCTAGGAGAGGCTTGAGACTCCCATACACAACAAGCAGAGGTATGTAACCAATTATTGTGGCCCTCAACTTCAATGCGTAAAGCGACTATGCTGTCTGACCCCAACCTGGCTAAGACACCTATAGAATAACCCCTGCAGAGTACCCCCTCAATATCCTAGGTAAGGCCACTAAGGTCACCTCAATATAATCAATAATCAAGTGGACAGTTGCAGGTGGGATTGACCATATGGGTAGGGTAGCAAAGCCCGAAACTCTCGAAAGAGCCCCCAAATACGAATAAAATCCTGGAAATATCTTCGGTGCTACTCAGTTATGACTAGGGGTCATCCCAATCAATAACCGCTCACACTGCCTCGTGCTTAACTCCCTTTTGAGAGGAGGATCCTGAGAAACACTGGTTATACCAAGGAATTTCACACACTCACCTGGATAGACACATACATGTTATTGTTTAGTGGTCTTGGAGAATTTACTCACAATGAACTATTCCAAGACCCTAAAACCTAATCTTGTTGGTGAACCCTATCAAATAAAATAGTGTAGTTCATTTTAATTAAGCGTTGATTTTAATTGGATTTATTACTCAAAAGAGGTATATGGCCGTGCAACTAATGGTGTTATGACACAACACGAAGCAAAATGCACACCTAACAATCAATACAAATGCATTGTGTCCATGAAAAACAGGGTATGCTACTATGTGAAATGCACAATTTTCTTTGAATGATAAATCCAAGCTTTCCTACATGAAATCCTGACTAAAACTTCAAAGCAAATCTAGTGCAAGTACTATGCAAAATGCAAGATGCAATGCATAATGATAATCAAATATTTTTGGATTTTTTGAAATAAAAAGGAGA
>LPNX010234161.1:8274-112725 GCA_001517045.1 Pseudotsuga menziesii | reverse complement strand
TAAGGTAAAAGAAATCTAATGCACTAATCCCAAAACAAAAAATTGAAAATGCAATGACAAGAACATTCTTCAAAAAAGAAATTTTACCCTAAAAAAACATCTCTGGTCAGAAACAGAGGTGTATACAGACTCTAGCAGTATCAAAGGAGACTCAGCAATCATCAAAATTCACCCAGCAATAATCAATCTTCCTCTAGAAGGAAAAACTAAGGGCATACACGACTGTTCACAGTAAACCCACGTGTGTACGCGGATATAGCAGTGAAACCTGTGTATATACGCGACTATGAGTTAAAAACTCACGTACAGGAAGAAAGGTGCATAAAAATAAAGGCAAACAGACAAGCTGAGACAAACCTCACACCAATCAGACACTACCAGGCAAACATGCCCCAGACCCGACACAGAAACAAATAAATAAGAACAATTCAAAGTCATTGAATGCCAATAGAAAACCCCCAAAGGACAACTACTAGGAACTCCCCAGTGGAGTCGCCAATTCTGTTACGGAGGGAAATTCCTATGGCTTGGGGTACCACAATAGACAGCTTGACTCCAGAAATCAATCCTTTCCAATATGCAAGAGAAATCAAATATCTAACACTAAAGGATCAGATCTCGTACCTTATTCTGGACAGTTGAAGTAGATCCCCGTTGAGCTTTCCAACTTCAGCTTGAATTGATGAATCACTTCCTCAACAACAAGTAAACAAGACAATCATACTATATGTATTGGTGTTAGATCTACTCTAGCATATATAATCAACAATGTATAAGCATTTGAAATCATCCATGGATAAAATATTCATTCAAACATACATTATTGGATAGGGAAAGATATTTCTATTAATATAAAATCAGAGATTACAATGAATACAACCTTTGTCGGCACGTCTGCGAATCGGAGAAACTAAATCCCCCACTTGGGCCTCCACCACCTCAATCCTCCATCTCTCGATAGCAAGCTCACAAGCAAAAGGCAAGCTTGGGAAGAACACCAAAGTGCTCCAAGGGACAAAGGGATGCAGACTCAAGCACAAGTTCCAGCAACAATGGACTATAGTTTCTTTGCTCTCAATTCTCTTATGCCTTCAATGTATCCAAAGGGTTCCTTATATAGCTTTTCAATGGGTAAATGAAAGGTCAAATCTGAGCGATCTCAAGGCATATGGAAGGCCAGGAGACAAGTGAGTCGGATCCATGTCAAGGAAAACTCCAAAAGGATTTGGATTTTGTACACATCCCGGTGTACGCAGTTTTAGGGGTCAAACCTGCGTATATACGTGAGAAAGGGTTTAAAAGTCGCATATAGCAATTTAAGCATGTTTTTAGGGATGATCTTGGAAACATCAAAGGTGTAAAAAAGGTCCATGGGGTCCAAAGAGTCTGCAGAGGGACAAAGGAAGGCCATACAAGTGTGATTCACCAGGTGTGGTAAAATCAACTATAACAGATGCCCCCTAATGTGTGAGGTCAGAGAGGTCATACGATGGCCGAAATACATTATAAGTCCATCCCAGAAGTGGAGTGATGAAGAGTCCCAAGTGGAATACCAGCCACCCAATCAGCATAGTACAATGATACAACTCTGCACATAACTGGAAATACCTATAGCAGTCCTAGATACATAAGAGTACAATGGCCATGAATAGGCATGATACAAAATATCACATAAGTGGTCATCTCCATGTATAATATACATAGATCGGAATCTCCATGATGAAGATATACAAAGGATCGTGATCTCCATAATAGCTGGAAATGTCTAACATATACTGGAATCAAGTCACGAGAGCTGAAATCTCATGAACACTGGCACGATCAAGGAGGTAGCATATAAGAGATGCCACCAATCTGGAAGGTCTTCTATACAAACCGCTACGAGTACAAGTCCTACTATGTGAATCGAGGTGTCGAGGTCGAACATAGTAGTCCATCGTCTGATTACCAGTCATTGATGTATACCATTAACAGACGTGAGATCACCCACCAATAATGATAATGGGAATCAAGGTACTTAAGTGCAAACTAACAAGTGTGAATAGATGTGTTGAGGTCGAACACTTGAGAGGATCCATCGATCAAGGGACATTAATGTATTCCCAAAAACTGTCAATGGCAAGAGAACCTGCCACTGATGACTGCAAGTCTCAAGGGACTCAAAAATGACTCTAGATTCCAATCCCAGAATAAATGATCTGAAGTCGATGGGATGAAATGCGTTGGAAGGAGGGCATTAAGGCATCCCCCATCATCCAACACGAGGTACTCAACAAAGATGTATAATGTGGAAGGACTCGATCATAAGGTGCACAAACCAGTAACTGTACCGAGAATGGCCAACATGCAAAGTCAAGATAACTGAGGAATGGCCGACTCAGGTTTCAACTTCCTTCGAACAAGAGCATAACGACAAATGGTGACAATAGAAAGGCAGCATAGACTCGATATACAAAACTGGGACATCTCTGTGACACAGGAGGCATCGACAGAGGCTCCATGGGGACTAGAAGCTTAAACAGTCGGTGGAGATAAACTCAGATAAATGAGTATAGCTCCTAAAGTCAAACTATAAACCCAACCAACAGATGTGATATACAGTGCTCTGTTCGAAGGCGACACGACTCGACAGCTGCCGAAGATAGCATCTTTCCTTGTCTAGCTTTTTGGTTTTTTAAATTTTTTTTTACTTTTTCAAATATTTAAAAATCTTGAAAAAGAATAAAATTGCTTTATAGTCACAGACTAGGAGGAGATGAGTACCATATGGGAAAACAAACTAGTTCCAAGTATTGGAACATACCTATGCTCAATGCAAGGATACATGTGTAGGATAGCGACACTCGGGGGAAAGTCCCCTCCCGGTAAAAATAAGGAATCAAGCTGCAAAGCATATATAAAATGGCTCTGCATGGCTAGACATGAGACAAGCTCGGGCTATATGGCTGAAACTCAATGTCAGGGAAGCCAGCATAAGGCTCAATAAGGCAGGAAAAGCTCATGATAATGCAATTACAACTTGATATAAGGGAGTCCTGAGGGAAATAGGCCAGCAAAAGATCAAGAGGAGTATGAGGCTCTTACGAAATGTCATGGCAATACTATACAACGGATTCCCACACCCTAAGGGACAAAATGTCGGCATGGGCACCAAATGAAAATAGGGCGCTAACTAGGGTACCCATGTAAGGTCAAGCTCTACCACTTATATCATGCCACTTCTAAAATAGCAAGAAGGTTCCGTGACATAATAGAGTGGGTTCGTACCTAAGGCAATAATGAAACGATCATAAGGTCACGCAAAGTGCAAACGGTGATGAAACCTAACCTATATGCCAATTTAGACATGATACCTAAAATCGGCATGAACGGGTCAATCCAACGGCCAAAACGATGCTCAAAAAGGTCTCCTACATCATAAATTAGTCCAAAAACGGTCCAAAAGGATTCGAAACAGTCCAAACTATAGGAAAGGGGGTAAAAATTTTAAAAAAATTTAAAAATTTATATAAATAGTAAAAAATTCAAAACATTATAAAACATTTGAAATTTTTACCCATTTGAGCTCAGAGCTTCAATAGCGAATTCTAGGAGATCTAGCCGGCGGAATCCACTACCGTTTTTTCCAGGTACTTACCCATGCTCTACTCTTTCATTTTGATGCAATTTTTGTCAAATTCCATGGTGTATTTAGGATTCTAGGCCAGTCTAAGATGCGTGCCATGGCCCATGCGAAAATCGAGGGTTTTTCTGCGTATAGGGCTTTATATACGCGGAAAATGCCCTCAAAGTCGCCTACATACGCGGCTGTTTAGAAAACAGTCGCATATGCGGCCGCGCTCAATGATTTTTAAGTGTTCTAATGGACAAAAATCAAATTTTATGTGCAGGATGGTCCTAGAATGGAGAGAACGTGAACATGGTGATGTAGAAGAGGCAGTGAGGGCAGATCTAATGGCTCAACAAGCGTTACGTGCATGTGGGCTTTACAAATTTTGGTGTCTTGGTGGCTTAAGAGCCAAACCAGGACTATTGCAGATGTTAGTGGACTACTGGGATCCAGACTCAGAGTCATTCCAGATAGACGGGAAGTCCCTCACCATAGAAGTGGAGGACTTATATTTTATTACTGGACTTTCCCGACGGGGGGAAGTGGTGAACCTATGCTCTCGCGAGCCCGGAGGTGGCCTGACTATAGATTAGTACATTGCTGTGTACTGCTATCCAGACATGGAGAAGGTGGGGAGTCAGATCCCAACTAACTCCATACAGGTGTTGGGCCTAAATGCCATCCTACTGACACTGGGCAGGATAGCAGGCTCATCTTCACTCCAGCAGTCCTTGCAGCCTCTGATTTTTTATGCAGTGGAGTGCATGAGACCCATTGTGTACGATTGGAGCACTGTGCTGCTGGGAAACATGAAACACCAGCTCAGTGAGTACAAGATGGGCAAAGTGCGAAACTTCGGTTTCAG
Source organism: Pseudotsuga menziesii (assembly GCA_001517045.1). Classification (NCBI taxonomy): domain Eukaryota; kingdom Viridiplantae; phylum Streptophyta; class Pinopsida; order Pinales; family Pinaceae; genus Pseudotsuga; species Pseudotsuga menziesii. The sequence continues at coordinate 108,250 of LPNX010234161.1, read as the reverse complement.
CAGCATACAGAGCATGTTTTTCTTTGAGCGTGTTCCAGGATTGAGCTCTAGAGTTGACGTTCCTCTACACGGGGTTCAAGATCCGACCCAATGGTGTTGGGCAGATGCGATGCGCAGACTGGGTGGAGGTAGGGTGTCCAACCCCTATCCAGCTGATTTCTTTCCATGGTGGCGACGACAGATAGTTGCCATCGATGACCACCCTATGCAGGGATAGATTTCCGGGGAGACCCAGACATGCCGCTACCATCAGGATCGGCATACGGTGACATTGGCAACGAATCTCAACCCTCTTTTAAATTTTTTTGTGTTTTCTAATTATGTGGAATCAAAAGACATGTTTTTGGGTGACAATACATAGTGACATCTACCATATGCATGCAGATGTGGGACCATGGTGTCCTAAAGGCTTCCCTCATCATAGACGGAGGGGAAGAGGAGACGATATCATGGGTGTGGATGCGGAGCAGATGCTCCAAAGCATTCATACCAACTTCATGAGATTGACACATAGAGTACCCATGGCGCAAGTCGAGGACTTTCCTGAGGCCATGCAACACCAGGTGGTGGGTGTACCATGAGCATGGGTGTGGCTACTTCGACGGCTAGCTAGAGCCGTAGTGACGTTCCACGATCACAACCCCCCTCCTCCTCCACAAGCTTAGATACTTGGGAGTGATACATTTTGTACTACCGTGTATTTATATTTTGGTGGCTCGAAAGCCCCATTTTTGTATTATGACACTATGTATTACCACATTTTGAATGTTTATAAAAACTTTTATGATGATCAATTTATTTATTTACATGTGTAAAAATTTATGTTTGTGATGAGCTTATTGTGTATGAAACAAATGCCAATCTAACACGTAGTTAGCATATGAGTCAGCAACTTGATTATTAATTCTTGGAACATGTATGTATGTTATATTGTCAAATTGTCGTTCTAAAAATCTCACATGTAAGAATCTTCTTAATAATGTCGGATCTCTAACATAGTACAAACCATTAAGCTGTGACACTACTAACTTCGAATAAAGACGTACCTCAAGAGAGAGAACGCCATGTAAAATGGCATCCCATAAAAGCTTAATAACGACGCTATATTCAGCAACATTGTTTAAAGATGGTCATAAACATACTCCTCCTGAAGATAATACCTGACCCATAAGAGTATAAATCACCCAAGCAGCAGAGGCTGAGTGTTGAGTGTGACGGCTCACACCATCCACGAATCCTATGAAGGTGGAAGATTCCATTGACGTCTGCCAAAAGAAATGAAAACTAATCACAAACCCGATCACCATAAGAAAAAGACCTACCTATGCGAAACTATACAATAATATACAATAACCGGCCTTGGCTGAAAATCATGCATAGTAATTTTTAAGATAGAGCCCATTTCTAGGCTCTGCTAAGGCTGTACCCTCATAATCCACTAACTCATAAGCGCCCTTCTCTAACACATGTTTGACGACGTAAGGACCATGCCACATGGGGTTAAACTTTCCTACCCCCAAGGGTTCTTTCGGTTGATCCCACAAAAGGACCAGGTCTCCCTCACTAAACCTCCTTGGATGGACAGACTTATCATACTAGACCTTAACGCGACGCTTATTTACTTCTAGAGCCACCAAGGCATCTCGGCGCTACTCATCAAGTTGCTCAAGGTGGACCAAACGCTCCTCCAATGGTGAAGTGTATGGTAAGAGTTCTATGGCTAGCTTCAAAGAAGGAATCTCACACTCAACTGGCAATATCGACTCCACTCCATGTACGAGTTGATATGGAGAAAAACCTGTGGCAGTCTTAACAACGGTTCAATAAGCCCACAAAGCAGGATATAACATAATGTGCCAATTCATTTTTCTTTGTGCGATGGTTCGTTGGAGAATGGATTTGAATGATTTGTTCACTGCTTCTACCTGTCCATTCGCTTGAGGGTAGTAAGAGGAGGAGTGCTCTTGCTTATACCCTAACTTTGATGCCAACTCTTCCATCATACAATTCTGAAAATGCAAGCCATGGTCAATGACAAGCTCTTTCGGAATATCGAACTGAGTAATAATCTAGTTGAATATGAAGTGTGCGGCTGTCTCACCGTCGAATTTAACTATAGGCATAGCCTTAGCCCATTTCATGAAATAGTCAACAGCCACTATGATATGATGATGCCCCCCAGCTGAAGCTGGGTTGCAATCCATAAAATCAAGCCCCCACTTAGTGAAGGGACCGGCGGTGATGATGGGATGTAATGGGGCAGGTTTTGAGTGCATATTACGTGCAAACACCTGGCAAGGATGGCACCTCTTGACCGCATCTACACAATCCTTAAATATCGACGGCCAGAAATAACCCGCTCTTAAGATTTTCTAGGTTGTAGAAAGCCCGGATAAATGACCACCACATGCCCCTCCATGGAAATCATTCAGTACTACCTCAGCCTCTTCATGAGCTAAACAATGACGTAAAATGGAATCTACCCCACGACGGTACAAAGTGTTATCCACAATGAGGTATTTCTTGGATACATGACGTAATCGTCGTCGTTCATCACGTGAGAGGTGAGTAGGGACCTTCAATGTTTGTAAATATATAATAATATCCCAATACCATGGGTCTAAAGTTGAGATTAAGAAGATGTGCTCATCGATAAACGTATTTTCACAAACCTATTCCTCGACTTTGCTTGGGAAATCCGATATAAGCACCGCAAAAATTAACGATTTCTTCAATTTTGCCGAAACAAACTCGAGATCGAATTCTTGCAAGATGACAATCCATTTATTATATTTTCCCCCAATCATCCTCCGAGTGAGAACGAATTGAAATGGATTGACATGGGCTACAACCAAGGTCTGGCAAAGGAGAATATAATGTCTCAACCATTGAACCACATGTACGGTAGCTAAGGCAAGCTTCTCAACATGGGAATAACGGATCTCTGCATCAATAAGATTCTGGCTCAGATAGTATATGACATGCTCTTGGAGTTCCTCATTCTCTTGAACCAAAACCATACCAATCATCTCCATGGATGCAACCACATAAAGTAGAAAATCACGGCTATAGTCTGGGGGACTAACCACCGGGGCTAATGCTAGGGCTCGCTTAAGTGCATCGAAGGACTCCTGGGCTTGCTCATCCCAACAAAAGGTGGTGTCCTTTTTCAAAAGACGCATAAATCCTCTAGTCAAATTGGCAAAATTGACAACAAATCTCCGTAAGAAGTTTGCCATGCCTTACAAACATTGAAGATGTCTAACGTTTTTCGGGGGAGACAACTGAAGTATTGCCTCAACCTTCAAAGGGTCGACTCTTATACCCTCCTTGGAAACAATGAATCCTAATAAGCGACCAGACTTCACACAAAAGATGCACTTGTGAGGATTTAACCTGACCAAATAATGGCGGCACCTTTCGAATACTAATATCAAATGATAGAAATGACGCATTCTCATACGAGAATGAGCAGCAAGGTCATCCAAAAATACTTCGATAATCGATTTGAGATCATGGAAGATCAAGGTCATGGCCCGCTGAAAAGTAGCTACAGCGTTCTTAAGGCCAAAAGGCATTTTTCGATATGCAAAAGTTCCCCAAGGACAAATAAATGTGGTCTTATGTTCGTCCTCAGGTTTAATTTGTATCTGATTGTATCCAGAAAAGCCATCCATAAAGGAAAAAACCTCACTACCCGCACACTCATCCAAAATCTGATCAATAAATGGTGTGGGGAAATTGTCCTTAAGACAGGCACGATTCAAATCGCGGAAATCAGTACATATGCGGATCGTTCCCTGCTTCTTATCAACCAGAATGGGATTTGAAACCCACTCCATCAAGGGAATGGGATAGATAAAACCGGCTTTCAATAGTTTTTCTATCTCTGCCTTAATCGCGGGTACTTTCCTAGGATTCACTGCACGCAAGCATTGTCGAACAGGCTTAGCATTGGGATAAGTATTAATCTCGTGTTCAACAATGCAAGGGTCGATACCTGGCATTTCGTCATAAGACCAAGCAAAGATATCACGAAATTCTTTAAACAGCTCGGTGTATTCTTAAATCTTAGCATGGGAACATTCTGCCCCAATATAGACATTCTCTATCCTACCAGGATCACGAGAGATATTGATAGGAATCATTGGAGATATATTTTCCATGTTCCCATCAGCCATCGGACCAGGAGAGCTTAATGGAACCATGGGACTACCAATTCTCTCACTAAGAACCTCCCTAAAGTCCTCACGCTCCAAGTGGTCAAGCTCAGGAAGAAAGTAAGATCTATGATGCAACTCTTCCCAAGGTGGCTCAACCCCTGACATGGCCTCAATAATCACTTCGTCTGAAGGGAAAACACTATCAAGGCAGTCATGCATGTGAGAAGACTGAACTGCCCATGCAGGCAGCACATATGAGTCCTTCTCCTTCGTCCGTGAAGAGGAAGGACTAGGCTCTGCAACACATCCAAGATTAGCTTGATAAGCTACCATAGTTGTAGGCAACGACACGTCTGTCATGATGGGCTCACTTGAAGTATTCGGTGTAGGAAGAATCCAAGGATCTTCCATATGACTCATGCGAAAAGACACCGATCTCACAAATCTCGAAGCCTCACTGGACCTAGACCCTATCATAAGGACAGGTGCAGGACAACTAAAGCTTCCCATAAGGGATGGATACATGCCCACACCCACACTCCTAGTTGTCGGCTGAGAGTGCTCTATAATCGAGTTCGAAGCTCCCAAAGATGCGGTAACTGACGGATTCTTGAATCACGTTTGATCAATCGTAACTACCTTCCCATTAAATGGAAAGCATACAACGTGAAATGGTGAAGAAGCTACGGCTTGCATACTGTACATCCAATTCCTACCCAGCAAGAGATTGTAGTCAAGGGGCGCATCAACCACCTCGACCTCTATCGCAATGGTCTTCCCTCCCAAACGAAATTTAAGGGAAGGAAGGATCCCGTGTGACCTAAACGATCTCCCATCAAACACAGTTAACATGGTACCAGATTTAGACAACTCAGTGGAACCTAAACCCTTCCAACACGATAAAGACATCACAGAAGAAGCAGCGCCTTCATCAATCACGGTGTGCTTGACGGTCATGTTAAGACATTCTACATGAATCAAAAGAGACACATAGTAAGGAAAGCAAGGATGAAGTCCTGGGGTTTCAAATTTAATCATGGAGGAAGAATTATCATCATTTACACCAAGGGCAGAAAGCAAAGCCTTCCTTTGCGAAGGACAACTCTGAGGTACTTCTAGTGCAGACATCGCACAAGGAGTGTGGCCCAAATCCATGCCAACATAATAGTTATGGGTGACTCAGGCATTAGGATTGTGCCCCGAACGCTTAAGGACTCCCTTAGGAATGTGAGGTGCAACTTTAGGTTTATCCACAGGTTTTTCAATACGCAAAGGAGTTCCTAGAGGATCAGGTTCCTTTCCTGGGTTGGGTTGAGACGAACCATAGTCCTTCACATGGGTCACAACCTTCGTAGCATGCACCATGTTAATGCAACCATGACCACTACCCTCCGGTGGATCTTGATCCCCACTAGACTGATCATGGGTCCTCAAGTTCATGTTTTGATTGTGAGGTAAAGGGTTAGTCAGCACAACTGGGCCCTGCGCTAAGAATCTCGAGGCTTCATCGATACGAGGGCACAAGTAAGTGAGGTGATCGTCCTTACATAACTTTCAAGGAAATTTAACCTTACGTTTAGGTTTCTTGTCCCCCCCAGCATTACGAGCATTCTTGTCATTAGTATTAGCACTTTCATTCTTATTCCCACCCTTACGATTATTCTTACCCTTCTTTCTATTCCTTCCGGGTTGCTGGTTACCCTTCTGGTCTGACGATTGTACCGAAAGCAAACTCGTCATTTGGGTGGGTTTAGACAAAGTCATGGCTTGTCCTGAAGCAGATTGGTTGATTGACAATTGTTTGACCTGTTGTACAACCGAATCCACAGGTTTAGCACTCGCAGAACCAACAATGCCATCGGCATGTGGTCCAGGTTTAACTTTTGGGTCGAAACTAGAACGCGGAGCATTGGGAATGATCTCATATAACAAATCGGATTGAGCATAAATCAAATCCAGTTTCTGCGCCCTAAAAATGGCTTGTTCCTCATTTTTCACTCCGGATGTAAAAACATCCTTCGCTATATAAGGCAATAACGACTTAAGGAACCATTTGAGGAGGAATTCTGGTGGTATAAAGGCTTTAATCAACTTCTTCCGTCTACGCCACTCTTGGATATGGTCCGAGATATGCATGGTTTTATCCTGCCGAAATGTCGACAAGAGTTTCGTACCAATGTCATAATGTACTGGTAGCTGGAAGTGGTTAAGAAAAGTCATCACTATGTCATCGAACAAAGCGAATGCCCCCATAGGTAACTCTATATACCATTTCGCGACAGGCCCTGTAAGGGTGCATTGAAACAGCCTTAAACGGATCAAATCTTGGTGTAAGGAATTTGAAGAGCACCATAGGTGAAAGGTAGTAACATGTTCGCTCGGATCCTCTCCCGGTTTGCCCTCAAATTTGGGTATGTCCGAGGGAAGCTTAGTAGGGACAGCCGGCCAAGCCGGGTCATGAGATACAGGATCATTCGTCAATCTCAACAAGTCAGGAAGATTTAGCGTTGCGAGAAAAGGGAGCCTAGGATGAGCAGGTCGGTGCACTACTCCCTGATAGTTTTGATTCACATAGGTCTGATTACCATAACCACCATGGCCTTGACCATAGTGCCCTCCTCCCGTTTGACCCATGTAGGGTGGCATGGAAGCACCATAGTGTGGTGTACCTTGACTATTCGAGGCTACAAAGCCATAATTTGGAGAGTAAGCAGGTTGTTGATACCTGTACCCATAAGGTGAAGAACACTGTCCATACTGCGTCCCATAATAAGGTCCATAAGTCATCGCATAAGATGTCCCATGAGACACTTCGTAAGTAGGAATATACGCTCCGGAAGTAGGAATATACATTCCAGAAGTAGGAATATACACTCTGAAAGTAGTAACATGACCTCTAGAAGTATGAACACGACCTCTCGAAACAATGGGCGATACTTGAACCCGAGACACAACTGATCGAGAAGCAGCAGTACGAACATGACTTGTAGCAACATTTCGGCCCGAAGGACCATGTGAATGAGGTGGAGGGTGAACATTTGAAGAACTAGGGATAGGGGACAGAGGGACCTGTGAAATTATGCACGTGTTGTTCCTTATAGTCACTCGTCTTGGATCTGGTATCCAAATAGGATCACTAACCCTAGGCCTAGGAGGATTATGTGATGTAGCTCCCACCACCGGGATGGAAGGTGCAATGTGACTTGTGCTCTCAAACCTCTCCACATGGTAAGGAATGAGAGTTCCCCCAAGCGTAGTGTTAGGCTCAAACTTAGACTCAACATGAAATGCCAAATCATGTGTGGGAAAACCAGACATACCATAACTACCTTAACTATTGCTCGCGGGTTCAAAATGAGTCTCATCATCTTCCGGCATTCCATATCGGCGATGCGTCAATGGGGGATCAATGCTAGAGTAAGTAGGTCTATCATGAAAAGTACCTATCTCATAAATTACAGGACCTAACTCAGTCAAATAAGGTGAAGGATCATAAGTAGGAGTAAACTCCCCATCTTCCACTTGAATGGGAGAGGGTGGTTCAAGAATACCTTCAACATGGTCTCCCATCGTGTGTGAATCAATGTGTGAAGTAGTCCACCTGGACTGTCTATCTCTCTCTCCCAAAGGAGGAGGAGATGTAGAAGGTAGAAGTCCTGCTAACCGACGAGAACGGCGAGGAGCCACAGCCGAATCCACAATGACTCAAAAAATATAAAAGACTCTCTAATTACACAAACCCTAGGCAAGCTAACATGCACAAAGCATACACCAACGAAATATAAAGCCAAACACAAGCAATCAAGGGTAGGATAAGTAAGCTCCCGAATGAAGCAGGTATGTCTCACCTAGGAGAGGCTTGAGACTCCCATACACAACAAGCGAAGGTATGTAACTAATTATTGTGGCCCTCAGCTTCAACGTGTAAAGCGACTATGCTATCCGACCCCAACCTGGTTGGGACTCCCGCAGAATAACCCCTGCAGAGTACCCCCTCGATATCCTAGCTAAGGCCACTAAGGTCACCTCAATATAATCAATGCTCAGGGGGACAATCACAAGCAGGATTGACCGTATGGGTAGGGTAGCAAAGCCCAAAACTCTCGAAAGAGCCCCGAGATATGAAGACAATCCTGGAAATATCTCTGGTGCTACTCAGTTATGACTAGGGGTCATCCCAATCAATAACCGCTCACACTGCCTCGTGCTTAACTCCCTTTTGAGAGGAGGATCCTGAGAAACAATGGTTATACCAAGGAATTTCACACACTCACCTGGACAGACACATACATGTTGTTGTTTAGTGGTCTTGGGGAATTTACTCACAATGAACTATTCCAAGACCCTAAAACCTAATCTTGTTGGTGAACCCTATCAAATAAAATAGTGTAGTTCATTTTAATTAAGCATTGATTTTAATTGGCTTTATTACTCAAAAGAGGTATATGGCCGTGCAACTAATGGCGTTATGACACAACATGAAGCAAAATGCACACCTAACACTCAATGCAAATGCATTGTGTCCATGAAAAACAAGGTATGCTAATACGTGAAATGCATAATTTTCTTCGAATGATAAATCCAAGCTTTCCTATATGAAATCCTGACTAATACTTCAAAGCAAATCTAGTGCAAGTACTATGCAAAATGCAAGATGCAATGCATAATGATAATCAAATATTTTTGGATTTTTTGAAATAAAAAGGAGATATTAAAGCAAAAGAATGATTCTACAACCCCCAGACTCTGCAAGCAAAATCAAGCAGCACTCACTCAAAGTACTAAGGTAAAAGAAATCTAATGCACTAATCCCAAAACAAAAAATCGAAAATGCAATGACAAGAACATTCTTCAAAAAAGAAATTTTACGCTAAAAAAAATGTCTCTGGTCAGAAACAGAGGTGTATACAGACTCTAGCAGTATCAAAGGAGACTCAACAATCATCAAAATTCACCCAACAACAATTAATCTTCCTCTAGAAGGAAAAACTAAGGGCATACGCGACTGTTCGCAGTAAACCCGCATGTGTATGTGGATATAGCAGTGAAACCTGTGTATATACGCGACTGTGAGTTAAAAACTCACGTACAGGAAGAAAGGTGCATAAAAATAAAGGCAAACAGACAAGCTGAGACAAACTTCACACCAATCAGACACTACCAGGAAAACATGCCCCCAGACCCGACACAGAAACAGAGAAATAAGAGCAATTCAAAGTCATTGAATGCCAATAGAAAACCCCCAAAGGACAACTACTAGGAACCCCCCAGCAGAGTCGTCAATTCTGTTACGGAGAGAAATTCCTATGGCTTGGGGTACCACAACAGACAGCTTGACTCCAAAAATCAATCCTTTACAAAATGCAAGAGAAATCAAATATCTAACACTAAAGGATCAGACCTCGTACCTTATTCTGGATGGTTGAAGTAGATCCCCGCTGAGCTTTCCAACTTCAGCTTGAATTGATGAATCACTTCCTCAACAACAAGTAAACAAGACAAGCATACTATATATATTGGTGTTAGATCTACTCTAGCATATATAATCAATAATGTATAAGCATTTGAAATCATCCATGGATAAAATATTCATTCAAACATACATTATTGGACAGGAAAAGATATTTCTATTAATATAAAATTAGAGATTACAATGAATACAACCTCTGTTGGCATGTCTGTGAATCAGAGAAACTGAATCCCCCACTTGGGCCTCCACCACCTCAATCCTCCATCTCTCAATAGCAAGCTCACAAGCAAAATGCAAGCTTGGGAAGAACAGCAAAGTGCTTCAAGGGACAAAGGGATGCAGACCCAAGCACAAGTTCCAGCAACAATGGACTATAGTTTCTTTGCTCTCAATTCTCTTATGCCTTCAATGTATCCAAAGGGTTCCTTATATAGCTTTTCAATGGGGTAATGAAAGGTCGAATCCGAGCGATCTCAAGGCATATGGAAGGCCAGGAGACAAGTGAGTCGGATCCATGTCAAGGAAAACTCCAAAAGGATTTGGATTTTGTACACATCCCAATGTACGCAGTTTTAGGGGTCAAACCCACGTATATACATGAGAAAGGGTTTAAAAGTCGCATATCATGCAAGTTAAGCATGTTTTTAGGGATGATCTTGGAAACATGAAAGGTCTAAAAATGGTCCATGGGGTCCAAAGAGTCTGCAGAGGGACAGGGGAAGGCCATACAAGTGTGATTCACTAGGTGTGGTAAAATCAGCTATAACAGCGACCCGCAATCCACAAAACCAACGTTTAGGAAAGAATCCACAAGAAATCAATGGATCACAAGAAATGTGGAAAAGGAATGGCGGCAAGGAAACTGCGGACGTTCAACTTCGGAAAATGTTGGATCCACAATCCGCAAACAATAAAAGATCACACGCTCTAGAAGAATCCCTCATTTGATCTCAGATCGACGGTTAGGGATGAATCCGCAAAAAATCAATGACTCAGAGAATTGCAGAAGCCAAAAATGAAACATGGGGATTTCCACAATCTATAATCCACAATTGTGGAAACATAGTTGCAGAAACTCTATTGCGAAAACGAGCTTGTGCAAATGTTGGAGATGCAGAAACTAAAGAATTGCAGAAATCTTCTTTTGCTCAAGCTTTTGAAAAAAAAAACAAAGTGTAGGGAGGGTTTATCCGATTTGGGAAACTAGTGTAAGTTGTCCTTCAAATAAAAATAGGAGGGGCCCCTAAAAATGAATTTTTTTTAGGGAAGCATTTGCAATAGCAACACCACCATTCTGCCATCTCCCTTCCACACCATCTCCCTTCCTTGCCACTCGATCGCCATCGCTACCCATGTTGTTTTGCCTCTCTAATGTCTCCCGTCCTGCCTCCCTCCCGCCGCTCGCCACTACTCCACGGTCGGTTGGATAACAATTTTAATATTAATACTTTTAATATTAATAATATTTATCTATATTATTATTAATTAAAATTAAAAAAAAACTATATTATAATAATTATTGTTATTTTATAATTACTTTTAAAAAAATTGTGGCAGGCTGGCATCGTACAGTGAATAAAAATAAATCCACGCTCAGCAGCTAGAAGATTCCAGCAATCACTAGATCAATGGGTGACTTAAATGCCCGGTTTGATCAAATCAATGGGAAAATTAACAAGAACTACAAGGAACTCCATGCAAAGATCAGACAAACCGGTGACAATTTGTCATCAAATTGGACACAAATCACGTCACGAATAGAGAATAACATCCTCATTCTACAAGAATACCAAAAGAAAAATAAGGCAGTTTTAACCGCCATCTTGGACAGATTACAAATATTGAATGACCCGCAATCAAATTCTCCTAGAGCACCAGAGTAGCCGGATCCTCTGTTCAACATGTCGTCCTCAGCCTCATATACACAAGGATGCGAAATATGGGTGAAAGTTGAGTTACCCAAATACGACGGGGACGAACAACAGTGCATAGTGTGGATTAACAAAGTCGAGGAATACCTAGACATCTACAACATCCATTACGAAGGTGAGGAAATTAAATATGCCTCCCTGCATCTAGAAGGTAACACTTACAACTGGTACTTATGGTGGAAGAATATTACAATAATATGTTATCACACTGGGCTAGCTTCAACAACGACCTCATCAAAAGATTCCAGGGCGTTGAAGAAAAAGACTTTTTTTTTCAAAAGGTTACAACAAAAAAATAGTGTCAATGAGTACACCTGTGAGTGGGAAGCGTTGTCAACTTGAGTTCTAGAGTTAACAGATGACCAACGACTGCATACCTACATACACGTTCTAAAACAAAACATCCATGATGAACTAGAGTTACATAACATCTCTACTATGGAGGAAGCACGACACAAAGCCAGGATTATTGAAAGCTAAATCAAGAAATTCGTTCATACAAATTTCGACAAAGACGACTCCAAAAGGAATCCCATCAAATCAACATACACATGAATCCAAGATATGCACCGCCACAACTCAGGGAAGGAATGAAGCCTAGTACAGAGGCCCAGAGAATAAAGGAAGGGAAATGTAAGTTTGGTGGAGACAAATGGGATCCTAAGCACATATGCTTACAAAAGAAATTATATGCATGTGAAGCAGAAGAAGCAGAGTTGGAAGTCAAGGAACCAATTGAGAATGATGCGGACAGTCAACCAGACTACCAAACTGAAATCGAGGATGACACCCCAAAAATATCATTAGCCGCTATTACCAAAATCTTCCAACCATAAACATTGAAGATTAAAGGACATATAAAAAATAATAACGTCACAGTTCTCATTAACTCTGGAAGCACCCATAACTTCGTTAATGTCAACCTTGCTAAAGTATTTAACCTATTTATTTTTCTAGTACCTAACATGAAGGTTATCATAGCAGATGGAAAGAAGATTGACAATGTGGTAAAATGTCACAAGGTCAAGTTATAAATGCAAGAGTATAGCTTAGAATCAGTTTTCTTTGCGGTGCCGTTGGGAGGAGTCGATGTAGTATTAGGAATACAATGGTTACAAACCTTGGGTACATACTTCGCAAATCACCAAGAACATTTTATTGAATTCCAGCCATTCGGGAAGACACACAAATTATACAAGTTCCAACCACCTCTGACACAATTAGTTACATCGCATTAGATGAAAAAGCTACTTCAAAAAGGCACACTAGTGTACATACTTCAATGTCAAGAAATGGAGCTTCTAACATGTGAAGGAGATATGGACAAACATTCAGATACAATAGTTGATTCAAAAACATCACAAGGTGTTTCAAGAGCTAGCCATGGAGCTTCCACCAAACCAAAATATTGAACACATAATCGAAATAGAACCAAGGACAAAACCTGATAGTAGCAAACCATACAGATACCTGCATCACCATAAAACAAAAATCGATAGGTTAACTCAAGATCTTCTGAAATGTGGCGTCATTTCAAAAAGAAGAAGCCTATATGTAGCTCCAGTAGTGTTAGTACAAAACAAGGATGGTTCGTTCAGATTGTTCATAGATTATAGAGGACTAAACAAAATAACTATCAAATATAAATTTCCAATTGAATTCATCGATGAGATGTTGGATGAACTTCATGGGGCTAAGTACTTCTCAAAATTGGATCTTCGATCTGGCTATTATCAAATCAAAGTTAGAGTGGAAGACATAGAAAAAATCACTTTTTGCACTCATGAAGGCCACTATGAGTTCAAAGTAATTCCCTTTGGTTTGACTAATGCTCCAGCTACGTTTCAAGCTGCGATGAACAAATTGTTCCAACCATTTTTCAAGAAATTCGTACTAGTATTTTTTAATGACATCCTCATATATAGCAGACATGGAAGGAGCATCTGGAACACTTAAGTCAAGTACTTACCATTTTGGAAGAAAACCAATTCTATGCAAAGAGGTCTAAGTGCACCTTTGGAAAAGAAGAAGTAGACTACCTAGGACATAAGATATCGAAGGAAGGAGTCAAAGTCAATACAAGTAAAATCAAGGCAATCATGGAATGGCACAAACCCAATAACATATTGAAACTAAGGGGATTTCTAGGCCTAACAGGATACTATCGAATATTTGTAAAGAATTACGCCCATAAAACCGCCCCTCTCACAAATTTATTAAAGAAAAATTCCTTCCAATGGAATAGTGAAGCAGAAAAAGGTTTTTAAACATTAAAATGCATGATGTCTTCAACACCGGTATTAGTCATTCCAGACTTCACAGAACCTTTTGTAGTCAAGTGCAATGCATCTGTTTTCGTACTAGGAGCAATTTTGATGCAAGAAGGTCACCCAATAGCATTCGAAAGTAGAAAGCTCAATAAGAGAGAAAGTTTGAAGTCCACTTATGATACAGAGATGCTGGCCATTATACAAGTTTTAACAAAATTGAGACAATACCTTCTAGGGAGCAAGATACTGATAAGAACAAACCATAACAATCTTCAATATCTCCTTCAACAAAAAACATTGTCAATAGAACAACAAAAGTGGATAGAAAAGTCACTACCTTTGATTTGGAGATATTACATAAAAGAGGGAAAAACAATATAGTCGTCGATTCTCTATCTAGAAAGGATGAAGTCCAAACAGATGCAATTTCAATCATTATTCTAGAGTGGTTAGATGAAATACGAAGAGAATACACTAAAGACCCATACACTTGCGCCTTAATCAAAGATCTGAATAAAGGTCCACAATTCGAGTGGCAAAATGATGTCTTGTAGTGCAAAGGAAGGATCTATTTAAACCCAACATCAAGGTTTAAAACTAAGGTGATGATAGAATGTCATGATTCACATGTCGCATGACATGTAGGTTTTTTCAAGACATATTACAATGCCATACAATCATTCTATTGGAAAGGAATGCACAAAGACATTCTCAAATATGTAGCCGAGTGTGACACATGTCAAAGGAATAAAAGCTAAAACATCATGACTCCAGGGCTACTCCACCCATTGCACATTTCGAAACAAAAGTGGGAGGAAATTTATATGGATTTTATTGAAGGGTTACCCATATGAGATGGTAAGGATAAAATCATTGTGGTAGTAGATTGACTAACAAAATATGCACATTTTATGGGCATAAATAAAACTGACTCTGCTAAGCAAATCGCTGAAGTGTTTAGTAAAAATATTTACAAGTTACATGGTTTCCCAAAAATTATAGTGAGCGATAGAGACGCCAAATTCACGAGCAACTTTCGGAAGGAATTCTGTAGGCACACATGGATCACTCTTAATATGAGCTCAATGTATCACCCACATACATATGGGCAACATAAGTGGTCAACAAATGTCTGGAAACCTATCTCCGTAGTTTCGTCACATACAAACAGAACAAATGGTTACAATGGTTACATATTGCATAATGGTGGTATAACGCTATGCATCACACATTGGCGAAGATGACTCCATTTCAAGCATTATATAGGTATGAACCACCTAGATGGAAGGAAATCATTCAAGGAAGCACAAAAGTACTTGTCGTAAAAGATAAATTAGAAGGCAACCAATGAATCATGCAAACACTCAAACATAATTTAACTATGGTACAAAATCGTATGAAACAACAAGCAAACCAGCATAGAACTGAGACAGTTTGAATTAGAAGATTGGGTATTCGTAAGACTTCAACCATACAAACAATTATCACTAAAACAACAAGGAAAGAACAAATTAACACCTAAGTTCTATGGTCCATACCAAATTATATGGAAGATTAGCAATGTAGCATGCGAGCTAAAGTTACCAGAGACAAGTCGAATTCACAATGCCTTCCATGTATCAAATATAAAAAAAGTTGTTGGGACAACATCAGTTAGTTCAAACAACACTTATAGCTCTAGACAAAGAAGGGAAACTTATCTTAGAACCAGAATCTATCATCAACATCAGAGAACGGAGATTACGCATTAGAATGATCAAGGAATACCTCATTAAATGGAAGAATTTCCTAGAAGAAGATGCATCACGGGAAACAGAGAAATTCATTCAGCAATATCCGTCATTACCTCGCTTTGAGGACAAATCATTTTAAAAGGAGAAGGCAATGTTACAAATGCTAAATTTAAAACATTAATCTAGGTTAACTTAGTAATCAAACTAAAGAGGTGACTTGAAAAGTCACCTCTCTTCCCCACTTAGGGTATAAATTACCCGGGGCACTTATTATGTAAGCATCACTACATTCTCATATATACATTTTACATTACATTCTTTGCTTTTCACCCTCTTTTTTTCTTCCACTATGCTTCATAACCTTTTCCAAATCTTGGATCACTTGCTATCAAATTGCATGAGCAATATACAATATAGTTGGTGACTTTAACATTGACATGTTACAAGAAACACCGTCGAAAATAAAATTGCATATGTTTATGCATGAAACACTTGACATTAAAAACATAAAAACCAACAACCGATTAAGGGTCAATGCTTGATCATTTCTGGACAAACTTGCAAAACAATTAATTGGTTTTTAATATTTCAAATGCTTATTGGACTGACCACAATTCCAGTTTCTTACTAATTCTTGGCAAGATTGTATGGTTTTATTCCTCATGTATACTTCAAACTCTCACAAAAAAGACTTCAGATTAATGTGATATTACTATGAACATTGTTTATAACAAAACAACCATTTTTGGCATAGACTTCGTAATTTGAATTACAACAAGAAAACAAACAAAAAATAAACTATGCAGCAAAAAACAACAACAAACAAACCAACAAAATAATTTACTAACAAACATTGATTCATGCAAAAAATAAAAGAAAACACGTTCCAAAAAAATTGATCTTTTTTATTGTTGTTGCATTTGCATTGCCTTCAATCAGATCAAGATCAATCCATTAAGCTCTTTATCTTTTTTGTCATATATGTGTATGTGTTTTTTGCCGCTACATTCTCTTTTTTGTATTTGACAACTTGAAATGCTTTTTTACAAATGTGTGTTTTCTTCATGCTAAACATGGGTGTAGTTTCCAAAATCTCTATACATGATATATGAGCTTAGTATCAAACAGGGAAACAACACTTTGCATTGCTTTGAACATATCATAGAAACAATGTCAGAGGAATATGCCACAAGCTTTGACACGGTGCCAAAAGGAAAAAATCCAACACCAGACTCAACATCAAATACAAACAACACAAAGAGGTTGCAATTAGCTTGCCCTTTTTTCTTAGTCTTTGCTTGTCCACAAATCAAACAACATTTCAATTGCTTTCTTCATTTCTCACATATCACTTGCAAGTTGCTTATGTATCTCCATTTTATAATCTGTAGATTAAAACAAACAATCCTACAACCATCTACTATCATAAAATTGTGTACAACAATATTTAACAATGCTTTTGAGAGGGATGTCTTGGCAGTGTATGGGCCTTCACAAAACAAAAACCAATTTTTTTTTATCAAAGAAAATATCTTGCATGCAAAGTTGGTTGACAAAGACAAACACTGTAGTTGTTTCATATGAAGATTACCGTGCTAGTGTTTCAGCGACAATTTTCAACCTTCAAAAATTATGTCAAGAAGGTCTATTTACCTTGACAATGGACAACATGGTAACAGATTTGTGAAGATTTTGAAAAATAAAAAACAAACCAAAGGTATGCTTCTACCTTCTCAAAACTATGTACTTAGACTAGTGTTTTTCTAGAAAGCATAACAACAATGCCATACATGCTTCTCATCTTAGTACTTGTAATATGGGAAATTGTATAAAGCTTACTTAGTTACCAACATTATTTTATATACACACAAAAAAAGTAAAAGTCTTTGCTAACAACTAGTTAGCTATTCTTGTGAAAATAAAACTCACCTCATTATAACATTCTAGCTATTGCACAATATATGTATCAAGAGACTGTGCAATCATGCTCTAAAGATCCTTCAACTGGTAAATTTGGTAAATTTGAAGTTGTTGGGAGTCCTTTTTTATCTAGGCATACTACTGGTAATCTGCTTTTGAAGGAGTCCTATGCATATAAGCTTTCTTTAGGTTTTGTAGGGCTTGTTTATTCTTTTGTTCGACTTTTTGGGACGCTTAGAGCAAGGGATGCCTCTAAGTATATTTCGTAATGCTCGTTCTTTCCCTTATTGCTATGGTTTGGCTATTTTACCCAAAAAACTAGCGCTCTGAAGGTTGGTAGAGGATCAACATCCGGATTTTGTTTTTACAGGAAAGTATGTCTAATGGGCATATTATTGTTGTGGAGTTGGATTTATTGTTAAAAGGTTGGAAGTTTGATTATGTGGATGCAAAAGGAAAATCTGGTGGTTTATTATTGGGTTGGAAGGTTAATTGCTTTCATTTCTTGAATGCTTGGGCGATCATTTCTGGTATTGGTGTCTTTCTTTATTCTATTGAATTCAATATTCCTTTTTGGTTTGTTAATATCTATGGTCCTTATATGGAGTGAGAAGGTTTTTGGAACAATATTTTTCTAAAGTCTGCATTGAGAAATCAAACCTTATCTTAGGTGGGGATTTGAATTTTCCTTCGGGTTTTCTGAGATATGGGGGCCTAGGGCTTGTGTGGATAATCTATTTAATTTTTTTACTTTAAAATTGGTTGAATATGGATTGGTGGATATCGAGCCTTATATTTTACTTCCCACATGATCTAATAGAAGGGTTGGGGTTGATAGTATTTGTAAGAGACTTAATAAAGTCCTTGTCTCTGCTGATTTATTGGAGAAGGATTTTAGATTTCATCAATGGGTTGGTCATGGAGGTGATTCGGATCATCACCCAGCTCTATTTCAGATAAACAATGGTGAATGTAAGCCTTGTTGTCCTTTTAAGTTTAATGCTCATTGGTTAAAGGACAAGAGCTTTGTCATTTTATTGAAGGATACTTTGAAAGTTTATACGGCTAACTCTCTGGAGATTCATGACGTTGTGGGGGTTATTTAGGAAGGGTTGCATACTATACAGATCAAGCCTCTTAAGGCGGTGGTTTTAAAAATTGACCTCTCTAAGGCATATGATCGGTTGAAATGGACTTATCTCCGGGTCATCCTTTCTCATATGGGTTTTGTTGTGCCCTTTATCTCCTAGGTGATTTGAAGTCTTTTCTCTATATCTTTTTATGTCCTTATTAATGGCATCGATTCCTCTTTTTTTAGACCTAGTCATGGTCTTCGACAAGGTTGCCCTTTAGCACCGTTATTATTTCTTATTGTTGTCGAAGGCCTTGGTAGAGCTATCATTGTTGCTAGGGATCATGGGGATCTTGCTGGGCTTCCTTTCAACAATGGGGATTTTTTAAGACACGTTCTCTTTGTTGATGATATTGTTATGGCCACTGATGGTTCTAATAAGTCTTTATTGACTTTGAATGGTGTTTTGAGTTGTTTCTATAGGGCTTCTGGGATGTTGATTAATGATGGTAAATCCACCCTACTTTATGCTGGTTTGGATGTGTCTAATTTAAATAAGCTCAAGAACATCTTTTCTTTTTCGATGGCTAAAATTGAGATGGGCTTGAAGTATCTTGGCTTTCATATGAAACCTTGCAGGTATTTTATTAAGGATTGGGACTGGTTGGTTACCAAAGTTGAGGACCAGATTAAGAATTAGAGCGACCAGAATTGGAGCCACCGTTCGTTGTGTAAAGGAGGAAAGTTGGTTTGGTTAAAATTGTTCTTGAGGATATTCCTATCTATTGGATGCATTTATGGATTCCTTTGGGTATCATTGAAAAGATCGAGAATATTTGCTTTAAGTTCTTATGGTTCGTTAATCTTGAACATTCTGGTTTCTCCTGGACTTCTTGGAAGACTCTAGCTCACCCAAAGTTTCTCGGTGGTTGGGGTTTAAAAATTCCTGTTTTTTTCTCAAAAGCTCTTGCAGCCAAGAATGCATGGAATATTGTTCATGGATTTGGTTTGTGGGTACAGATTGCTATTCATAAATATATTCGTCCTTTGTCTTTGTCTGATTGGATTAGAAGCTCTTCAAAACAACGAAGGAATATTTCTATCTACTGGAAAGTGGTATTAATGTCTTTTGATTTAATTGGTGATGGTCTTGTTTGGAAGGTTGGTAATGGGGTTGTTGTGCATCTTGGTTCTGATCCCTGGGTTGGATGTAAGTGGAGACATATTTTACCTCCCAATATGATTTAACATTACAAGTGGGATGAATGTGCCTCAACCAAATGGCTTCACAAGTAGCATTGGTTAATTCTTTGTATTCAGCTTCTGCGGATGATAGAGAAACAATTGGTTGTTTCTTACTGCTCTATGATATGAATCCTGAACCAATGTTAAATGCATATCTAGAAGTGGATTTTCTATCATCAGGATTGCCTGCCCGGTCAGAGTCAGAGTAACCTGCCAATTGAACATCAGATACATCAGTATATAAAAGACTATAATCAACAGTTCCTTTTAAATATCTTAGAACTCGCTTTGCAGCTTTCCAAAGTGTTTCGCATGGCTTAGCCAAAAGCTGACTAAGGATGCTAACAAAATATGATAGGTCTAGCCTTGTAGTAGTGAAGTAGTTCAGACTACCCACTAGTTGATGATACAAAGTACCATCATCTTCTTTAGATCCATCACTGTTGTGTAATTTGACATTTTGATCCAAAGGAGTGGATACATATTTGCATTTACTCATTTGAAACTTGTCAAGTATTTCCCTTGCATATTTTCTTTGAGTGATAAATGTTTTACTAGATTATCTCCAAAAAACTAAACAATAATGTAAGTCACTAAGGTCTTTCATTTCAAACTCCCGTGACAGATTACTTTAATATCTGCAACTAATTGATATGCTCCACCTGTAATGATAAGATCATCCACATATAGGGATATCAAGCAAACATTTCCCTGTTTATCTGATTTAATATATAAGCTTAAATCATTTTTACTTTTGATAAATCCTTGTTGTTTGAAGAAGGTGTCAATATTGATGTACCATGATCTAGGAGCCTGTTTCAATCCATAGATAGCTTTCTTTAACCTGCACACAAGCTGCTCCTGTCCTTTCTGCACAAAACCTTCAGGCTGCACTAAGTATACTTCCTCTTTTAAATCACCATTTAGAAAAGCAGATTTGACATCTAACTGGTGTATTCTCCAGTTATGTTTAGTAGCTAATGCGACTAACAATCTGATAGTCTTTAACTTAGCTACTGGTGCATATGTCTCTTCAAAGTCAATCCCCTCTTGCTGAGAATAACCTTTAGCAACTAACCTTGCCTTGAATTTGTCAATACTACCATCTGCTTTAAGTTTAGATTTGAATAGCCATTTTGATCCTATGGGTACTTTATCTTTGGGTAATTCTACTAAATCCCAAGTTTTGTTTCTCATAATATAATTCTATTCTTCATTCATTGCAGTTACCCATTCTTCCTTATCTTTGGCTTGTTCATAATTTAATGGCTTTATGACATTCATTATACTAGTCATGAAGGCATAATCTCTAAACTTTACTAGAGGATGAGTTTGAGGAGATTACCTTCTAGGTACTATAGTACATGTTGGAGTTCCATCCATGATTCTTCTGTCTTATGTTGTTTCATCATCTGAGGTAGTATCACTCATGCTTGATTCCTGTTCCTGAACTTGCTATTGTTCTTGGACCTGCTGCTGATCTTGCACTTTTTGAAGAATTTTATCTATTCTGACATGCTCATCTGGGATTAGTTCTTCATTAGCATTATTCATCGTTACACATATCTGTATTTTCATGAAATACAACATCTCTACTAGCAATCAATTTGTGTGAACTAGGATGAAACAGTTTGTATGCTTTTTGATCATCACAGTATCGAACAAAGATACATTCTATGGATTTTGCATCCAATTTCCTTCTGTCGTCTTTAGGTATGTGTGCAAAATCTCTAGAACGAAATATTCTTAAATGACTAATTTCAGGTTTATAGCCATAAAAGACTTCAAATGGGGTTTGAAGTTCTAGTTTCTTTGTTGGACTCCTACTCTTTAAGTACACAACAGTGTTAATTACTTCAGCCCAAAAGCCATTAGAAATGTTCTTACCTTGGAGCATGCTACGCCCACATTCCACCAATGTTCTGTTTTTCCTCTCAGCAACTCCATTTTGCTGAGGTGTATCAGTGACTGTGAATTGTTGTTGGATTCCATTTTCTGTACAGTATCTTCTAAAAGCTCCATAATTGTACTCACCACCTTGGTCCGATCTGAGGATTTTAATTTATTTACCTGACTGCTTCTCAACTTTGATTCTGAATTCCTTGAAGTATTCGAATACATCACTTTTCCTTATGATGAAGTAAGCCCATGTGAACCTGGATCTGTCATCAACAAATACCAGAAAATACCATGCACCACCAAGTGATCTGGTCTGCATAGGTCCACACACATCATTGTGTATTAGTTCAAGGAATTCAGTCTGCCTCTTCTCTTCATGGTTAGGAAATTCATTTCTGTGCTGTTTTCCCAGTGCACATGCAACACATTCAATATGATCATTTTTAATGACAGGAAGACCCTCAACCATCGACTTTTTTCTGTAATAACATGAGATCATTATGATTGAGGTGTACATGTCTTTGATGCCACAATTCGACATCTGAAATAGATGATGCTGGAAGTGCATGATGGTTTCCCTTGATTGCATCCAGCTTGTACAATCCACCAAGTCTGGATCCGGTCGTTATAACCCTATAATGATCTTGGACATCTTTGACATGGCACTTATATTTATCAAATTCAACTTTCATATCATTATCGGTGATAGTAGAAACACATATTAAGTTCTTTTTGATGCCTGGAATGTACATCACATTATGTATCTATTTAAACTGTCCATCAGGTAGGTTAACACTTATCACTCCATAACCTAGGACTTTGTGAGACCTGTTATCACCTAGATAGATGTGCGTGCCATCAGACTTTTCATAATACTCATCATACCAATCTCTATTACAGGACATGTGGGCAGATGCACCCGAATCTATGAACCATGCATTTTCATCATCTATCTCAGCAGACAAAGCATGTTCAGATATAAACAGTCTTAGGTTTTTAAATCCATTGACATCTAGGGTGTATTTTCTAACATAATTTCCATTATGTTTTCTGTATCTGTTATTGGAATCATTGTTTATCTTCTTAAAACAATCTCTAGCTATGTGACCCGATTTGCCACAATAATGGCATACAACATCTTTATTAGCACTAGAGTCATTGCATGGCATACCTCTGTGTCTTGCACGAAACTTGCCTCTGTGTGAATTCTAGTGATTTCCTCTGTGTGGGTATCTGCCTCTTGCCATCAATGCCTGATTTGAAGACTGAGATTCAGGGTCATACCTCTTCATCCTTTCTTCTTCTTGTATCGGGATTCCGCCGAGCTCTGCAAATGTAGGAGAGGTCTGTCTTGCTGCAAGTGCTGAGATGAATATTTTATAATCTGGCAACAAACCTTTTAATGTGATAGATACCAGATCAGTACTAGATACTTCTTCACCTATGTCACCTAGATTATCTCTGAAGTCTTTGATGCGGGAGAGGTATTTGTTCATAGTTTCATTCACATCCATCTTGATAGACAATAATTTGGTCTTTAAAAACAAAATCCTATTAGAGTCAGATGTCTCATACAGACCTTTCAGCTTGTCCCATGTGTCTTTGGACGTCTTAGAATTTTTGATGTGAGGTATGATGTTGTCTTTTATAGACATACGAATCAACACCTTTGCTTGAGTTTCCCGCGAATTCCAATCTGAGAGAGATAATGGATTTGCGGGCTTCTGTTCATCCCCTTTCACAATCAGCCACAAACTAAGAGCTTCAAGCACAATAATCAGCTTGAATTTCCAATTTACATAATTTTCCCTATTTAATTTTGATGCTTCAGAAATGTATAAATCGGCCAATGACATATCTGCCATTTTTACCGAACTGTTGGGCAAATAATTTTAACCAAATAGACAGAAAAAAAAAAAAACATTGGCTCACCTCCTTAAGCAATTAACCCGACGCTCATTGCCTGGACCAGATCCGGCGCCGACAAGAAATTCATGTAAGGAAGGGCAGTTCGACGCTCTTTCTCTCTGGTTGATAGGCGCCATTCGATGCTCTTTCTCTTTGCCTAATAGGCGCCATCGACGCTCTGAGTTTGCCACTGAAGGCGCTGTCGACGCACCAGTTGCTATGGGAGAAACGTTGGTCCCGTTCTTTGGAAAATGTGATGGCCGACAGTATAAAAGCCCGTGAAGGAATTGTAAAAGCCATGTAAAAAAAATTTACACGTGGGATAAGAAAAACGTAAATTTGGTAAAAAAAAAAAAGAATTTGTTTATAGCCAACGTTTTTCTCCCTTTGTACGCAGGTGATCTGATAACTATATCTCACGACAAATTTATCAGGCTTGTAATGACAACCAACAATTCTCCCATGCAATGATTTCTCCACACCAACAATTTCTCCACGCAATGCACAACGATTTCTCCATGTGACTTATCAATGATTTCAAAAATCGTATGTGGCACCCACTCATGCCCAGCACTCAGGCTTTTAATTTCAGCTTCTCCACAAATAGTGGCTCACACACAACACACTCTTTAACCAATTTCTGGTTTCCTCACACAACCCTCAACTTGGCTTTGATACCAAATTAGAGAAGCCAAGGAAGAAACCAGCATAGCACAAAGGCTCGCTCACACACCGAGTAGGAGAAACACTCAACTCAATTGTATTCAAGAGTAAAGATTACATTTATAGAAAACTGATAAAATACGTTAGATCCAATAAATGTGGATTAGATCCACCACCTTAAAAGTTGTTTAAACAAAAACCCTAGATATTGAAAACATATGAATATTTGTACATTATATCTAATGCCTTCATTTTCCATTTTATTATTATGCTATAAACATAATTAATTTATTTGATTTATAATAACTCTCGGAAACCAAATCTTTTATGTTGTTAAAAATTGCTGCTGTTCCAAAGGTCGGATACTTAGTGACTTTTGTTTTAGTTTTTTTACATACAATAAAATAACTTTTATTATTAATTATTTTTAAATATAAATTTTTAATAATTAAAATATTAACTAAACATATAATTAAAATTATTAAAAAATCATTAATTTAAATTTTATTGAAAGCTTTTAGTGCTTAAAAAAACTTCAAATAATTGTTTTATTAAATAAAAACATTATCGTATAATAAAAACTTTAATAAATAAAAAAGAATTCTAAAACCCTAATTTGAAAGCAGCCGACATAGTATCTTCAAAATTCAAATAAAAGAGTACTACTCAAAAACATCTAACTTGTCGGACAGAGTGAGAACCATGGGCTTAACTAACAAGCCCGAAACGTGGAGAAGATTTCAATATTTTACAGAGGTTTCCAAAAATTGAGCATAATTATCTTGTTCACCGTAATTACTCTTGGACAGCCGCGTTACTCTTGAAGAGCCGCGTTGGTTGTTTGAATTATTCTCATTCGAAACTCTTTCATTCTGCATCATTGTATTAATTGATTTTGATTTGGTACAAAACTCTTTCAATTTCAATTGATAGATTGTCCTGACTCAACAAAGAAAGAAAAATGACCACTGATATTGATCTTGGAACAGAGGATAGAAGTGCCGATGAAATGCCAAATAATGAAACTGGTTATAGCAGAAGACAGCGCAGATCTTATGAGGGGAAATCCCGCCGCGAGAGGGTTTCTGATAGAGACAGGCCCGATGCCTATGGGGTGAATTCTGAGGATGAAAAGAGCAACATAAAAAATTCTGGAAATAGGAGAAGTGCGTCTATTGATGGCGATAAAGCTAGGGTTTCTGATGAAAAACCTAGAAATGAACAGGATTATGGCAGGCGGCAACGATCAGATGGTGGAAAATCAGGTCGTGAAAGACACGGATACCGCGGAAGAGAAAAATCTGTGGACGAAGAAGGGAGGGATTCCAAAGAGGAGAAAAACGGCCGAGGGCGCTTGCAAAACAGTAGGGATGGAAAAATTGATAACAGTACGCGCCATCGACATCGGCATCGTTTTGATCATGATGATGACGATGAAGCAGATAGAGGCGTCAAGGACAGGTACTCAGATGACAGGAGAAAGCGTTCTAGGGAAGAATCTGATAGAGGGAGGGATAGACACTCAGATTATGACAGGAAAAGACATTCCCAGGATGAATTCGACAGAGGCAGGGGAAGATATGAAGATAGCGAAGACCGGCATGAAGAAAAGAAAGGGCGTTATGATGTTGATGATAAAAGATACAGGGACAATGCTGAACACAAGCTGAATCAAAGCAGTGGAAGATCTGAAGACAATTACAAGAGATCAAGGTCGGGCCTTTCGCAAAAGGACCCAGATGCGAGGGTTGATAGACGTAACCATGAACAGAGGAGGGACGATGAAACCCCAAGAAATGGAACAGTAGGGGCAAGAGAAGGAAACACTACTGTAGAATTGCCAAAAGCGAATCCCCCCGAGGTTTCGACTCGAAAATTGGGAGTTGCAAACACCGAAAAGGCGCTTGGAAGAAGTGGTGGTGTGTATGTTCCTCCTTTCAAGCTGGCACAAATGATGAAAGATTTGCAAGATAAGAGCAGTTTGGAATATCAGCGTATGTCTTGGGATGCTCTTCGTAAGAGTATCAATGGGCTTGTAAACAAAGTGAATGCATCAAACATTAAAAACATTATTCCAGAGCTCTTTGCAGAGAACCTCATCCGGGGAAGAGGTCTATTTTGTAGGTCATGCATGAAATCCCAAATGGCATCACCCGGATTTACTGATGTTTTCGCTGCCTTGGTTGCTGTGGTGAATACAAAGTTTCCAGAAGTTGGTAATCTGCTTTTGAGAAGAATTATTTTGCAGCTTAAGAGGGCTTTCAAACGCAATGACAAGGTTGGTTTGTCTTTATCTTATTAGCTAATTTTTGGCCTTGTCAATTCCTGTTTTATATCTGAAGCTATTTTTTTTTGCATGATATGCTTATTTTCTGTTTAACTATTATGCAGCCTCTGTTACTGGCAGCAACAAAATTCATAGCTCATCTAGCGAACCAACAAGTTGCACATGAGATCATTGCTTTGGAACTTCTTACTGTTTTGCTGGAGAATCCTACAGACGATAGTGTCGAGGTATAGAAATCTTGCTTAGGGATTAATTGTTTGTGATCGTGCTTAAGGGATACTAGGTGCTTTGGCATTTGCTCAATTTTGCAGGCGGGTGTTCTTTAGAACATATGTCGATATTTAAAATAGGATTGCTTCTCTTCAGGTTGCCGTTGGATTTGTGAAGGAATGCGGGTCCATGCTGCAAGACCTTTCACCTCAAGGCCTTTATGGTAAGATAAGATAGTTGCAAACCTTTGCCCTTTCTGTTAGTCTGAATGCTTGAGAGATCATGAGGTGACTAGTCACTAGAAATCTCAGCACATGGTTGCAAATACTGATAATAATGCCAATTAAGAGTTAATCCTAGAAGTGTCCACTCTATCACCAATTATCATATGTTTTTCAAAGATAATGAATTTGAATTGTAAAGTCTTAATCTAAAGTTCAGTTTGTATAACGCATTAAATTCAGACAAGGTGTAAGGAATTTAGTTAAATTTGACTTAAATCTGCCTAAAGGTGTATTAAATTTGACATAAATCTGCCTTTTTGATTATCTTTAAATAACTAGAAGTGTACTTTAAAGCTTCCATAGGTATTTTAATTTAATCTGTCTGAAAGTATCTATCCTAAAATAGGATCTGTTTGATTTAGGCCTAATTCAAATTTCTTATTAAGATTACCTGAAATGCTGTGGTGACATGGAATTCAATTGTGTGAAGGAATTTTTGAGCGATTTAGAGGTATTCTTCACGAGGGAGAAATTGACAAACGAGTGCAGTTTCTGATTGAAGGACTTTTTGCAATTCGCAAAGCTAACTTCCAGGTATAATATGATGCGATTTCCTGTTTGTGCTGTAGTTGCTGGTTTGTATGACTTTTATGGTATTTGCACGAGTCTTTAATACTGTTTCTTGGGATTTTGCAGGGTTATCCAGCTGTTCGTCCAGAACTGGATCTTGTGGAGCAAGAAGATCAGTTTACCCATGAATTTTCCTTGGAAGATGAGCTTGATCAAGAAGTTGGCCTTGGTATATTTCCCTAGAATTTCTTCATTAACAGGGTGTCTTATTTTAAATTTGTCATACTTTGTATGCCTATATGTTTTCAATATGCAATATTAAAGTCTCAATTTTGCATCTTTGGGATGTGTAACAGATATTTTCAAGCCAGATCCAGACTTTTTGGAGCATGAGAAAGCTTATGAAAACCTTAAGAAAGACATTCTTGGAGATGAATCTTCAGATGAAGCAGAAGGCGAGAATGATTCAGGTCAGGAGTCCGATGATGATGAAGATGAAGAGGAGGAACAAGAGGAACAGTTACGCATACAGGATGAAACTGAGACAAACTTGGTAAATTTAAGACGTACAATTTACTTGACAATAATGTCAAGTGTTGACTTTGAGGAAGCTGGTCATAAGCTGCTAAAGATCAAGCTTGAACCTGGTCAAGAGGTAATGATCATTTATCTGTGCATGCCAAAGTGGCTAGTTTCCTTTCATTCAAATTGTTTTCCACAACAATGAAATGAACCTTATTAAAATAATAAAATGTCTTATTTAAATGGTGACAACGGAGATTCTGAATTGAAAAAATTGCAACATTGCAGATGGAGTTGTGTATCATGTTGTTAGAATGCTGCAGTCAAGAGAGAACATACCTGCGTTACTATGGTCTCCTGGGGCAGAGATTTTGTATGATCAACAAAATTTATCAGGAGTTTTTTGATAAGTGTTTTGTACAACAGTATTCTATGATCCACAGGCTGGAAACAAATAAGTTGCGTAATGTTGCAAAATTCTTTGCACATTTACTGGGCACAGATGCCCTTCCATGGCATTGCCTTGCTTATATACGTTTGACAGAAGAGGACACAACCTCATCATCTCGCATTTTTATAAAGATCCTCTTCCAGGTAAGGTGTAAATTTAATTGTATTTTTTTATCATTGTATTGTCCTTTTTCCATCTTTTCCTTGCTGGCTTTATATTCTAATTGCCTTGTCTTATTATTAGGAAATTAATATCTTTTGACCTTG
The DNA here is from genome assembly GCA_001517045.1 of Pseudotsuga menziesii. Classification (NCBI taxonomy): domain Eukaryota; kingdom Viridiplantae; phylum Streptophyta; class Pinopsida; order Pinales; family Pinaceae; genus Pseudotsuga; species Pseudotsuga menziesii. The sequence goes on along the minus strand of LPNX010234161.1, from coordinate 79,446 downwards.
ATGATATTGCAGGAACTGGCAGAGCAGCTTGGCATACGGTTGCTTAACGAAAGGTTGAATGAACCAACAATGCAGGATTCATTTGAGTCAATATTTCCGAAGGACAATCCTAAGAACTCACGATTTGCCATCAACTTTTTCACCTCCATTGGTCTTGGTGGTATCACTGAGAGTTTGCGTGAATATTTGAAGAATATGCCAAGACTTATAATGCAGCAGCAGAAGCCAATTTCTGCATCTGATGACTCAAGTTCTGACCACGATTCTTCTAGTTCTACAGGCTCTTCTGACTCTGACTCTGACTCTGACTCTGATAGCTCAGAATCAGAGTCAGAGAGTGAAAGTGAGAGTAAAAGAGAGATTGAGCGAAAGAGAAAAAAGAAAAATACTAGGGTTTCATCTGCTTCTGAAAGTGAGAGTGAGAGTGAGAGTAAAAGAAAGATTGAAAGAAAGAGAAAAAAGAAAAATACCAGGGTTTCTTCTGCTTCTGAAAGTGAGGGTGGAAGTGAAAGCGAGGATGAGAGAAAGAGAAAAAGGAGGAAGACCAGGGTTTCTTCTCATACTGAGAGTCAAAGTGAAAGTGATGGTGATAGAAAGAAAACGAAAAGGAAGAGAAGGTAGTAGATGTCCTTTCATTCAGTGAAAAACTTCTCAATGTAGCTCCATGCCTTAGAGTTGGCGAAGCTGAGGGGTCAATAATAGCTACTTGCTTAGTTGGAATCCACATTCTCACCATGCCTTCAGAGATCTGTACCGGTTGTTTGTGGGTATTTGATTATCATCTTTGACTGTCTATCATACAATGTAAACATCATTCCATTCCATAATGTTATTTTCGCTCTTATACAGTAAGCCTTCTGAGCTTGTAGTTCTATCTATTGGCAGTGGCTGCCAAACTGCTGTTGTTAGTAATTGTTTTGTATTTGCTACTTATGTTATTGTACTCATCAAATTGCAATAATGTGTGTTCATCTTGAAATGCATTTGTTCCCATTGGGTTTTAGGTAGTTCATCCTTTTTGTGCTTAACAGCTTACAAGCAGTTTCTCTACCCTTATTTAGTAAACTTGTTTCTCTGTTAATAAACATTTATTTTCACAGGATATTTCAGCATTTGGATCTAACTACTGTCTATTTTGACCTTTGTGTATATTTTGTTGTGATTATTGGCTGAAATTAAAGTGTATTCATAAGATAATAGCATGTTTTCTTGATGACAAGAGCATATCCTTAGGTAATTTTAACCTCAAGACTTGCTATGATCAAATTTTCTCTGTTTTAGCTTTGTTCTTCAATTATTCTTTCTTGTAAATTCCTATTTGGAAGCTTGATAATCCTATATTGTTCATGTGTCAGGGAAAAGGGGCATAACCCCGTCTAACAATCATTTGTCAGCTATAGAATATAGAGTGTGTCAAGCTGAGAATTTTCTAATTTTCCTTTATTCTTTGTTGCTCTGTTGATGTTCCTGTCTGACTTGAAATAAGTTTGTCTTATACATTTTGTGAATATGGCAACCAAAACTAGTGGCATCTTCCTATACGGTATATTTATGATAATTTTTACAATTATGCAGGATCCTTTGTAGGACACGATAAACTCTATTATTGCAACGGATCTTAAGCTGGAAGGGATGCTACAGGTTCTCGATCTGTCTTTGCGTATGCTGCCTCTACTTCTTGCTCTTTTGCTTGTTCTCTAACAGGTTCAATTTTATATACACTGATCCTGGACAAGATGGCAATGGCCTTTCAATTGGTGGTGCTTTCACAGGTAAACGTATGAAACCACTGCCTCTTCCTCTGCAAGGTCAACAAAATCAATTGTATCTTCAAATGTGTGGTGAACTTACTTTTTGCCTGTTTACGAGGAAGAAGCCCACGCCGCAGCCTCTGCAACCTTTGCTTCCGTCTCTCTGTGGTGCTGGACGATCAATGACTCTAATATTATAGCCTGTAACTCTGATCACCTTTCTGCAACAAGGCAGAATTATAATAACTAGTCATAGAATAAGCATCCAAGGTTACTCTAATATATTACATAGACGAGAAAGCAAATTCATTACACCATAACCATTAACTTTCTTGGTTACTTTCTAGACCTAGGTAATATTATGGTACTTCGATAACTATGATTTACATTTCTTTTTCTGAAATGATTCTAGTTTTGCAAACGTCCTTTACTCTAATACGTGTCTCAGTTCATGAGCTCATTCATTAGATTGGTTCCAACCATTTCATATGCTTCATCGTTCCATACTTGCCTATGTTTTTGTAACTCATCCGGGAACTGTAACATGGGTTTTTTTTACATAATGTCTTACTTACAATACCATTTTAGGAACTATATTGTGTTCTCCAATAAATAGATGAACAGCCAACCAGCAAATACATTTATACAGAAAGACCCAGCTGGTGTGCCACACCTGTGATTTTCACTTTACTCTGTTAGGTTTGGTAGGCTATTTTTGGTAGGTGTATGGAGAATTACGTACAAGATGGTGGTTGGGGCTTCGCATGTTGTACCAAGGCAAGCCCAGCAGTTATAATCCAATCTTTCCAGGCTACTTCCTTTACCAATGGCCTTCCCTTTTTCTTGCGGGTGCACTGGGTGCTGGGCCCAGTCCTTTTCCAACCCCAATAAAGAAAAGATACCAAGGAGAGTAGATCCCGGCACTCTATTAAGGGTCAGTTCCAACCATCAGTCTATTTATCTAGTTACCGGTAGGTAGTAACTCCGATCAGAGCGAGTAACTAGCACTCTTGTGTATGCTCTTAATTGTCTACCTCAGCAAGTGTTAGAATAAAAGTTTAGCATGGAACTGGTTAAATTCCAGTAGCTATGTTCTTGTATCAGTTTGCTCAGATATGTCTGAAGATAACCTAGACTGAAACTTCATCTGGAGATTGTTCAGCAATGGAAATGACAAATGTTGCTATGGAATACAGTGACCCCGAATTTACACCTCCAAGGCTAGGTTGGCAGAGCCGAGCCCCAGAATTTCCTTCTACCGTAACTTTTCAGGTGACATAGTTTCGTTAGAGAAGTGAAAAAGGGAAGAAATCGTGGTTAATAACTCAAAAAAGTTATGCTTGGTGCAGAATGCCACTGATCCAGCCTTTCTTGGCCAAGGTATGATCTCAGCTGATGAGCTGTTTCTTTGTGGGAAATTTCTTCCACTGCATGTTCCTCTGCAGACTCCACCACAAGAGACGGACAATGGCACCTCTGTAGATTTGGAAAACACCACACATGCAGTTTCTGCTGATCTGGAACCTGAGGTGGAAGATGAAAGTCAAAGAATTAGTGTTTCCCAGAATGTGAGCCTAGAGAACGTGCATTCCTCTGCAGACTGTGGTTCAAACACAATACCTATTTTTCCCAGATCACCCAAATTGGGTCATAGATTGAAAGCGATCTTCAATCTTGGGAAGCTACAGGTAGCAAAATCAAAGGACAGTGAGTGTCAGGAAATCAAGATAGAGGAAAAGAAAGTCATTATTATGATTTTGCTTTGAAACAGCCCTTGTCACCAAGGTCCATATGGCCCTTTACCAGGAGTATTTCAGCAGGGGATGCAATAGCTGCCAGTGCATCTTGTTCCTTGGTTTCTTCCAGAAGCAATTCATCTGGAGATCCAAGTCCAAGGCAAGCAGTATAGGCCCAGAACTAGTAGATCCCAGTATAGGCCCAGCACAGCAGGAGGCTTGCTCTTGTCCAAGTACAAAACCTACCATGGCATTTACCTCAAAAGAACTCAGAAATGTGTAGAAACCATACCTAAGCTTCCCACCCACATGCAACGCTATCCCACTCCACTAGGCGACTGCTAAAAGCATTAAGAAGAAGAATGGCAATGTTGTGGCAAAGGAGAAAAGGTCGCCTTATAAATCCTCTACAGATGGAATCCCATAATCAATCCAATGAGAAGTAAGGGATGTACCAGCCCAGGAAGACCTTTGAGAATGCAAAGTCCATCAGGAAATTATGGAAGAGGGAGTCCTGTTATGATCATAGGCTGGACAGGGGCTTTTCATTGAAGTCCTGCAAGAGTAGGATCTGGTAAATTCATGGTAAAAATAACTTGAAAGATGCACTGCTAATTCTAAGAATTTATTAAATTCACAGGAGTCTATGTGGCTAGGAGACAGAATGAAGGTTTGAAGATGTCTGATACGACAGGTGTGAGAGTCCTGAATGCGCCTGGATGCATAGGTCATCCCAGGGTAGAAAAGGCTTCAAATAACAGGCTGTTTAACTCGAGGGGGTTATTTTCCAAGACGGCAAAATGATGTTGAACTGTGAACTGACTCTGTCTGATAGATGATGCACAACAAGCAGCTAAATGTGAATGCCTAACAGCTTATCATGGCATACAAACTATGGTCTGATGGATTGTGTGCTGAAGTCGCAGTTGGATATATACACCAATATACCAAAGTGCCCAAAAGAGAGGGAACGATGACATCAAAATGAAAGAAATTTTCTAAGAAATGGTGATGTGCTCTGTCTGTCCAACTTGTGTACTTTGGAGAAGGGATGGCCCATATTCTGATGTTGATTTGTCTCTCTTTCCTTGCTTTACATGTAAGTGACAGTTAAGCTCTTGTCAAAGTAGAACCATGGTCAGCCTGGAATTAGCATCAGCTTACTCATTCAGGATCCTGTTTTGGAGGATCTGCTTCCAGGGGCCAAAAGCTGTCTTGAACTCATAGATTGCACTAGTTGAATTGAATTAATTGGGAGGACATGAGTTGGCATCATCTTTGGTAAATTGCTCAACCTCCCGTGAGCCACAATTTAAAAAAAAAACTTTGTAATGGTCTATATCTGTTTTGAGGGAAAGGTATTTCTACTTCGTATATTGTGAAGAAACTGATTTTATTTGTTGATGATTGATCGATTCATTGCTTTTTGAGGAAATTTGTTTTGATCTGTACTTGTATACAACATTCTCTCGACATGCTTATAAATGGAGCTGTCGCTTGCTGTTCACATACTGTTCCCTTTCCCTTATTGACGTTGTCGTCTAGCTGTCTGTAATGCCATTCAAAAGTTGTTTCTTTGTTTTTTTTCCATTTTAGTTGATATTTGGGCCATCTCTATTTTTTCTTAGTGTTAGCCAAAGGCTAAAGCTTATGCATTTGATACCTTTACCTGAAACATTCTTGCGTTTGAAGGGTATTTGATACCTTTACCTGAAACTGAGTTGGGTATTTCTTTGTTTAATCTGTTTGTTTTAGTGATCCAAGCCATTTAAGGGCATCTTGCATGAAATCCTTTGCAATATATTTTTTTCTTCTGCTTGAATGAATGTTTGCAAATTACACTGCTAGTATTTCACTTAAAAACCCTTTTACTTATGTCCATTTCTGCAACTTGTCTCCTAAATCTTGAATGTATGTTTGCAAATTAGTCTGCCAGTATTTCAAACCCTTCTACTTGCTCATTTCTGCAACCTTTCCTAAATCATAGGCAACGACTTTGCTGCTTCGATGCCCTTGTTTCTACTTGTTGTAAGTAGAAGCCATTAATAGTGGCAGGATTCCCTTTCCACAATAGGGATTTTTTTACGTAACTAACAGGATAAGAATATCCATCACGGTTATATTCTAGTCTTGTAATGCACTTTGAGGCAAAAACTCACCTGAATGATGGACTAAAAAGATACAAATTAATCTACTAATATTGCAAAGCCTTTAGAAGTGGAAATATAGTTTATGTTAAAAAGATCAAATGAGGTTCTGCAATGATATTGACTAAATAAAATACTATTTTGTATCATATTGCCCCTAAATGTGCAGAGACAGCCTTTAGAAGTGATTGCCTTTGATGGTGCAAAGACTGCTCTTAGAGGTGAAGATGAAATTTATGATAAATGATCAAATGAGGTGTTCCAATGTCATTGATTAAATAAATACCATAATGTGATAATGTTAGTAACCATGGTAACTATTGATTGATCTTAAAGGTGCACCAATGTCATTGATTAAATAAATACCATAATGTGATAATGTTAGTAACCATGGTAACTATTGATTGATCTTAAAGGTGCAGAGACACGATGATAGATTGGGTGTGTTACAGAAGTCACATTGAAAATTAAAATTCTTAGAACAATGAAACAAAGATGATCTATTTTATTATTGAAAAGGAAGAGTTGAAAACTGGAATTGGAAAGAAAACCTTTGATTGTTTGTGAATGGTATAGTGAAAGGTTTGCTAGAAAATGCTCTTGGAAAAATGTTGTTTACGGAATGCTAATGTTATTTGTTCTCTAGGGATTGAAAACATCAAAAGTAACGTTGTTTTCGGAATGTTAATAATATTTGTTCTCTAGGGATTGAAAAGATCAAAAGAAATGTTTTTTTTTGCCTTAACCCCGAAACTCAATTTTCCAATCAACCAATATTAAATTGCAATCAAAATCAAGCTTCTTGTGAAGATCTTAATGATTCTTCATGTGGGTGAATCCTTGAGGCATTGTATAGAGACAAAATTGCTCCCATTTCCCCCGATTCCATAAATATGGACCATTTTGGTATAAACAATTCTTCAGATAACAAATTGAAGTTGAATTCCTCATTTGACATGAAATACGAGGGGCAAAATAATTGTTAGAAACCTCCATCACTGAAAATTGAGGCACAAAGGATGATTTCAACATGAATTTCACTGGAAATCAAGGAAAACTCAACAATATCCTTGATTTACATGAAATATGGAGGATGGTATAGATTCTAGAAACCTCCATTATTGAAAATCGAGGGAAGAACGAATGATTCAACATGAATTTCACTGGAAATCAGGGGTGAACAAAGGATTTGAGCCAAATTTGAGAGGGTAAAATAATTTTTGTTTTCTCTCCCTCATTAATACGGGGAGGGTGATTTCTTTAATAGTTATTATTTGTTTAATAAACTAGCAATTGTACCTAGGGGTGCAATGAAAGAAGATGTAGACATTTTTTTTTCAAAGAAAAAAAATCGTAAATATTTTATTCACATTTTGCAGATGGCCCTAAAGTCCATTATACCAAAAAAAGCCAACTAAAAAGTTGACATTACAAAACAGATAATTGTCTCATGTAAGAGCACAATATACCTTTAATCCAGAATCTGAACCAACTATAAGTTGTCAAAATAAACAGAAAAACTGCCTAAAAAAGCAAGAAATCCATGTTCATGAAAACTATGAAGTTGAACTTCACAGGTCCATATATCATCAGCAAATGCTGTCATAAAGATTGACCAGAAAAAGGTCACTTCTATTCAATAAGACATCCAAATATTGCAATATATGTCTTAGCCCAAAAGATAACACCAAATATCCGCACATATCGGCCATGAGCAAGAAATGGCTCATTGATGACTCAGAAGCGACTCCCACAATCCACCCAGCTCTATGCTGCTATCGGATTCCGACCGCACTAGAAACCTCGCAAGATCAGGATCGACAAACCAAGAATAAAAAACGAGACCAAGAAACGTCGGTTCCTCCGTATGCAAGAAAAGGCTCCTCAGGATCTCCTCAGGATCGACTCCCTCAGTCCACGCAGCTCTATGCTATCGGATTTCGACCGCATCAGAAACCTCGCAAAAATCAGAATCGACACCCTCAATCCACGCAGCTCTATGCTATCGGATTCCGACCGCACCAGGAACCTCGCAAGATCAGGAGACCAAGAATGGAGCAGCTCAATGCTATCGGATACCGACCGCACCAGAACCACCGCCGCAAGACCCAGAAAATCCGACATCTCCACAACAAAGAAACACGCCACTATCGTTGCAAGAGTCGCCGTGCAAGACCTGCATTAGACGAGACCCTAGCTCATCATTTGAGCGGCCGCTATGGCACGCTCACAAGGAAGATGTAGACATATACAACAAGGAAGACAATTTGAAGTTTAGATACAATATTTTAAAGACATTATATTCCTCACATAATTGACCATTACATTATCTGCATTTCAAAAGTAATCATGAAAATTATTCTTCTCTAATCCAAATGACAATGGATTGTTAGTTTTTGTAGTTCTTATGTTACAATCAAGCAATAAATCTATGGATCTATCTACTAAATAAATAAAAATATTTCAACTTTATAAAGAGAAACAATAAATAATTTTGTATTTATACATTCCTACATACCTACTTTACATACGATGCAAGAAAGGAGATGTATAAAAATATATTATAGAGAATGGAATACAACAGTTAGGCTTAGGCCTTTGGTGTGGAATCTATTCTATAATCACATATTTTACCATCCTAACAAATGGTATTTGTTTATTGGGCTCATTAAATATATAATAATTATAATATAGTTTTCCTATTACTAATATAGGTCATTCAATTACTCATTACAGATTCATCAATCCATAAATACATTTCAAAAATTTCAATGAATGATAGGTAAATTATTTCACACATATTTATGTTGAGGCTTAAATTAGATTTAGTTGCAGAAAATTCAAAGAACATACACCACTATGGGATTAGATTGTAGCTAAATTAAACGTTAAATTATGCAGTTTGTATTTTCTTTTATCTTTTCAACACAATTACATTATCTCAGGAAAAGAGAAGAATATTAAGGAGTGTATATATTCGTCAGAGGAACCATCCACAAGCATGATGGCATGTAGCTTCGATTCAGGATCCTTGCATTCTCCCCTTTCACGATCTGCTCCCAGGCAGTAAAAGCAGTCGGCCCAATAATTTTACCCCAACGGTCATAGAACAGGGGCTCCCATATTTCATCGCTCCGACATTTCACTCTCACATTTCTACATGTTTGAGCTAATTGGCATAGAGACTGTGGGTCATATTGATAGTTGAAAAAGTTAACTTTGTGACAAAATTCACACGAGCACCTGGCATCCATCCACTAGCTCTCCTCTTGCATGACTCCCTCTCAGCATGCAAGCAGTTCACGTGGCATCCACACGAGCACCTGGCATCCATCCACGAGTACCTGTGGGAGGTAAAGATACACTACAAGAGACAACCTACTTCTCGCATTCAATTTTTCCACCCATTTCTTTCATCGATAGTTTGGAGTAGTGGTTGCTCAATGCAAATAGGCAGACCAGAAAGCTTATAGGCAGTAAGAATACAAGGTTAATCGGGGATGCCAGGAGAAAGTAATTCTATGGCCATTTGAGCATGCTGGAAACAATATTTGAAACCTAATTTGATTACTTTCCTTCAACTCACATTTTAATTTGAATAATTGCATTTGAACATGTCCACACCAATTGCTAGGGAATCGGAGATCCACTAATCATAAACATACAATACATCATTCAATCATCTTGGTTGGGAGGACGAGGAATGCAATTAATCAAATTTCCATATATAATATGGAGGTTATTCCTTGCTTGAATAGAGCATATAATATTAATATTGCACGGAATGGAATAACTCACCTGACATAGGAGGGTGTGGAATGCACTGGATTCAAACCAGTAAATAATCCATTACTTTTGAAATAATATCTACATATTATAGATAAGCCATATATTCGCCCATCTACAACCGTGGAGTGCCCTTCGACGTGTGTCGCCCATCTTCCATGCCCATCTTGCATGTCGCCCAGATGGCATGAAAAAACCCACTCGAACCATGAATACGCTTACTGTGAGGTGATTTGCACCCATCCCTGTTATTCCAAGCCAATCAACATCATTCTGTAATAGAATTTGTTTGACAACATTGATACGATTATCCATCCCAACTACAATGTTTGGCATATCCGGGATTTCATGGGAGGTGTAGCTAATGGACTGTTCAGAGATTGTAGCTGCTTCAAATCGTCTGCAAAGATCCCTGACATTTGCGTCTAGTTTTTGCGAAGATCCCTGACATCTGCGTCTAGTTTCTTCACTTTTTGCTGAGCAAACAATTCCATAAGTGCCCCTCCCCATAGGCTTGATGGGGATATACTTAGTGTCTAACTCGAAAGTGCTGCGCCATATGGAATAGTAGTGTTACCCCTCTGCACAAGCTCCGCCGGGCGGATTTATCCCTGGTGGCCATCCCTCCAAATCAGAATCAACTTATCAAAAATCGCAAATTGTTAACCAAGCAGATGAGATGGATGCTCGCCGGTGTATATGCCCAAAACAGAGAGGAGCGTACGGGTTACTCGATGTACATCTGTCGAGTAGGAGGACTGTGCAGGGGAGGATGCTGCAGTAGAAGCGGTAGTAGGGATGAGAAGTGGATATGGTCTCTCAAGACAAGAGGTACGCTTTGTTGTTGCAGAATCTTGACATTGAAGATATTGTACCATTCTAATTCGTAGGATCTTTACATGTTGCAGGATTGTCTCGCCCAGAAGTGTTACTCAATTTACTAGCTTCATGGCAAGGAAGGAAGAATTTCCAGGGTCAGGATACATTTCCGGCTACTACAGCCCACTTGTGTTAGTCAATTTACCACCAGCATAGGGAAGTAAGGCCAGGTTCGATCGAATCGGGATTCGGCGAGAGAAGAGATAAGAGCATTCGATGGAACTGAGGAACTACACCTCCGACGACGTTCGTTCTTTTATGGTGATGGGACATGTGCAGTTGCAGGTATCTGATCAACGATGGCGATTATCCGAATCGTCATTTATATTGATGTTGAATTAGAGGTATCTGCTGCTGAAATGGGTGCGGAGCCTGCGAAGGAGATGGAAGCAGCGGCCTCCCCAGTCATGGGAACTGGCAGACCTCAAAGAGAGCATGAGCAAATCGCTGGCACCGCCTTCCATGGGTCAAGATGTCGAAGCGCAGGAAGAGAAGGCACGAGGTTCTTCTCCCGACAGTGGCGGGGATCTACTCGAGGCGATAAATCAAGTCGATCAGTTCCTTAGAGACGCTCTTCAGAACCCTCCGGAGCGATTAACAAGTGTGTGTTTCCTTCTTCTTCAGGGTTTGTTTTATTTTCATTCACATCCGCATGAGTTTGATCCGGAGGCAAACATGCAGCTGAGCAGGAATGGTGCATAGCGCATAAGATAAAGCCATGGTTTTATGCTTGGTCGTTTTTATGCTTTTAATGGGAAGACAAATTGTTCTCCTGGGAATGACGCTTGAACCCTCTCTTCAACAGCTGATGAAAATGCTATTGAAACTGGTGCTGCTTTAGCTGCTGGAGATGCTGCTCGGGCGGCTCCATATTCCATTGATGCCCCGGGAATTGGTGCTGGTGCTGGTGCGGCTCCTTATTCAATTGAAGGATAGATACAACACATTATGAAGGACAGATACAACCGTTTTTCAGTCAGAAAGTAGCAGGTAGCAGATGAAGATCAACATCAATCAGGTCAGGACCAGATCAAGAAACGAAGGAGCCAGATGACCCCAATCGTCGGACGAAAGAATCCTACGGCTGGGAGAAAAAAAAAGCATTAATTGGGGGAGTCGACTCCCACTTGTTAAACGCCTTACGACGTAAATATTGGACGAATGAATTAAACTTTAAAAAAACTTCTGCATATTAAAAATTCACCCATTAAGAATCCGTAACCCCCCTAATTTCGCCTCTAAAGTTTTCCCTATTTTGAAACCACAAGTGCATGTTATTGACCTAGCCAAACTTGGAATAGAGATTGTCAGGTTGGCTTTTAAGGATACTAAATTTGGCATTGGACCTCATAAGATATTCCATGGATGGGGAGGAATTTATAAAAGATTTAAAGAGGAAGGCTATTTTGATATGATCCTTTCAAGTGATCCATCAAATAGAATTGATGATGATAATGTTTTGACCAACATTAGGAGAACTCACCTTCATAATATAATTGTGAGACAAGGTAAGACATTCCATGGATGAGGATAAATTTATAAAAGATTTAAAGAGGAAGGCTATTTTGATGTGATCCCTTTAAGTGATCAATCAAATAGAATTGATGATGATAATGTTTTGACCAACATTAGGAGATCTCACCTTCATAATATAATTGTGACAACCCTTGTCTCATCTTATTAAGAGGTGATCGAGTAGATTCTAAAGCATACATATATGATAAAAATATTGGTTATCCATTATACAAGGATTTTTTTTCAACTTTTCAACCACCAGAACTAGAGAAACACTACACACTTCATGAGCCTGAACCTTACATGATAAATAGTTAGTTAGAACAATGCCAGATAAATCATGATGAAAAGAGATTTTAGCGGGTTGGTGACTTGAAGGGAATTTTTATTTTATTTTATTTTTTAAATAATGAGATTTATGCAATCACCAACTTAAGAGACCCTTACATTTATGGAGTAGATTTAATGTGTAGACTGGATGGTGAACTAAACTACCTTTATTTCAAAAATACCTAGGGTCTAGTTATTCACACTATTTTGTTAATGTGATATTGTTATCATGTAAAATGACACTTCTTCGTTCCAGTATTGACACTCAATGTCGGCACACAAAATGACAAAATGGATTGAAGTAGCCAAAACACTATAGATGGGCATGACCTTTGATACATCATTTCCTTGCAAGCTGAACCTATTTTTTGTATGGCCATTAAGGAGAATACACAACTATTATCATATCAACTCGTGTATCATACGCGAGTATTGACATTGCAACTCACATATATATCATTAGGGCTTGCACCTGGGGGTTTCTTTTAAGCAAGTTGTGTATCATATGTGACCTGTCAGTATTAATAGTCGCGTATGCCTTAATTCAAATTAAAAAAATATAAATACGATTAATCGAAGACAGCTAGGCCCTTAATCATAACTATCTCAACTTCCTCAACCATCTCAACCTTCGTAACTTCTCTCTTTCCTCATGTATAAATAGAGGGTAGGGGTTGAGGCTAATAAATGATGAACTATAGAGCAAAGTTATGTTGGTGGTTTGCCTTTAGATATCTTGGAGCAACAAAACTCAGTGTCCTTGGTTAGAAGAGGAGCACTTCTCTCAGATGTTCGGTTGTAGTCTCACCTCGCTTGTTTATCAATAAAGAGAGTCCTTCTTCCAATATTCTTCCAATATTGTGTATTTGCACTCTTATATATTGTGATTTCTGAATTATCGTATTGTTTCATTATATGTATGTTATTTCATTAATCATTCATATAATATATAATATATTGCATGAAAGATCTTGCTCTTTGCAGGTGATTGGGGATACCCTCGAAGCCGTGGAAGCAATTCGAAGAGAAGAAGAAACGTTAGGATCGACTGTCATAAATAAGGTATGCCCAATTTCTTCCTATTTCTATTTCAAATTCTGAAATGGCTGATTGTCTGCAAGTTAATTTAGTAAGTTGGTAACCACAAAGACCCTAGTTTAGAAGGGTGTGTTTCTTGAACAACAGAGTTGGTGACTCAGCTAGGGACTTCAACCTGTTGTGGGCCCTATCTTTAGGCTTCTTGACCAGTTTTTGCTCTGTTTGATTTCTTGAGTGATTTGTTTTAATTTTACCTTTGATTTACAGTATAGCATGTTCAGAGCCTGTCTGTTAGTTGTTTTTCCTTTTGAAATTTTTTGACAACCTACGTGGGTTGCATTGGTAACAGTCGCGTATTTCACTTTGTATACGTGGGTTGTTTTAGTGATAGTCGTTTATGTTCTGCGACCTGTCTTGATGACAGTCTCGTATTCTTGTAGGTGTCTGTGAGTCCCTAAGGTTCTTGCTTGTCCTTGTTTTTGTGATGATACTGTGTTTTTAGGTCTGTACATTTCACTGCTTGCTTGATTAGTAAAGTCTTTGAGTGTTTTTTGTTTGACTTCTTCATTGGTGAATGTGTTAGGTCCTCCTACTTGGATTTTGGTTTGAATGCTTGTGTTTTTGGGTCATTGATCAGTCCTTTGAAACAATTATATGCTATGTACTGCTTTCTTAGTGGTCTGAGTTAGTCATTATTTCTGTTTTTTAGATCTATTAGTCTTTGAATTGATAGTTTCGCCAAGTCTAGGTTTTGAGCCATTTCTTCTTGTTTGGGTGAAGTGTGCTACTGTAGGGTCTGATTGCATCATTTATTGTTATATGATCAGATTGTTCAAACTCACTCAATTTGCATTTAGTTGCATCATTATTTTTGATTTTTTCGAAAAAGAAAAGACAAAAAACAATTTTGTACTTTTTGCATTAGGTTGCATTTAGTTTTTCTTTTCGTTATATTTTCAGAAAAAAAAAATAAAAAATAAAAAATAAATGTTGCAGTTTCTTTTGTTTAAAATTTTCATTAGCTTGCATTACAAAGAAAAAGAAAAGAAAAATTGTCATTGTAGTTGCATTTATTTTGAAAGTTGTTTTTTTTACATCATTTGCTATCTTTTTGCTGAGTCTATAACATCATACAGTCTCATTCCACTACCTTTGACTAATACATCCCATTAAAAAGAACGATTAATTAAAATTTTACTAGTAAGTTTATTTTGTTTTAGGCTCATACATCAACTAGTTCATGCTAGGCTTTTGGACTAGGGAACTTTAAACTGTCATAAAGCATTTGACTTCAGATGTAGTGGCCTTTCATTAGGTAAATCCTCTCCTACAAGAGACCATCTGGAAATCTCCTCTCATGCAAGAGTTAAGCACGAGGCCGCGTGAGAACCTAGTTGAGTTGATAACCCTCCACTTCCTTGTTTGATCGTATATCAAGATTTTTATGCGTTTGGGGATCTTGTCAATATCACCTCTTGGGCCTCGTGCAGTGCCGGTGTTGCAGGGTTTTGGGATTTGCTACCCTGCCCATGCATAAGGATCAGGCTTGCGACTGTTCCGCCAGACTCTCCGTGTAGTTGTGGTAGCCTTTAGTTTCTTGACACTAGGGATCATAGACATGTGTTATTGGAAGGCTATTTCCAATACACCTTGGACAGACTTGGAAGGTAACCCCGATAGATAGTTTGGGAGGGCGGTTAGGCGATTCCAGTGTTTCTGCCCAAGAACATCTTCATGGGATGCCAAGTAATCATCCTTCAGTCTTCATTGGTCGGACCTGAGCCCTAATCATCCCAGGATTTCCTTTGGAATGTGTACCTTATATATGATGTGTCTGTGTGACTTTAGGACATTTTTAGTGAGTGCTGTTTGGTTTGTCTGTGTTTAGTTGGCCTTTAGGTGTGTATGAGTCAAATTTATAGCCATGGAGGACCAACCTCTTCGTAGGTCAAGAAGGTTGCAAAACCTTCCTCCATCTGTTACAGTGGAGCCTCCACCACCCCCTCAAAAGCGGAGACTAGATATTGACGGTTCTTTTGAACCAGTAGGAGTTAGTGAAGTTCCAGGTGAACCAGAACTTATGATTAACCAGGAAGAAAAAACTGCAGTAGAGATTGAAGACTTGTAGGATGACGAGTTTGCAAGAAATTTTAACCCATTTCTAACTGACTTAAACGATTTTGTGATTTTCCAAGTTCTCCCTTTTAATTCACCTGCTATTGGTGTTCCTTTGAGCAGAGATATGTCTAGCTCTGGAGAAGGTATTTCTACCCCAAATTCAACCGTGTTGGCTGGTGGAGTCCTACCTCCCCTGGTTGGTGCTTCAATACCAAGTGCATCTACTGCACCCATTTCTCCAAGTAGTCGAGTGGTTCAACCCTCGACTCCCTCTAATGTGCTAGATACTTCTACTAGGGTGGTCACTGGTAATCCTAGTGTACCTTTTGCTTCTCCTTCATTTATGTAGCCCTCTCAGAGCGATCCAAGTGGATCCTCCTCGTTTGTCCAGGGTTTTCCGTGGAATGGGGGGAATATTCCCCCATCCACTCCTTATTTAGGTCCTACCCCTGCATGTGTGGGCATGCAGTCTGGAAATACAAATGCTTTTGGTTATAATTTCCAGACATCGGTTTCAGCGCTTTTCATGAGCTCTCCCTTTTCACTTTTCAGTGGAGGGATATTTGCTCCTGTCTTTCAAACTCCAGTTTCATTTGGAGTAGCCAAAACCACTTATAGTGCACCACAAACAAGTAATCCAATGGCTTTTAAGTGGAATCCTTTTCAGAGTAGTCCAACTACATCACAACCGACGGTTGGGGGAAACCCCACCTTTTCGTTTGGGAACCAAGGGGCAGGTCATTCTACATCCATGACTCCTTATTTTCAGACCCTGGTTAGGCCAAATCTTCCTTTCCTAGAAACTTTAAACTTGCTAGATTTGTCAAAGTTGATGAATGATCCCATGCGACATAGTGCGGCATGGCCACCTGTTCCTATTAAGTTACCTTCATACATTCCTAGGTTTGAGGGTAAAGCTGACGAAGATCCAGGTGCGCACATAACCACTTTTCACCTTTGGTGCTCTTCAAACTCATTGAATGATGATTCTGTTCAATTGAGGATTTTCCAAAGGACCTTAATTCATGTTGCAACACAATGGTACATTGAACTTTCCTCTGCCACATATGATAGTTTTTTGGATTTAGTAACTGTGCTCCTCAATCACTTCTAGATTCCTGTCCAATATGATGCCGACACAGATTTGTTGTCAAATTTTCAGAAAAACAAGGCCACACATATCTCAGATCACATCCGGGAGTGGTGAAGACGAAAGAGGCTTATCAAAGCCACTATACCTCGCGAGTTCTTGTTAGAGCGGTTCTTAAAATCTTTACTGGCTTATATCCCTAAGGACGTATCCACTTCGGGGGTGACCAAAGAAGAAGAGGCTATCCTCAGGGCCCAATAGTTAGCCTTGATATATGCTCAGTATGACATCTTGTATGAAATCATACCCGAGGCGTCAAGGTCTACCAATAATGTAGAGAAATCCAAGCATGGACCCCATGCCGATAGTGTGGTTGGTTCAGTAAGTTCTCTCATTGTTAAGCAACTCCATGAGTTGTCTATAAAGCAATCTGCAGTGGAGGCAACAAAGGCTGCCACCCCTTCACCTCAAAGTGCAACTATTTTTTCACAGTATTCTCAGAAGGGAAATCAACAACTGTCACATGCCCCAATTTGCAAAACATTTTCATGTTTTTGAGAAACATTATGTTATGTTTTATGTTAAAGTTTTTAGTTAATGACCAAGTGGGGTCAATGATAATTTAATGTAATTACATAATATTTTATTAATAAATAAATGAAAGATGAAACAACAACTCAGGGAAGCTGTTAAATGAGTGTTTTACTAGTCACTTGATGGAGGAGGCTGGGTTGAGAGCGGATTGACATGTGGCAGCATCCTCAAATTACTTCTAGCTGTTGCAGGTGGAAACTTCCATATTTTTGTGGTCATGATTCCCCAAGAAAATGGAACAAGAGCAGGTGGCTCATTAAGTAAAAACTGACCCAAACGACCTAGGCATGCTAATAAAAATTTCCATTGAAGACAACCGAGGCTGCTCATTCTGGATTTGTGATCACTCTGATTGAATGAAGTGCACAAGAGAATTCGATGGAGGGGACTACCTGAAGTAAGTTTGAGTAGAAACGTGCTGAAGACCTGACCTAGTGCAGTTATTCTAAGCTAAGTTCATACTGCTGCAAGCAGTACTGATTTACTGCTGAACACTCAGTGGAGTTGCAGAGGATTTCTAGACTACATCTCTCACCCTGTACTTCTACCAGGGGGACCAGGAGACAAGCTCGAGGGTCCTGAGAATTGCAGTCCAGCTCTTCTCCAGGAATTGGTTGGGAGGAACAGGTTCCTTAAGCTGTTGTCACCTCATCTATACTTCCAGGTTTTACATGTTTAATTCAACCATTTAATTATTTACTGTATCTGGAAAGTTTAAAATTGATCAATAATGTAGTATATTTCTGTTTTTACTTTTGTTAGGGTTAGTTAGGAGAAATGTTTATGTTGTGAAAGTTAGTAAGTTTTGAACTAGTTAGATTAGGGTAAATGAGTAGAAAAATTCTGAGTTAATTGATAGATAGAAAGAAAATACCTAAACTGTATTTTCCACACTTTTTACAAGGTAGTACTCTAGTACAATAGGTTAGTTTATTTTCAAATAGTGAATTCGAATAAAGTATGTATTGAGATGAAATTGTTAATTTTTACATGATCTTTTGTATAAATTGTTTATAGCTTTTCTTTTATACTTTTTATTTACTTAAAGTATTTAAACAAACTAAATTAAGAGAGATAGAAAAGAGCTTAGGTATTACACACTAGTCTATGTAACTTTTTACACAGTAAATCCAGAAATTTTTTATATTATAAATCTAATATGTTAATCATAAATAGATAATATAGAAACATGAAATTATTAAGATTAAGTTTAACTTAACAAAAACAATATATAAGGTTAAACAATTACCCAATTAGTTCACCTAAGTGAAAAAGCAAACTAGGGTTAACTAAAAATGAAATACTAGCTCTGTAAATATTTTAAGAAGAACAAGGTTCTTTTCATAATTACATAAATTCAAAATCGATCTACTATACAACCTTAAATATCTTTCAGATGTCAGTATGGAGTCATATACTTCATCTATAAGTATTTATAAATAACAAAACCTAACAGTATATTGCAAAAGTACAGAAAATATTTAAATTATACACATAAGATCTTCCTCTATTTTATTTCGAGAAATCATTTCTGATTCAATATTTATGTAGTCATATAATTCATCTATAAGTATTTATAAATAACAAAACCTAACAAGATATTGTAAAAGTACATAAAAGAATTAAATTATACAAATAAGATCTTCCTCTATTTTATTTCCAGAAATCATTTCCGATTCAATATTTATGTTACTATCGAAAGATTCCACTGTCAAAATGCCTCAAGTTATAATTCATTTGAAGAAAAAAAAATTAACGTATAATCTACTTAACCTTAAACCCTAAAAAGGTAATAACAACAAAAATAATTAAAATAACCACATTATATAATATATTATCCAAACAGAGATATTGTCAATCAGCTTTAAATTGTAAGAATTCTTCTTAGATCAGAAATAAAACTGAACAAACATAGTCTCACCCTATGGCTTGTTACATCGCCAGTCAAGGCTTAAAAAGCCTGATTAAAAGTATCATAATTACAAACAATTTCACATTAGACAAACAGTGGTCTCGGCTATGAAAGCCCTTCCAAAAATTCCGCTAAAACAACCACTAGGGCTTTATAAACCCTAAACAATAATCTTATAACAGCCCCTGGCTAGTCCAAGTTCTTCATTGCAGTACATCATAGCTAAGCCAAAGAACCATTAACCTACGAACTCCTTTAGCAACATTCAACACTATAAATCACTATAGGAGAACCTCAGTGAAACCGAGGCTTACGAGGAAGTTGCTTGGGTGGAGCCCTTTCCTTTATTATCTTCCAACCCTGGTTTATCATTAGAATGCAACATGAAAAAAGGTTTGGAGCACGAAAAAAATAAGTTAATACCACTTTAAAAATAAAAAACAATCAATTGTGCAACGCATAATGTTCTTTTAATAAACAAAAATATTCTTACCTGGTTCGGTTCGTTGAAGAAAAGTTCTATTAAATTCTAGCCACTCCTTGCAAAGTTAACGAGCTCCAGGAAGGCTCGGTCGAGTAGATTGTAGGCACACAATGCTCTTTTCCAAAACCCTCAGATACCTCACTAAGAACAACGAGCTTCCAAAATGCTCTGACAGAAGATAAAACGGCACGTAAAGCTCACGACTAAAAATTGAAGTCACGACGGGCAAAACAAAAATCCACCCGAGAGCTAAGCAATAAAACAATAATCCATTTCAGCAGGACCACACCATGATAATGCTAGAGCCTTGTTCATCTCTTAAAACTGACCAAAAATACCACAGGGCATTTATCAGCACTTGCAGAGGCATACTTATGACATTACGTATTGTGGTTTAAAGCCAGGCAATGGTAAGAAGAGGGGGTAGTTACAAAAACTAGAGCTCAGCCGACTTTACCTCTATACAAAGAAGAGAGAGGCCATGGATAGAGAGATTTATACATTGGACAGACAAAGAGGTCGAGTTGCCACACTTCGAGAGCAGGGCAAAAAGTTAGGGTAAGAATGAAAATTTAGGGTTTATAGTGACTTTATACCAAAAACGCCAAGTCAAAACCCCGTCAAATGAGCTTTGAACACATAGCACCAAATATATCGCAGAGGATGGGTTCGACACTATAGTTCTAAAACCTCGCTTAACATGTACACATTTGTTTGCATAAAGATCAAAACCATATGGTAGTATTTGCCTTGGGTTCATTTCTCCATGGTTTGCTTTTGTTTGTTTAAACCAAAAATGTTAATGTGGGAGGTATTCACGGAAGACTAGGGTCTTATACATAAGCTTAAACCTTAACAATTGCTTATTCATGTTCTCTCTCTCATTTGTAAATAATGTTTACTATTTGTATTAGTAAGATACAAAAACAATGGAGGGTGAACCAACAATATATATAAATACTTTAACTATATAGCGTATTGAGATAGGATTTAGTTTAGTCATTGATTTATAAATACAAATATATGCCTTGTTAATAAAACTCATATAAAATGAGAATTCATATAAAGAAAAATGAAATACTAATACTTGGTTAAAGGAGAATCATTGGAATAGAATAATGAAGGTTTTGAAAAGGACTTGAATAATTATAAACAATACTATATACCAAATACTAACTCTAATGTGTAGTTTTTGGTCACAAGTATTTTTTATCACATCTTTTAGTTTATAGATTTTCTAGGTTACTATAATCTTAATGGCAGAAGGAGATCCGTCCAAAAGATGCACCTTCTAAAATTAAATACAACTTTATAACTGAAAACACAAAAAGAAAGTTAATTAAACAAGTTCTGTGACAGAAAGCATAACTAAACTAAATCCAGTTCATTACAATAATGTTTTACAAAAATTTATGCAGATTTCTAACAATAAAAATATCAACAATACCTCTTACTTGGTCAAATTGCAAAACAAACAATTTAACTAGCATTTTATTCTATGCTAACTGAATGATAATTTCGATCCGAAAGTACTGGTAACAAAACTGCTTACCTGTATAGAACCTGTACAAGAAGCATCACTTCACTGCATTAGCTGTAAGCTAAGTAAGCCCTGATCTCAACTAAAGTTCTTTCCTACTTGTCATAAGACAATGAAACACACTTAGTATCAGGTTTAGATATAGTTTTCTTTCCTGTCATTTTGAAACATAACTGCTAAATTCAACATCCGTAACATGGTACTATAAAGATAAAAAAATAAATCATATAGAACTAAAGATTTTCAATGTTCAATTCTAATACTACTGTTTGAAGTAACTGTTAGCAGTTATTGGTTCTTAGGTAGTAACAACTAAGAACATTTTATGTTACATGAAAAATTTTAAATTTTTAAGAATTTTAAGGTTATTACATGTGGTATCAGAGCACAAGGTTCAGATACTAGGCCTGAATGTAGCTCAACTTGCATAAATAAACAGTGGATTTAAAACATGCATACTGATTTTTACTTTTCTTTTGAATTATATTTCCAGAGAATTTTTCTGAGTTAACTGCAGGTATGGAAAGATTAGAAGAATATGCGGATGAGGAGTCCCCTTTTACTGAACGAAGTAATTCTAAAAGAGAACCCATACAAGAAGAAATAAATACTAACTCTTTTGAATTATTATAGACAGTTAAAGAACTAAGAACAGAGATGGAAACAGTAAAAAAGAAAAATGAGAGAATTCTGAGAGCTCAGGAGGAGCTGAATCAGATATTAATGAAAATATTTCAGAATGAAAAAAAATATAAACGAGCAGAGTCTGAATATATGCCTTACCAACATAAAAATAAAAGGTCTAAAAAGTTTAAGATGGAAATTAGTTCATCCTCTGAGGTTTATGGAGATCCACATAAAAAGAATTATCAATATACTAGTGATAGTAGCGAAGATAATTATCATACAAGAAAGAGAAAATTTAAACCTTACGAAGAAATCTTTGGGGAATTTAACAAAATAAAGCCACCAACCTTTAATGGTGAAACTAAGAAGGGAGAAGAGGATGAAGCATGGCTGTCTGGGATGAAGAAATATTTTCAAATTTATAATTATTCTAATCAACTAAAAGCCAAAATGACCATTTACAACTTCACAGGGAAGGCATATATTTGGTGGAAGGACCTAAAAAGAGTAAAAGGAATTAGTGAGAAGAACATTAACTGGAGTATGTTTAAGAAATATTATAAGAAGAAATTCTTGTCAGAACAATACTACGAAGAGCAGGCTAAGGAATTTTATGAACTAAAACTGGGAACAATGAACATGAAAGAACTAAACAGTAAATTTTTAAGCCTGCTTAGATATGTGCCTTACATTGTGGACGAGAAGCCTAAAGTACAACAGTTTCTAAGCTGCTTACCCTTCCATATAAAAGATAGAATTGAATATGACCGTATCCAAAAACTTTAGAAGAAGCGATGAGAAAGATGAATTTTTGTTATGAACAGAATCGCAAAAGGGAAAGTATGACAAATTGGAAGGCTAAAAGAACTAATAATTTTGAACAAAGAAAGAAAGGTTTTGTATCTAACCGAAATTTTAGGAATAATAATACACGAAATTTTCCTAATAAAAATTTCCAAGGGAATAAAGGTAATTCACAGTTAAACCTAAATGGTCAAAGAAATAAAGAACCTGTTAATAATCACAGTAACTATACCAAGAATATGGAACGAAAAGAACCAGTAAAGTGTTGGGAATGTAATGCTCCTCTTTATGCATTAGTTTTCCCCAACTGGAAGAAGACTGTTAGCAACATACATACGATACAAGAGGAGATGACTGTTGGTGGTTTAGCAAGGACAATGCCTAGGATCAATGCAGCACTGGAAATCAGGCAGGTGGACTATCAAACTTCCATGGTGGAAGTGGAAGATAAGTTGAATCAAACACCTATATCTATTTTAATTTATCCCGGGGATAGCTTAAGTTATATTTCTCTTGATTTAGTAGAAAAATGCAAGTTATCAGTAGAAAAGTTTGCAAAGTCTTGGTTAGTCTAGCTAGCTACTGGCGCAAAAAGAAAAGTGATTAGTTTTGTTAAGAATTGTACTGTAAAAATGGATCAGTTTGAAACCTCTGTTAAGCTTAATGTACTACCTTTAGGTTCTTATGTTGTGCTAATTGGTATGGACTGGTTATAACATCATAGGGTAGTCCTGAACTGCTTCGATAAAACATTTACTTGCGTAAATAACGATGGAGAAATAATAAATGTAAAAGGAATCCCTATGAAAACAATTATAAGATAGATCTCTGCTTTGCAACTCAAGAGAGCTGTTCGGAAAGGCTGTAAATCCTTTGCTGTAACAGTAATTAATGAATAAAATACTAATAATGAAGATAAATTAAAACTGGAAGACATTCTGATCCAGAGGGAGTATTTGGATGTATTTCTGGAAGAAATTCTGAGACTGCCTTCGAAGCGGGAGTTAGACTTCATTATTGAGCTGGTACCTGGTGCTGTGCCCAGCTCAAAAGCCCCTTATCGGATGAATATATTGGAATTAAATGAATTAAAGTCAAAGTTAAAAGAACTTATTGATAAGAATTATATCAGATCCAATGTGTCTCCTTGGGGAGCACCTGTTATTTTTGTTAAGAAAAAGGACATAACTCTACGATTATGTATAGATTACTGTCAATTAAATAAAATGACTATCAAAAACAGATATCCGTTACACTGCATAGATGATTTGTTTGATCAGCTACGTGGAGTGACTGTTTTCTTGAAGATTGATTTATGATTTGGTTACCACCAGGTCCGAATCAAAGATGAAGATATCTTTAAAACAACTTTTAGGACCCGATACGGTCACTATGAGTTTGTTGTTATGCCATTCGGGCTTACTAATGCCCCGACTGTCTTCATGTGTCTGATGAATAATGTAATGCATAAGTACCTTGACAAATTTGTGGTTGTATTCATTGACGACATTTTAATTTAGTCGAAGTCTGAAGAAGAGAATAAAGAGCACTTAAAAATTGTTTTACAAGAGCTACGAGAACATCAACTCTATGCAAAATTTAGTAAATGTGATTTCTTTAAGGATAAAATACAGTACTTGGGTCATGTAGTGACCAAAGAAGGAATTTCTGTTGATCCCGAAAAGATAAAGGCAATCGAAAAATGGAAATTCCCAAAAGACATAACTGATGTATGATAATTCATTGGGATTACTGACTATTATCAAAGATTTATTGAAGGGTTTTCAAGAATTGCAAATCCCATAACTTATTTACAGAAGAAAGGGAAGAAATTCGAGTGGAGTCAAAAGTGTGAAGATAGTTTTAAAAAGTTAAAAACATTATTAACCACCGCACCAATTTTAAGAATTGCTGATCATAATAAAGACTTTATAGTATGTACTAATGCATGCAATGACGGGTTAGATGGATTTTTAACTCAGGAAGGACACGTCATTTCCTATGAGTCTAGGAAGCTGAAGATTCATGAGAAAAACTATGCGACCTATGACTTATAATTGGTTGGTGTCATACATGACTTAAAAATGTGGCATCATCATTTAATCGAAAGAAAGTTTATTCTAATGATAGATAATAAAGGTTTAAAATATCTGTTGGATCAACCTAACTTAAACGCTAGACAAGCTAGGTGGCTAGCTTTCCTTAGCGAGTACGACTTTGAAATCCAACATATTAAGGAAAATAAAATAAGGTTGCTGATGCTTTAAGAAGAAATGCAAAACTAAATTTTGCAGCAGCAGTCAACACCTATAAAACAGATTTAGAAGAACAGCTAGAAGAAGGAATAAGACTAGATGAAAATTATCAGAAATTACAAGCCGCAAGGTACGAGAAAATTTAATTGAAAGTTTAAATACATGGTATAGTTTAAACAAAAAATGATTATTATTATATAAAGATAGACTATACATATCTAATGTACCTAAGATTAAGTTGTCGATTTTAAACGAAATTTATAAGACTCCTTACTCAGGACATCCTGGTTATCAGAAGACTATAACCATGTTAAGAAATGATTATTTTTGGCCAAACATGAAAAATGAACTGGCAGAATACATTGCTAAGTGATTTGAATGTCAGTAAGTAAAGACTGAACACCAACATCCAACCGGGTTACTTCAGCCATTACCTATTCTTGACTCGAAGTGAGAGATAATCAGCCTTGATTTTATTACAGGACTAGTTAGAAATCAAAATTTGAATGACTCAATAATGGTAGTTGTCGATAAACTAAGCAAGGAAGCTCATTTTATACCTGTAAAAACTACTTATAAAGCTGCAAATATTGTTGATATATTCCTAAAACAAATTTTTCGTTTACATGGAATACCGAAAGTAATAATTTCAGACAGAGACCCTAAGTTTACGGGAAACTTCTGGAAGTATTTGTTTAAAGGAATAAATACTACATTAAATTTCAGTACCTCTTTCCATCCTCAAACAGATGGACAGACTGAGAGAGTGAATCAGGTATTGGAAGATCTACTCAGAATGTATGTAAAAAAACAGCCAGGTAAATGGGAAGATTACTTACACTTGGTAGAGTTTGCTTACAATAATCACTACCAGGCCTCAACAAGATATAGTCTTTTTGAAATTTTGTATAGTAGGAAGTGCAATACCCCGATCTCATGGAGTAATCCAATTGACATCTTAGTATTAGGACCTGAATTATTAAAAGAGATGGAGTTAATTGTAAAACAGGTGCAAGGTAACTTGAAAGTTGCGCAAGATCGACATAAAAGTCAAGCAGATCTTAAACAAACTCAAAAGGAGTTCTAGGTAGGTGAACATGTCTTTATTAAGGTGATGCCTAAAAAGAGTTCTCTGAGATTAGGAAGTTGTGCTAAGTTAGCACCCCGATATAGCAGACCTTTTGAAATACTGTCCAGAATAGGACATGTAGCATATCAGCTAGCTTTACCGCCAAATTTGAGGGTTCATAATGTTTTTCATATTTATGTGTTAAAAAAATACGTACATGATGCTACTCATGTTATTAACTGGAATGAAGTGCAGGTGGAGCGCAAAGGAGATCTTCTGGTGGAACTAGATTGTATCCTCGAAAGGAGGGAGATCTTGCTTTAGAATCACACCATTGGTCAAGTGAAGGTGTAGTGGAAGCACCTTAGTCCAGAAGAAGCCACCTGGGAATTGGAGAGTCATATGTGGGGTGCATATCCAATTTTGTTCCAGAAAAATTGTGAGGACAAAGAATAAATAACATCGAGGATGATGTTATAAATTAAGGGGGGGTGTATGTCACATGCCTCAATTTGCAAAACATTTTCATGTTTTTGAGAAACATTATGTTAAGTTTTATGTTAAAGTTTTTAGTTAATGACCAAGTGGGGTCAAGGATAATTTAATGTAATTACAGAATATTTTATTAATAAATAAATGAGAGATGAGACAACAACTTAGGGAAGCTGTTAAATGAGTGTTTTACTGGTCACTTGATAGAGAAGGCTGGGTTGAGAGCAGATTGACATGTGGTAGCATCCCCAAACTACTTCTAGCTGTTGCAGGTGGAAAATTGCCTATTTTTGTGGTCATGATTCCTCAAGAAAGTGGAACAAGAGCAGGTGGCTCATTAAGTAAAAACTGACCCAAAAGACTTAGGCATGCTAATAAAACTTTCCATTGAAGACAACTGAGTTGCTCATTCTGGATTTGTGATTACTCTAAGTGAATGAAGTGCACAAGAGAATTCGATGGAGGGGACTAGATGGAGTAAGTTTGAGTGTAAACGTGCTAAAGAATTGAACTAATGCAGCTAATCTAAGCTGAGTTCATACTGCTACAAGTAGAACTGATTTACTGCTAAACACTTAGTGAAGTTGCAGAGGATTTCTAGACTACATCTCTCACCCAATACTTCTACCAGGTGGACCAGGAGACATGCTCAGGGGTCCTGAGAATTGTAGTCCAACTCTTCTCCAGGAGTTGGTTGGGAGGAATAGGTTCCTTAAGCTATTGTCACCTCATCTATACTTCTAGGTTTTACATGTTTAGTTCAGTCATTTAATTATTTACTATATCTGTAAAGTTTAGATTTATCAATGATATAGTATGTTTCTGTTTTTACTTATGTTAGGGTTAGTTAGGAGAAATGTTTATGCTGTGAAAGTTAGTAAGTTATGAACTAGCTAGTTTAGGGTAAATGAGTAGAGAAATTCTAAGTTAATTGATAGATAGAAAGAAAATACCTAAATTGTAATTTTCCACACCTTTTGCAAGGTAGTACTCTAGTACAATAGGTTAGTTTATTTTCAAATAATGAATTCGAATAAAGTATGTATGCAGATGAAATTGTTAATTTCTACATGATCTTTTGTATAAATTGTTTATAGGTTTTATTTTATACTTTTTATTTACTTAAAGTGTTTAAAAAAACTAAGTTAAGACGGATAGAAAAGAGCTTAGGTATTACACACTAGTTTGTGCAACTTTTTACACAGAAAATCCAGAAAATTTTTATATTATAAATCTAATATGTTAATCATAAATAGATAATATAGAAACAAGAAATTATCAAGATTAAGTTTAACTCAACAAAAACAATATATAAGGTTAAATAGTTACCCAATTGGTTCACCTAAGTGAAAAAACAAACTAGGGTTAACTAAAAATGAAATACTAGCTTTGTAAATATTTTAAGAAGAATTAGGGTTTGTGAATTAACTTATGTAAAAGAATTGTTCTTTTCATAATTACATAAATTCGCGTCAGATGTCTATATGGAGTCATATACTTCATCTATAACTATTTATAAATAACAAAACCTAACAGTATATTGCAAAAGTACAGAAAAGAATTAAATTATACAAATAAGATCTTTCTCTATTTTATTTCCAGAAATCATTTTTGATTCAGTATTTATGTTACTATCGAAATATTCCACTGTCAAAAGCCCTCAAGTTATAATTCATTTGAAGAAAAACAAATTAACTAATAATCTACTTAACCCTAAACCCTAAAAAGGTAATAACAACAAAAATAATTAAAATAACCAAATTATATAATATATTATCCAAACAGAGATACTCGCAATCAACTTTAAGCTGTCAGAATTCTTCTAAGATCAGAAATAAAACTGAACAGACATAGTCTCGGCCTATGGCCTGTTACATCACCAGTCAAGGCTTAAAAAGCCCAATTAAAAGTATCATAATTACGAACAATTTCACATTAGACAAATAGTGGTCTCGGATATGAAAGCCCTTCCAAAATTTTTGCTAAAACAACCCACTAGGGATTTATAAACCCTAAACAATCATCTTATAAAGGCCCATGGCCAATCTAAGTTCTTCATTGCAGTACATCATAGCCGAGCCAAAGAACCATTAACCTATGAACTCCTTCAACAACATTCAACACTATAAATCACTGTAGGAGAAACTCAGTGTAACCGAGGCTTACCAGGTAGTCGCTTGGGTGGAGCCCTTTCCTTTATTATCTTCCAACCCCGGTTTATCCTTAGAATGCAACATGAAAAAGGGTTTTGAGCATGAAAACAATAAGTTATTACTGCTTTAAAAATGAAAAACAATCAACTTTGCAACACATAATGTTCTTTTAATAAACAAAAATCTTTTTACCTGGTTCGGTTTGTTGAAGAAAATTTCTATTCAATTCTAGACACTCCTTGCAAAGTTAACGAGCTTCAGGAAGGCTCGGTTGAGTATATTGTAGGCACACAGTGTTCTTTTCCAAAACCCTCAAATACCTCAGTAAGAACGACGAGCTTCTAGGATGCTATGACAGAAGATAAAATGACACGTAAAGCTCACAATTGAAAACTGAAGTTAGGACGGGAAAAACAAAAATCCACCCGAGAGATAAGCAATAAAACAATAACCCATTTCAGCAGGACCACACCATGATAATTATAGAGCCTTGTTCATCTCTTAAAATTGACCAAAAATACCAGAGGGCATTTATCAGCACTTGCAGAGGCAGACTTATGACATTATGCATCGTGGTTTAAAAGCCAGGCAGTGGTAAGAAGAGGGGGTAGTTACAAAAACCAGAGCTCAATCGACTTTATCTCTATACAAAGAAGAGAGAGGCTGTGGACAGAGAGATTTATACATTAGACAGACAAAGAGGCCCAGCGGCCATGAGCCCGTGGGCATACTTCCATAGCAGGGCAAAAATCTAGGGTAAGAACAAAAATTTAGGGTTTAGAGTGACTTTATACCAAAAACGCCAAGTCAAAACCCCGTCAAATGAGCTTTGAACAGGTAGCGCCAAATATATCGCAGAGGATGGGTTCGGCACTATAGTTATAAAACCTCTCTTAACCTATACACATTTGTTTGCATAAATATCAAAACCATATGGTAGTATTTGCCTTGGGTTCATTTCTCCACGATTTTCTTTTATTTGTTTAAACCAAAAATGTTAATGAGGGAGGTATTCACAGAAGACTAGGGTCTTATACATAAGCTTAAAACTTAAAAATTGCTTATCCATTTTCTCTCTCTCATTTTTAAATAATGTTTACTATTTGTATTAGTAAAATACAGAAACAACAGAGGATGAACCAACAATATATATAAATACTTTAACTATAGAGGTTATTGAGCTAGGATTTAGTCTAGTCATTGATTTATAAATACGAATATATGCCTTGTTAATAAAACTCATATAAAATGAGAATTCATATAAAGAAAAATGAAATACTAATTTACTTGGTTAAAGGAGAATCATTGGAATAGAATAATTAAAGTTTTGAAAAAGACTTGAATAATTATAAACAGTACTATATACCAAATACTAACTATAATGTGTAGTTTTTGGTCACAAGTATTTTTTTTATCACGTCTTTTAGTTTATAGATTTCCTAGGTTATTGTACTCTTAATGGTAGAAGGAGATCTGTCCATAAGATGCACCTTCTAAAATTAAATACAAGTTTATCACTGAAAACACAAAAAGAAAGTTAATTAAACAAGTTCTGTGACAGTAAGCATAACTGAACTAAATCCAGTTCATTACAATAATGCTTTATAAAAATTCATCTAGGTTTCTAAGAATAAAAATATCAACAATGCCTCTTAGTTGGTCAAATTGCAAAACAAACAATCTAACTAGCATTTTATTCTATGCTAGCTGAATGATAATCTTGATCCGGAAGTATTGGTAACAAAACTGCTTACCTGTATAGAACCTGTAAAAGAAGCATCACTTCACTGCATTAGCTGTAAGCTAAGTAAGCCCCGATCTCAACTAAAGTTCTTTCCTACTTGTCATAAGACAGTAAAACACACATAGTATCAGGTTTAGGTATAGTTTTCTTTCCTGCCATTTTGAAACATAACTGCTAAATTCAACGTCCGTAACATGGTACTATAAAGATAAACAAATAAATCATATAGAACTAGAGATTTTCAATGTTCAATTCTAATACTACTGTTTGAAGTAACCATTAGCAGTTATTGGTTCTTAGGCAGCAACAACTAATAACATTTTATGTTACATGAAAATTTTTAAATTTTTACGAATTTTTAGGTTATTACAATAACCCAGTGGGAAAAGAAGAAAGATAAGAAGGGTGAGGGTAATCAAAACAAGCAGAAACCCATGACCAATGTTGATGGGGGTAAAAAAGATAAGAAGAAGGTTAAGTTTCCTTGTAAGTTGTGCTAGGGAGACCACCTGACTCATCAATTCCCTATTATGGATCAAGCTCAAAATTTTCTTAAGAATCAACAACTGGTTGTCTTGAAGGATCCATTTCCCGCAGGACAGAACACAAATTCTATTTCGAATGTAGCTGGGGGCACTTCTAGTGCTCTTCCTAATAAAAAATATATCAATATGGTACGATCTAACACCTTATTCCAGACAAGAAACAATAATTATGAAGCAAAGGCTTTAGAGAAGGGTAAGTCTACTGGTGAAACTTATAACCCTCTCACTATTGAGAAACCTGCTGATCCGATAACTAAGATACTGAAAGGTGTCTTTAAAAAAGAATTTCACAATCTTGATTTTAGGGCTGCTTCTAACTATTCCCTAGTTGAATATTTGGCTCAAAATCCTTGTGCAATTTTGGCATTGGAGGTGTTACAGAGTTGTCTTGCTCAGCGGGATGCCCTTTTAGCAGCTTTAGGTAGCATGTATTAATCGATCTAGTTGGCGAAGTTTAATCTTTCAAATGTTAAGATATGCCTGCCATATCATGTGGCTTTGTCAATTGATGTGGTCCATGGAGGCAAAACCATTGGACATATAGTTGTTGGCGAAGGTTCTTCCACGTGTGTAATGTCAATGTCTTGTTGGAAAGCCTTAGGTTCCCTAGAGCTAGTTCCATCAAACACTTTACTTACTGCTTTCTATGGAAGGTATTTCTGTCTGCATGGTATCCTATCGGATTTTGAGATAAAGTTGGTAGGGAAAGAATTGGCTGTTGAAGTAGAAGTGATTGATTCCCCATTAGATTATAACTTGCTGTTAGGGAGAAACTGGACTTATGCCATGTGTGCAATTTCCTTGACCATTCTTTGAGTGGTAGTGTTTCCACACGAAGGGAAGTTGGTTACGGTTGACCAACTCAGTTTCACTTGGAAGGGATGTTTGGAGACTAATGAGTCCATTGTACCTTTGATAGATCAGAATAAATCAGCTAATCAGAGCTTGGGGGTTGGAATGTATGCATCTTTGATGGGCACATTTGATATCCCAACCCCTATTAACTATCTAGGTTCTACAGGTGTAGGGAAGTCTATCATGACGATTATCGATAGAATTGATCCTTGGGTCATTTCTTCCCATCAGGAACCTCAAGTGCCCTTATCTGCAATGGAAGTGGCTTATCAAGTTATTTTTAATACCATTGTCGATTCTATTGCGACTCCTTCTATAGTCTCATAGGAGTCAAAAGAAGCTTATCTACCCGCTTGGGTGGAGAACTCTTTACATTCATATGACTTATTAGACATGGTTTTTCCTTCAGATGAATCCATTTTGGAAGCCATGAGTGGGTGAGATAAGATTTTTGAAGACGTTCACCACATGTCCTACTTTCTCCAGAATTGAGAACTAAGAGTTCGATGTGAGAGTGGAGGAAGATGTTGATTTACTGATTAATAATTTACCAAAGGAGGGAATTTACACTGAGGGGAATATGAAAAATATATCTGTCACCATTCCATTCAACATCTCTGCAAACCCCAATGTCATAGAAAATGTGCATATCGGTGCAAACTACTCCCTAGAGGAGATTGCCGTATATACTGCCTTGTTTAAGGAATTTCGCGACGTGTTTGCCTGTTCATATGGGGAGATTCTAGGCATAGATCCATCTATTGTAGAACATGAAATCCGAACTTACCTCGATGCTAAACCTATTCGACAAAAGCTTTGACCTATTAATCTGCGAAAAGCGACAATCGTCAAGGTTGAGGTGAAAAAGTTGTTGAAAGCAGGGTTCATTTACCCAATTGCTCTGACGAAATGGGTATCCAACCCCGTTCCTATTGATAAAAAACAAGGGACCATACATGTGTGCACTGATTTCTGTGACCTAAATAAAGCGTGTCCCAAGGACAACTATCCCACACCCTTCATTGATCAGATCATTGATACTTGCACGGGTAGCAAAGTATTTTCGTTAATGGATGGATTTTTTGGGTATAATCAAATCCAAATCAAACCCAAAGACTAACATAAAACGAATTTTATTTGTCCTTGGGGTACCTTCATGTACAAGAAAATTCCCTTCGGTTTGAAAAATTCTGGAGCTACCTTTCAGCGGGAAATGAACTTTTCCTTCCACGATATCAAGAATATTGTCGAGCCATACTTGGACGATCTGCCTACCCATTCTCGCAAGAGGAGGGACCATCTAGATCACCTTCACATGATTTTTGAATGAGGTAGACATTATAAGATATGCTTAAATCCCCACAAGTGTGTTTCCTGCATCAAGTCACGGAGGCTACTAGGGTTTATCATGTCAAATAAAGGAATACAGGTGGATCCTTTGAACGTTGAGGCTATTGTAAATATGCCTCCTCCTTGTTCCATTAGGAAACTTTAGTGCTTGCAAGAAAAATATAATTTCCTTTGGCATTTTATAGTCAATTATTCCAAGATTACTAAGGGTTTCATGCGCTTGCTTAAGCAGGACACCCCGTTTCTATGGGATGAAACCACACAACTTGCATTCGAGGAATTAAAAAAGGCTTTACTATCGGCTTCTTTATTATGTCCACCAGATTAATCTAAAGATTTTATGTTGTATTTGGCTACATCAGAGTCGACTGTTTCCATGAGCATGTTGTCTATTATCTCAGTCGTGCATTAGATAGTCTCGAACTTAGGTACCCCCATGTCGAGAAATTAGCATTGGTATTTGTCTATGCTGTTCAGAGTTTGTGTCACTACATTTTACCAAGGACAACCACAGTGGTGGCAGATGTAAATCTTTTTCAGTATGTTTTGTCTCGACGCATAATCGAGGGAAAATTAAACAATTGGATAGTCATTCTCCAAGAGTTTGACTTGGATTTCCAATCTTCTAAATCCAAAAAGTCCTTAGTTTTTGCAGAGCTTATCTCAAAATTTCCTACAAAAGAAAATGTAGTGGTGGAGGATGACTCATTCCCAGATGAGTTTATCTTTTTGATTTCCACCTTTGATCCTTGGTACAGAGATATCCTTATATATCTCCAGACTTTGAAGTGTCCTACGTCCTTCTCGAGGGAAGAACGACGTAAATTGTGCGTGAATGTGAAAAGCTACCTGATCATTGGTGATACTTTATATCATAGAGGGGTAGATTCTATGTTGCATCGGTGCCTCACCCACAAGGAAACTGAGCGTGTTCTAAATGATTCCCATAGCAGAGCGTGTGGAGGTAATTTATCAGGGTTAGCGATGACCTAGAAAATTTTACGTGCTGGTTATTTTGGCCCACGATATTTAAGGATTGTGTGGAGGCTGTGAAGTGCTGTCATCCATGTCAACTATATACCAGAAAAATGTGGTAGCATCCTGCTCTGTTGTTTCGCATCATTGCAGTGGGACCCTTCACTAAGTGGGGGGTGGATTACGTGACGTGAAATTCAGTTTTCGTTGGGGGGAACAAATACATCATTGTCACTATAGACTACTTTACAAAGTGGGAAGAGGCAATGCATACCTTCAAAGAAGATGGTGAAACGACAACTTACTTCGTGTTTAACCAAATCATTACTCGTTTCGGTATACCAAAGGAGATTGTCATTGACCATGGGAGTCACTTTCAGAATAACATGATGATTGAGCTGACTACTATGTTAGGGTTTAAGCAATATCACTCATCTTCCTTCTACCTGCAAGTGAATGGAAAAGTAGAGGAAGTTAACAAAACCTTGAAAACCATTCTAAAACATACCATTAATGCAAGCCGATCAAATTTGCACATCATGCTATATCCTGCACTTTGGGCATACTGGACTAATGTCAAAACCGCTACTGGTTTTTCACCTTTCCAGATCGTTCATGGGGTGGAAGTAGTCACGCCGGTCAAATGCGAGATTCCATCTCTTAAGATAGCTATTCATGTACTTCCTAACACTACTAAACTAGAAGAATGTTTGCTTCACTTAGAAAATATGGATGAATGACACAGAGATGCATTGATAGCAAACAAGGCTCACAAGAATAGGGTAAAGAACCAATATGACAAAGCAGTTAAGCCAAGGGTTTTTTCTGAAGGGGAACTTGTTTTGCTCTGGGATCAAGAAAAAGAACCCCTAGGGGTAGGAAAATTCAAGTCTATGTGGTTAGGTACCTACGTCGTGTCAAAGGTTTTGAAAAAGGGAGCATACGAATTGACTGATTACGATGGAAATAAGTTGTCTGAGCCTAGAAATGGGCTCTACATGAAGAAGTGCTACGCTTAGGTATGGTGTTTGTTCTTGTATTTTTATTGTATGTATTTTTATGTACAATAGTTAGATGGTTTGTGTTTTTTATATAGTATGTTGGTTGTTACAGATGTTAGTTGAGTGGTTCATAGTTTTTTTTGATGGTGCTAGCTGCCATACTTGTAACCTGCCTTTAGCCACATGGGTTATCTATTCACCCTCAAGTCAGCTAGTTGCCTTTGGTGACGTTTGCTTAGGTCCCACAACTAATAATGTGGTCGAAGACATGGAAATTATTGAGTTGTTATGGGATGCTATCCTACATGGAATTACATGTCAAGAAGTCAGACTTGACTTTGACTCTCGGCTTGTGGTTTCCCAACTCAATGGAGATTATCAGGTGCGAAACCCTACTTTGCTATGTCAGTTTTTGCATGTAAGATTACTTGATAGAAACTTTGAGTATATTTCATTTAATCACATTTCAAAGCATGAAAATACAATTACTGATGCTTANTATATATATATATATATATATATATATATATATATATATATATGTAAAAATATTTCCATAGATATATCAATGTTTTTGATCCGTAGATCCAGTCATAATTGTATAAATATAAAAAAAATAGGATCGTAATCCATATGTATGCCTATAGAGCTAAGCCTGTTCCTCAGCCTCCTCGGCTGCGACTGCCTCTTCGGCCTCCCTACAATGAATAACGACCCTAGCTACCCTTCTAAAAAGGTGTGTCCAGGTCGTTGGAATCCCTACTACAAACTCCTCCATAATAAATGGGATACTGTCTATCCGCATGGTAGGGACCCCTTGGGTTATCCTGGCCAAATTCCCCTCAAGAACTCATAATATTCTCTTGTCCCCACCCTGTGTGGGCCGTACAAATGTCCCAGGGTGCCCATCGGGGCGTACAGGTTTGACATCTGCATTTAAAAAAAAAAGATCAAAACTCTTATACATGTGTATATACATAAATTTGAGATTAAAATTCATAAAAAAATCAAATAACATAAAAGATAAAAATACCTATCTCTCCCCATGCCTTCCCTGGCAGGAGGATAAGGTCATTGTATCGTCGAAAGTCTAATCAGGCGTATGGGAATTGCTCGAGAGATGGTACCTGCCTTTCCCACCAGAGATAGAAATCATCATCATAAACACTTTGGATTGAACCTCTGCCGCCTTGATGGAGAAATATGTCTCCCCATCTAGTGAGTCTAGGCTGGCGAGGGGAGGGTGGTTGTAGTGCTACCGCAGGGATGATAGCAGGAACTCTCTCAAAGAAGAACACCACCAAAATGCTTGCATAGTCGAAGTTCTTCTTGTGCCCTCTTTTGGAGTCAGAGAGTTATTTTCTCATTATCGGGATCATACTCGAGCACTAGTCAAACACTATACCTTGCATGCATTCCTCTGTAATCCGCATCTCATTCCGAGTGGCCAAGTGCAATGAAGAAGAACCAACAATCCTTATCACCGTGCTTACCATCACTTGTAATGGAAAGCTAGTTATGTGAGAAATTGGGACACATTTCCCCTTCTTCTGTGTACTTGGTGGGCAGTAAGTATCAATGTAGTCCTGAACACTCATAGGGTCACCACCCCTACTAGTACCCTTAAGGTCCACGGGCATGCCTTTGCGGGAAAGCTCTTTAATGAAGTAAATGTCCTCTACTGTAATCCCAAATATCTCTCCTTGTATATCAAATAGACCAATTTCATGGTCCTAGTAACTGATAAGATTCTCTAGTAAATAGACATTGGCCCTCATGCTGGAGGTGCATTAGAATTTCAAGAAGCCACATTGTTGCAAATCTTGCGAAGTCAGGGCATCCTGCATTTCCTCTCGATCCATATCCTCATGCTATCTTTCCCTCCACTCTAAAACCATTTTGTTCCTGCCCAATGACCATTTTCAACCATTAGAACCCATCAGTGTCTTTTGATTTTGGCCATTTTGCAACTTTTTCTAAGTTGCGCAGCATACGCGACTGTACTTTTAGCACAATGTGGGTCATCTACAGGTTACTTTACAACAACTTGCGTATAAAACGCGTGTACATGACTGCTATAACAACATAGCTGTGCAAACTATTTAGGGCTTGCAAAAAATCATAAAATTTTACATAAAAATTAAAATGGAGTAGATAGAAAGAAAGAGAAGGGGGAGATAACCAACCTGCAATTTGCGGAATTCGGTTCGGTCCAACGGTTTGTCCTCGGTGATCAACTGAATTAAGAGGTAAAAACTTGTCAAGTTTAGTAATTTTCAAAGTGGTATGTCTATTTTTGTTTTTTGAACTATTTATAGGAAAAAATTCAAAAATTTGACCCATTTCCTATAGTTTAAAATCAATTTTTAATGAATGGACTAATACCATGGATTTTTGCTAACTGCAGTAGGTCCGAGATCACTAAAAAGTTGTTTACTGATGTTGCGTCTATACCTTATCCATCATTAAACCCTAGGATCACTTTGTCATCCATGGACTATGGTGTCAAACCATTTTGACCTCGTATACATCATTGTTCCTCTATGGATAGGGCCTCCTTCTCATGGGTACCCTAGTTTAGAACACTTTATCGTCTTTTGGTACCCATGCCACAGTTGTGATAGGTTTGCGAGAACCTTCTTAGTTGTTTTTAATGACTAAATGAGCCTTATTTTGCATCTTTTTTCAAGCTATCCCTGTTATAAGGCTCCCAACACTTATGGAGTTTTCTTTAGGCCCTGGTCTAACTCCTCAAAACAGACTAGACCGCCGAGTAAACTTGTTTGTTCAAACTCATTAAGAATAAGTGAACAAGCATCCACATTGGTGGTATTTTATCACTTTTTTGGACCATGTGGAATGTTTACGAAAAAGGAGCACTCTCTTTTCTTTGGAATTGAGAAGAGTATCTTCAGGCATAGGTTTATCACTTTTCCGGACCTAAGGAACTAAACTTACAGAAAATGAACACTCGGTATGAGCTTAGTTTTCTCTTTTTCATGCTAAGGACCCAAACTTGAAAAATATTCTGAGCATACTTTATGTCTTTGTCATGCTCGCAAAACCTAAAGAACAAAGCATCGAGTTTACTGTTGTAAGCCCCATTTCTTGTAATTAAATGGATCTTTCCGAGCGATCTTTCATTCCTTCACACTCGTGAAAATCATGACACCTGCCACTTTTGAAGGTGCGTCAGTCTGGTATTAGTTTACTCCTTTTTCAGACCTTGTCAACTAAGTACAAAAAAGGTATAGCTTAGTCCTTTGGGAGATAAGAAAATTCTTCTATTGATTGTTTTATACTTTTTCGCCTCAGAAGACTAAATTGTATGAAAAAACTCCCCCTATAGTCTTTGGAGTTTTTAAACTCTCAAAATATGAAAACACCAATGATCATGTACTAGTTTGGGCTCGTAAAATCCACAAATCAGTAACATTATCAAGAATTATTCTCTCCCCTCTTCAAGCTTGTAAAAAATGAAGAGAGACTCGAGTTAACTTTCCCGGACTCGTTAAAATTTAGCAGGATAGATAAGGAAGAATTAGTCTCTTTGGGTTATAAACAGTGGCAGCATGTCATCCTTGAAAAAAGCACTCTCTGAACTTTCTGATACTCATGTCTCAGCTTACACTTCCAACCTAGCTATTACTTTGAGTCTTTACTCCTGTACTTATCCTTTATACATGGGGAATCTAATCATGTCTCCTACATGACAGATAAGTCTAGTTGTTTTATCTGAAAGACAAATGATTCCTTGGGTCATCTCTGTGTCATGCTCACTGTTCAAGGATCTGTACCTTCATTTGATTATTATCTTGATTCCCATCATTATCCTCTCTAAGAATTACTTGTGTCTACCTTCCTACATCCAATTTCCTAGTCACTCTTGTGATCTGTTGAAGGATTCATTTCCTTCCTCCTCACATCACGACTTCTCATCAGCATCTCCTAAAGACGAAGACCTAGAGTTGTGACAATGGTACCTTAGGATTCACTGCCATTATTGGTGAATTCCTTTGCTTCACTTATCAGCATCACTCATTTACCGACATCCTGTTGAATTCCTTCCATGTTAGACTTCAACGCATCTATTCACATGGTAAGGATTGTATTGGTTCCTTTGGATTTGGATGAAGACCTTTGGTTCACCTCTATAACCTAAGTTGCGCAACATTGTGTCATGTTCAACTACACTACTTCCAGATTTTGAAGACTCATCATTGTATATTGTGGCTTCGATCCACCTTTTGTAATATACATGGTCTTGTTAACTGTATCATATGACGTAATCAAATATTGTAAAGGAGCTAGTGTTCGGCTTTATTGAACATAACATCCCTAGATATTATTTTGTATATGACTTTGATATGTATTTGTTTCATGTATCTCCCTGCTGCCTTGGTAATTGAGTTCTCCATTATTAAAATATTGTAATGTATTTTGGCCATTGTTTCCCTTTGACCTCACACATTAGGGGACATCTGTTATCATGTAAAATG
The DNA here is from genome assembly GCA_001517045.1 of Pseudotsuga menziesii. Classification (NCBI taxonomy): domain Eukaryota; kingdom Viridiplantae; phylum Streptophyta; class Pinopsida; order Pinales; family Pinaceae; genus Pseudotsuga; species Pseudotsuga menziesii. The sequence goes on along the minus strand of LPNX010234161.1, from coordinate 40,157 downwards.
ACACTTCTCCATCTGAGTACTGACACCCAATGTGTCGCCACACAAAATGACAAAATGGATTGAAGTATCCAAAACACTATAGATGAGCATGACCTTTGATACATCATTCCCTTTCCAGCTGAACTTATTTTTTATATGGTCATTAAGGAGAACACACGACTATTATCATAGCAACTCGCGTATCATACAAGATTATTTAGATTGCAACTCACGTATTTATCATTAGGGATTGCACCCACGAGTTTCCTTTAAGCAAGTCCTGTATCATACACGACCTACCAGTATTAATAGTCGCATATGCCTTAATCCAAATTTAAAAAATATAAACATGATTAGTCGAGGATAGTTGGGCCCTTAATCATAACTATCCCAACTTCTTCAACCATCTCAATTTTCATAATCTCTGTCTTTCCTCATGTATAAATAGAGGGTAGGGGTTGAGGCTCATAAATGATGATCTATAGAGCAAATTTATGCTGGTGGTTTGCCTTTAGATATCTTGGATTAGTAGAACTCAGTGTCCTTGGTTAGCAGAGGAGCACTTGTCTCAAATGTTGGGTTGTAATCTCACATCAATTGTTTATCAATAAAGAGAGTCCTTCTTCCAATATTGTGTCTTTGCACTCTTTTATATTGTGATTTCTGAATTATCTTATTGTTTCATTATAAGTATATTATTTTATTAATCATTCATATAATATATAAGATATTGCAGGAAAGAATTTTCTCTTTGCAAGTGATTGGAGATATCCTAGAAGTTGTGGAAGCAATTTGAAGAGAAGACGAAAAGCTAGGATCGATCGTCATAAATAAGGTATGCCTAATTTCTTTCTATTTCTATTTCAAAATTTCTGAAAAGACTGATTGTCTGCAAGTTAATTTATTAAGTTGGTAAGCTGAGAGACCCTAGGTTATAAGGGTGTATTTTCTTGAACAATAGATATGTACTCAATTGTGCATCTTTTAATCGATTATTGGTGCATTCACCTAGACTCAAACCAAAGCTTGGTTCCAAATGTCAATCAAAGTCATATAAAAAACAAGCCTACAACCCCTAAACAATTACTTTCATATCATATAAATTGTTTGGATTTATAAAATTTGTTTTGGTAATAACAAAGTTTGTAAAAAGGTAAATATATAAAACTTGTAAATATAAAATTTATCTAACTGATAAATTGCTAATATTTTTATATAAATATTAAATTGTTCTAATTTTAAATATTTATAATTAGTTTAATGCTATTTGTGATTCATCCCTCTTGTTAATAAAATTGAATTAAAACTTATGTTCTTGTTTAAAAAATTAGAAGTTTTGTTAGTGTAGCAACATTTGACATAGCATTGATACATTAAATGAGTTTTTTGCCTCAATAATTTCATTTTCAAATTGAGTTTTTAGTGTATATTTTTTTTCACATGAAAAATATAGATTTTTGTTACTTATGAAGAATCAATAAATCTTTGATTACATATCGGTTACATAACATGTCATATAGTGAGATTCGAACCTGAATTGGGAGTAACAACATTTCTCCCAACCACCCGATCTAGAATCAATTGACCTTATAATAATAGTGCACTTCATAATAATAGTGACCCGATCTTATACCATTGTGTTTTATTTCTCGTGCATCCAAATTCATTCCATTGTGAATTTTTCCTCGTGTGTCCAATATCAATCCATGTCGATGAAATTGCTCAAGCCTAACACACATATTGATTAGTGGACATAAAATAGCTTTTATCTTCCTTTAGCTTTTAGCTTTTATCTTCCTATATTTTGTTACATTATAAGAAAATGTCATTAATAAATGTTGCTAGGATCATTTTGCTAAATTTTCTTGACAAATATAACATAGTTCCATTATAATTAATATCAATTTGTATGTTCTATCAACATGTCCATGTGATAGAACTAACATGTATTATTATAGTTCCATTATAATTAATATCAATTTGTATGTTCTATCAACATGTCCATGTGATAGAACTAACATGTATTATTGGCATGGCATTTGATAATGTAGCATTTGGTGCCATGGAATTTGATGATGTAGCATTTGATGCCATGAAATTTGATGATGTGGATTTTCTTTGTATGACATTTTGTACATGACAGTGGGTGATGTGGGTTGACATGAAATTTCTCACATTGTAGTGGCTCATGTTTTATAGGACACACTATAGATTCCAATAGTTAGAGCATAGTTAGCACCACAAACTCTTTTTGTCAAGCGTTATCGTTTTGGGATTTAGGTCACCTGCCATATATGTGTCAACATATCCCAGTAGAATAGTGTTTGAACCTCCAAAACATAATGCATGAGAAGCGGTGCCTCTAAAATACCTGATAATCCACTGTATTCCCCTTCAATGCTCTTTACCTGGATTATTCATATACTTGCTCACAACTCCCACTCCATGTGCAATATCTGGTCTTGTGCACACCATAGCATACATCAAGCTACCAACTGTTGATGAATAGGGAACCTTGGACATGTATTATATCTCTTCATATGTCTTGGTACACATCTCCTTACTTAGTTTGAAATGGATGGCCAAAGGTGTACTAACTATTTTTTCATTCTGCATTCTAAAACTCTCCAACACCTTCTCTATGTACTCACCCTAAGACAATGTCAATTTGTAATTTTTCCCATCTCATGTTATTTTCATACTAAGGATTTGCTTTGCAGCACCCAAATCCTTTATTGTAAATTATTTAGCTAGTTTCCTTCTGAGTACATTTATATCCTACATGTCAGAACCTACAACAAACATGCCATACGCATACAATAACAATATAATATATCTTCCATTATCTAGCCTCTTGAAATAAACACAGTGGTTAGAATGACATCTACTATAACCTTGTTATGTCATAAACCTATTAAATTTCACATACCACTACCTTGGAGCTTTCTTCAGGCCATACAAGCTCTTCTTGAACCTACAAACCAAATTTTCCTTCCTTTTGAGCCCATACCCCTGTGGATGCTGCATATAAATCTCTTCCTCCAAATCCCCATGGAGAAATGATGTTTTTACATCTAATTGTTCAATATGCAAATCTTCTACCATGACTAGACTCAAAATAGTCCTAATTGAAGTCATTTTAATAACAAGAGAAAATATTTCATTAAAATCTATACCTTTCTTTTTGTGCAAACCCCTTTACAACAAGTCTAGCATTGTACCGCTTCTTGCCTCTATCTTCTTCCTTCAATCTATGGACCCATTTATTATGAAATGCTCTTTTATTTGCAGGAAACTCAACCAAATCCCAAGTTTGGTTTCTTACCAATGAGTCCATCTCCTCATTCATGCCTTGTTCCCACTTCTTTCTAGTTTCCACCTGCATTGCTTCTTCATAACATTTTGGTAAACTAGAATCGGTCATCAATAAATAATACAATGAAGGAGAGAATCGTTCATGGGGTCTACTTAACTTGGTAGATATTCTTACTCTTGTAGGAGTTTGACTCTACCTGTTGTTGTTCTTTATTTTCTAATACCTTTGGAACTTCATTTTCTTTGATTTTATCAAGCACTGCGTACTCTGTGTTTTCATTCTCCTCTTTCTTTCCTTGCAACTAGTATTTATACATAACATTTTCATTGAATACTACATCTCTACTCCTAATTATTCTGTGATTTTCATAATCCCAGAAGCAATAACTGTTAGGATATTTAGACACTTAGGAGTTACTTAAGATCAACTTGTGTAATATATCTGTTAGGTAAAGTGTGTTTCTTTAGTATGCATTAGTATGCATTTGCAAATATTCTAATCCGACGGTCATGATATGTTCTAGACATAAAGTGATTCGAAGGTTCAACTTCTCTTAGATCATACCTACCCTTGATCCGTGGATTAACACCCGATTGTTCCATGATCTCTATTTAAAGAGCATGGAGGGTCCTTGGCTAGTTGATCGATTATGAGAAGCCCATTTGTAACTTTTTTTTTCTGTTGCATAATAAATTGCTCCAAGTAGCTATTTGGCTAGGGCCGTGGACTATTTCCCTCTCGAGGGTTTTAACTGTTAGCTGGAATATTTCACCTTCTGTAGACAGTAAAGTGTTCCACCGGTTTGAATGGTTTAGATCCAGAACAAATGAATGACAAAGGTTGAAGACCCTCCCTGGACGCCGTAGATACCTGGAATGTGATGCTTTGATAGTAACCCTGTGTACCTACAATCAGATTAAACACACAAACACATCAAAGCTTCCAGAATATAATCTACTGATCCATGTTAGTGACTAAGAAATCTAACAACATACATGTGAAATCAAACAACAATAGTAATGTGGGATGAAAATCAAATTTGCATTAAGGTAAAATGGAGAAGTTTACAACTAGTTAAGCCTTAGTGTTGACATGCATCTCTATGAAGCCAAACACCCTCATCCCCATAAGCTCCAACTTTTTTTCTCTATGCTCTCCAATGGCTTGGGCCAAGTAATCAATCCAACAACATAACAATACCTTAAGAGTTCTCCCCTCAACCATGGACATGAGCTTGTATTTATAAGGCTCAATGGATAGGGATGGTTGACAGATTTGTGGATGAGGTGGCCTCTAAGATCCTAGGATGGGGGATCTCAAGCTCAATTGACCATAATGATAGGGATAAGGGAGGACACGAGGCTTATGATCTAGAAGCCTCAAGAATCCTCTCTTTTTCCCTTTTACCTAGGGTACCACTTTTCTCCTCTTATGACAGAGCGGTTCAGGTAAGAACCGCTTATGGACCAAGGACAACAGGTGGTGGCACCGCTTAATGGAAAACAACATAAAGGCAGTGAAAGTAAGGAATCGCTCATGGCTAACAGGGAAAGCGCGGTGCTGAGCATTTTTATGTAGAATTGATAGATAGCATGGGTTTCCACTCCAAGTGCTGGGATTTAAGGGAAATTAGGTATGTTAAGAGTCTTATCACATGATGGTGATAGGATTTTGGTATAACAGGATGCCCCTCAAAGCATGAGTCTTAGAGGGATACAATAAACGAGAGCTTTGAGAGAACAAGTCGTCGCTACGAGGTGAAAATGTCGGCTCGATCGGAGCATGTTGGCAAGTAGGAATCTGTAGTACATCAGTATGTTGACTCATAGACACAAGTAACCAACTCATGGTTGCAGACCAATACAAGGCAGATCCATGAGAGGAATAAACAAGCATGGCTACTAGAATACATCGTAGATCCATGTGATAGAGGACTCAAAATTGGACATCGATACCAGACATACAATGTATATCTATGTCATACAGACACAAATTTGAGCATAGCCATGACCATACAAATGTGGCTCCATGCTAGATATACAAAACTCCATCGCATCCTGGGAGAAAAGCAATGAGCACTTTAACCAACTACCCAGGGTCTTCATCTTGTCTTCCACAAAGTACGATTCTATCCATGTGATTACAATGATTTGAAGTCGAACATGGTAGAAACCACTTTATTACCAGCCAATGATGTGAACCGTTAACAAGTGCGAGAGAGATCACCATTAATGACAATGATTCCCAAGGTACCCTAGTACAATCTACTGAGTGTGAATAGATGCCCTGATGTCGAACACCCAATCGATTCTATCGATCAAAGGTCAATGATATGAACCTATGTCGAGAGTGAGAGAATCTGTCATTAAGGCATACAGATCTCAAGGTACCAAATATTGTTTCTAAGACTATTTCCCGGATAATGAGCTCATGTCGACGGGAATAGTCTCGTCGAACGAGGGCTATGATGAGTCCCACATCGATGACACGAAACTTGGAACATAGTTTTGGAATGATGTGAATGTAGTAACCATAGGATTGACTCAAAAGCACTGACACAAAGACTGTGTTGACTGCAGAGATAAACTTCTTTAAATCCCCTTTGAACATTAGGTGACATGACAAAAAGAATTGGTAGCATGACTGAACGGGACAAACACACAATGCGACAGTGGACAATGCATTCTTTTGAAAGACTCAAAGGAGTGACATGACTCATGAAAGTGGATTGTCATGGAAATCAACTAAATACCCAATTGACTGACATGATGTGCAGACAAGTGCCATGTTCAAAGGTAACGACAAACAACTACCATTTATTTGCAAAAATGATTCCCTTCCCATTTTACCCATCATGATCGATGGGTGCCTCTTTTTGGTTTTATGAGTTCAAAGAGGGTAACAAACACTCGATATAGCTTGTCAGAAGACAAGTCCAGACTCATATGTTTTACGAACTTGAGAGAGGAGGGTTTCATTCCCAAAACGGGTCTCTCAATGTTTAATTTAACAGGTCCACTGAAAGAAAACTCGGTATCGTTCATGTTTAGAGAGTTTGAACAATTATAGAAGAAGACTCCAGAGGGGTCCTTTTTCGTATGATTTAGTCCCTAAGGCCCGAAAAAGTATAAAATCATACTTTAGGGAACTCACTTTAACGAGCGTGAAGAAGAAAAGATCGCTCGACAATCTTTTCCTATTTAGGGAGCCTAAAAAGAGTTTAAAGAGGACTCCATTAACCTTTTTCATGTTTGAATCCAAAGCACAAAAAAGTAATAAAATAAGCTCAAACCACTTTTTATGTTTTAACCATAGCGTGAAAAATGAAAAGTAAGCTCAACACCATCTTACTGTTTTTAACGAGCTCGAAGATCAGTTGAAAGAATGCTCGAAGATTGGTTTCATTTTTACTCAAGATCGAAACCAATGGGTAAATTATGCTTGAAAAAGTCCATTAACATGATATACAGAGGTTGGAATCTTCCCCCCACCATGATTGCTAGCGACGCTTACCCCTAGCATGGTTGCTAGCGGCTCGACATGCCCCCAAGCTTCATTTCATTTGACGATTCTTCTTCCATACCCAACCTAAAATCCTGGTTACTAATGTGAAAATGTTCACCAGGGGGTTAGGAAGAACAAGAACCAGGCATGTGAAAAGAAGGTTCAAGTTCTAACACTAAAGTGAAGACTCGACTCAAGGGAAGGGGATTTGTTTCATTTTTACACAAGCTTGAAACAGAAGGTAGCTATGCTTGGAACATGATTTCATTTTTATACAAGCTTGAAACCAAAAGGTAAACTATGCTTAAGGAGATCCATTTCATTTTTTAACGAGCTTGACATAGAGTGGGAACTTTGCTCAGAGCCACCTGTTTCATTTTTTAACGAGATTGACATAGAATGGGAACTATGCTCACGACATGGTTTCATTTTTATGCAAGCTTGAAACCAAAAGGGTAAACTATGCTTGAGGAGTGGTTTTATTTTTTAACGAGCTTGAAACCAAAAGTAAACTATGCTCTCAACATGGTTTCATTTTTATGCAAGCTTGAAACCAAAAGGTAAACTATGCTTAAGGAGTGGTTTTATTTTTTAATGAGCTTGAAACCAAAAGCAAACTATGCTCTCAAACCTGATCCTATCCAACATGATATCCAGAGGTTGGTAGGTTGCCCCCATTTCATAAAAGCTAGCAGTTTAGCTCCATTATGATTTCCATAGACTAGAGCCATGCCCCCCATTTTACCGATGATGGGAAAAAGCTAACTAGAAGAAGGGGAAGGAATCACAAGAACATGCGGCACATTTAGGGCAGTCTAATTACTAGGAGTCACGCAATGGTCAGGTGTAACAAAGGAAAGTTGATCAATGGTCACAATATTTCCATCATGGGGAAAATGCATAACTCGAAAGAGTGTGGACACAACATCCTTCATGGCATAAACATAATCACATCCCGGGAGCAGATTGAAATCTAAAGGACCTTGGACCACCATAACATCAATACAGACAGTTTTCCCTCCTAATGTAATAGGAAAATAAGGAAGGGTCCCTAAAGGTGCAGTAGGACTTCCATTAAAAGCCAGTATCTGATTGGTGGCTGGCACAAGCTGAGGAGAACCTAAAGCTTGCGAAGTAGTTGAGGATAGAATACTAACAGAAGCCCCTTCGTCAACAACAGTGCGAAGTATCTGCCTAGAAGCAACGTTCACAACTATCTGGAAAGGAACACTCGAATGAAGGTGAGACTCTATTAGGTTACTCTAGTCAAAGGAAATAACCTCACTACTCGGAGAGGGTTCTATCGAAATAGACAAAATTTCCTCTTATTGAGAATAATCAGAACAAAGCATAAAAACTTCGGTAGGTTTAGGTTCATTCTCTATTGGAAGAGAAGAACAAGACGAAGATTTGGTCAAAGAGACTACTTCAGTCTTAACACTCTCTAATGCAAGAGCGGGATCAGGTGGAAATGACACTGACTCGACCACTTTAACTTCACTCTCCAAAGGAAGAGTGGGATCAACCATAGATGAATCTGAATTGATCACTTGGTCAACCAGCGAGGAATCGAGGGATAACTTACTATCACTTGTTGGAATCACCTATTGATGATCAGTAATATTTTCCCACCAACACGAAGCTTCATCCATGCTTGGAAAAAGAAAAGTACGATGCATAGCCTTGCATATCAAACAAGGATACAAGACTTTACCCTTACGACCTTTTACCAATGGGTCACTGGTTGAGGGAGTATCGTCAACATGATGATCAAAGGTTGATGACATAGACAGTTTGGACCTTTTAGACCACTCTTCTTGTACACGGGAGAGACCGGGACACTCCTTAAGAAGGTGGTCCCCCTTGCAAAGCTTACAAGGGAACTTGGGTTTTTCGGGCGTTTTCTTAGAACGAGCACCATCAAGAGCAGATGGTTGCTGCTTTTTCTCTTTCTTATCTTTCTTCTTTTTACCCTTCCCTTTCTTCTTCTTCTTATCCACATGAATACTAACCATAGAGCTTTGGTTAAGCAAAGAAGAAGAAAGGGGTGGAACAACAACCAACGAAGAAGGAGAGGAATTAGGTTGAGGTCGATCCTCTCCTAGAGGAGAGGTTACATTTGAGACATTAGGTGTACTAACAGGAATTACCGGATTAAAAATCTAGACTAGTAATCCTATAGTTAATCCAGGAAGATTTAGAGTGGCAATAAAGGGAGGACTAATACCTTCAATTGGAGGGAATACATAAGGTACACCTTGGAAAGGGACCTCTTGAGTGGTAGTCCTAGATTGGGATGCCATCTCTAAACTCTCTAATAACCCCCTAACTACCACGCACTAGCAAGTACTACTCAAACTAAAAGAAACAAGCAAACATGTGAAATGAGTGGATAAGAGTCAGGAACCTCAGAGGACAGGCCAAAAGGATAACTCAGATGGTTTTAGGATTCCTAAAAGGGTCTCCTAATATAATCAAGGTATGTGGGAGCTCAAATTGGTAGTAGTGCTGTCTAATGCATAACCGTTCACAAGGGGCCTTACTATATACAATCGAGGGCCTTCCTATATACAATCGAGTACGTGAAGTACCTTTCTATATACCTCAAGGGTACATGAAAGGCCGTTCGATATACCGATGGTACGTGGAAGAACCGCACGAGTCCCGAGATGTAATGCAGACAAGTAACGACAGCTCCTATGCTTAACGACACCCGAACATGTCTCTAACTTATCACTCAAATTGCTAAAAGTTTTAACCTAGTACTACCGTTAATTTTATTTTGTGCATTTAGGTGGAACCATGGAGTGAAAACTTGAAATTAAAGAAGATGCACACTGATCTATATGATAATGCACGTTTTCCTCTTCAATGAAATTCTACCTAAGAGAGGGAGAGAGATTTACTCTTCTTCCCAAAAATGCACACCCAAATGCAAATGCAATTCTACCTTTTCAAATGAAAAGTGAAATATCAATGCATCCAAAACAATATTCAAAGCAAATAAGAAAGAGATCTAGAGAACATATAACATAAATCAAAATGTTTCCTATCTTTTCATGCTTGAAAAAGACTCATAAAAACTCAGTGGAAAGATGATTTCACTAACGTTTCCAAACAAATCTAACTCTAATGCATGCAAAGCTGAAAACAGATATTTCTTCTTGATGAAAGTAAGATCTTAGAATTTCAAACAATCATGCACAATACAAGAAGAAAATCGGTCAACAACGCTTGCGAATAAAGCAAAGGAGAGAGAAAACTAAAACTTCTCTTTGAAACAGACAAGGAAACGAAGAACCAATCTTTCCTACCAAGCACTAAAAAAATCAGCATGCAAAAGGAAACAAGAATCGCCCCAAGAAAAGAAAGACTCAAAACAACATGGATCACTCATGCATTCCAAGCCTAAAACAAACCGAAACCTACTCATGAAAATGAAATGTATATTTCCAATTCCAATGAATAATATCTACAAAAAAGAGCAAGAGGTTTCAAGCAAAGAAAATAATGTAAAATCCAACGCAAGAAACATAAAATCTCTTTGAATGTTGAAAGAATACAACAATCAAAGCGACTGCAGAATATACAATTCATGGCCCCTCTCGGCCGTGAGGGAGCATTTTTTTTTTAAAATATACTTCATTTTAATAAAAAAGTAAGCCAAAGACACACAAAAATCAAAATCAAAGTCTACAAAGTTTTGAGGTAGAACCACTCCTTGCTCACTAGATTCAGGCGGTGGCAACGCTTATGTCCAACTTGACTCAAGCGGTGGCACCCCTTCTCGCCAAATGCATAAGACGGTTCCTTGAATAGATCCAAAACACAAAGGAGAACGAAAGATCAAGTTAGAAATTGATCAGATCAAGGCAAAAAATGATAGATTGAGAATAAAAAAGAGCATAAAAGGTCAAAATAATTCAGATCTTGACAGATCTGGAAGTTTTGAACCAAAATCCACTGAGTCAGATAGCAGATCTGATTGAAGAGAGTTGGAGAAGGAGCCTGGATTCAGACAAGAGTTGAAGAACTGAGGAAGATCAGATCAATTGATACGTATATTCGTTCCCCAGTGGAGTCACCAGATTTGTTAGCTGGAATATTTCACCTTCCGCGGACAGTAAAGTGTTCTACTGGTTTGAATGCTTCAGATCCAGAACAAATGAACGACAAAGGTTGAAGACCCTCCCTAGACGTCGTAGATACCTAGAATGTGATGCTTCGATAGTAACCCGGTGTACCTGCAATCAGATCAAACATGCAAACACATCAAAGTTGCCAAAATATAATCTACTGATCCATGTTAGTGGCTAAGGAATCTAACAGCATACATGTGAAATCAAACAACAACAGTAATGTGGGACAGAAATCAACTTTGCATTAAGATAAAATTGAGAAGTTTACAACTAGTTAAGCCTTACTGTTGACATGCATCTCCATGAAACCAAACACCCTCATCCCCATAAGCTCCAACTTTTGCTCTCTATGCTCTCCAATGGCTTGGGCCAAGGTATTGTTATGTTTTTGGATTGATTACTTGGCCCAAGTAATCAATCCAACAACATAACAATACCTTAAGAGTTCTCCTCTTAACCATGGACATGAGCTTGTATTGATAAGGCTCAATGGATAGGGATGGTTGAGAGATTTGTGGATGAGGTGGCCTCTAAGATCATAGGATGGGGGATCTCGAGCTCAATTGACCCATAATGATAGGGATAAGGGAGGACATGAGGCTTATGATTTAGAAGCCTCGAGAATCCTCTCTTTTTCCCCTTTTACCTAGGGTACTGCTTTTCTCCTCTTATGATAGAGCGGTTTAGGTAAGAACTGCTTATGGACCAAGGGAAACAGGCGGTGGCACCGCTTAATGGAAAACAACAGAAAGGCAGTGCGAGCAAGGAACCGCTCATGCCTAACAGGGAAAGCGCAGTGCTGGTAATTTTTATGTAGAATTGATAGACAGCATGGGTTTCCACTCCAAGTGTTGGGATTTAAGGGCAAGTACGTATGTTAAGAGTCTTATCACATGACGGTGACAGGATTTTGGTATAACATTAAGCATGTCAAAACATTGGTGTGTTGATCTGTGATCTGTTTGTTTGAGTGGCTGCTCTAGGTGCTCGGTCTTTTGGGAGTACCCTCTGTACCCGAACATGGTATTAGAGCGTTTATGAAGAGCCGCTTCCGTTTGTGATCTAGATCTTGAACTGTTGTTGCCAAAACTATGAAAGGGTTTCTGGTTCTAGAATGTTTCTTGCATTTGTGGCCCATGGGTGGTGTTCCATTGCGTCTGGAGCACTTTTTCCATTGGGAAATAGTTTTCATTTAATCGAAAACCGTTTTCGGTTGATCCATAAACACCCATTTCAGCAGATCTGAAGGTATAATGTTACAGTGACGGTTTTGTTTTATTTATTTTTTAAATAAATAAAAAAAGCTCTCATATTTTTATTAGTTTTATTATTAGATCTTTTTTTGGTCTCGGATTGTTTCCTTCCCTATCTGCGTATGCTCTTTGCCGTGCACCTTACGCGATCACGACGAATAAAAAAAATAAAGGGAAATCGTTTTTCTCGGCTGCGCATGCTCTATGCTGTGCACATTGTGCGATCACGACGAATTATAAATAGAGAGAAAACACAGAATTTTTGGGTAAGTTAATGAGATCTAACCCCGCAAGTGTGGAAATTTTTTTTTTTGCTTTTGTTTTTCGGTTTGTGGTGTGATTTGCAGGAAAAAGAAGCAAGCACGGAGACCAAGAGAGAAGAGTAAAAAAAAGCTCCCTTCCTCACTCCCTTCTTTTATGTTCCTTTTAAACTTAGCTCACTTGGTCCAATGTTGCTTTATTCTTTAATAGGTCTTGAGTTCAAGTCTTATTAAGTTACTTTTTTAATAGTGCATGCAATTTCTATTTTTAAGTTACTTTATTGTAAAAATGCATCTCACTTAAAAATAAAATAAAATAAAAAGTGAGCCACTTAAGTTTTTTTGTTTATTATCGCACTATTTAAATTACCATTATTGTAAAAGTGAAAATCACTTATTTTACAAAAATGATTCACTTAAAGAAACTTTCTTGTAAAGTGATTTTCAAAGGTTCATCTTGGGAAGAAGGGGGTTCTTTTTCTTCTTCTTCAGTTGGTCAATTTAATATCTGCCACATCACTATTGGGGACATTTTCAACATTTTCTTTGATCAAGCATAACTTCATCATATGGAATCAATTTTCAGTGCCAATTTTTTGAACGAGCCTGATTTTTTGAGTTCTTTACATCCAAACAGTTGGTTTTTGTTTCTTTCAGCCATTATTTTTCAGTATGGCTGCTCCTTGTGATATTCTACTTACCAGTTCTAACTATTTTTCATGGAAATCACGTATGGAGGATGCTCTACGAAGTAGAAGACTTTTTAGAATTACCTCAGGGAAAGAAATAGAACCCATTTGATGATGATAAGAAAATAAAACGGGAAAATATATGTGATGAAGCTCGTGGATTGATTGGGATGTCAATCTCTACTGATTTGTGATTCCATATATATGGAATTGATGAACCTGATAAATCTTGGGAAAAGTTGGAATCTGTGTTTGGTAAACACAATGAAACTTGAGGTCATCAACTTGAGAATGAGTTGATTTCTTGGAATCCAAGTGATTTTTCATGTATTCAAGATTATTTACTAAGTACAAAACTCTTAGACTCTTATGTGAAGAATGCAAGATTAAGGGAGAAGACAAACAATGAATTTATCATATTCTTTCCAAACTTGGACCTGCATATTCTGTTTTTGTATCTAGATTTTACTCCATGAAAGAATCCTTGACTGCAACAACTTATCGAGAGCCTAGTCTTGAATCCTTTTGTGATTCCTTAATTAGAGAGTAAGATAAGCTCATTCATCTTGGAATAATTAACAATGTAGATACATTTGGAAAAGCCTTATTGTCCCAATAGAAAGAAAAGTCCAAGCCTCCGAAGAAACAATATTTTCACAATAATAAGCCAAACAAGGGTACCAAACCCTCTCAGTTAGCTCCTTCTTTAAAAAATGACAAAGGATCAAAGACAAAATTAAAGAAGACTGAGAGTCATTGCAACTATTGTGGGAAAGATAATCATGATGAATCTAAGTGTTTCAGGAATATGGCAGCCTTGGAAGCAACAATGAAGAAGCACCACATCAGCCTAGATTCGTCTTCAGAATCTACCTCTCAAGAACATGCACTTTGTGCTTTTGGTTACTCTTATACTATATCTTCTTCTTCTTTAAATGAATGACTCATTGATTATAGAGCATCTTTTCATATGGCTAAGGATCAAACCATCTTTTCTACTATGCATGAATGTAACACCAAACAAATATTTGTTGGTGATTATAGTTCTCTAAGTATTGTAGGATATGGAATAGTTCTAGTAGAAAATGGTCATTTTAGTGATGTACTATGTGTTCTAATAATTTTCTGGAATTTGTTGTCAGTGTATCAAATCACTCATTCTGGTGAAGGTAAAACTACAACGTTTACACCTCACCAAGTTGTAATCAAGGATTTTAAACATCCTCAACATGTCCTAGCTACCGAAATTGTTGATGATATTACTAGGTTGTACAAATTTAACAACTTTGGGTCATCACCTTTTCTTTCAGCTTTTGTTGCTCATAGTGATAACTTGAGCAAACTTTGGCATGAGCGATTTGGTCACTTAAATTATCGCTCATTGCAATAACTATGTAAAGACAATATGGTGACAGGTCTTCTGATGGTATCTTGCAAGGATGGTTTTTGTTCCAGTTGTGTACTCAGAAAACATAATCAGGATAGTTTTGACAAACGTGCCTCTTGGCACGCCTCGGTTCCCTTGGAGCTTGTGCATAGTGACTTGTGTGGTCCTCTTCCATTTGCTTCCTTTTATGGTTTCAAATATTACTTAAATTTCATTGATGATTACTCCAGATGCACTTGGGTTTATTTCCTAAGACTTAAGAGTGAATTATTTAACATGTTCTTGTCCTACAAGGCCCTTGTTGAAAAACAATATGGTCATTAAATCATTAAGTTAATATCCAACAATGGAGGAGAATATGTTAACAAAAAGTTCACTACTTTCTGCACTGTACAAGGAATCCAACAACAGCACACTATTCCATATACAACACAACAAAAAAGTGTAGCTGAACGGAAGACCGCACTTTAAAAGAAATGGATAATTGTATGATCCAATCTAAGGGACTAAGTCTTCAATACTGGGCTGAGGCCATAAATTGTGCAAATTACATATTTAATCGCACCCCCACTAAAGCTTTACAAGGTATAATATCGGAAGAAGCATGGAGTAAAATTAAACCAGATGTAAGTCACTTTCGTGTGTTTGGTAGTGAAGCATGGGCTCATATTCCGGATGAAAAATAGAAATCATTGCAGCCTAAAAGTGAAAAGTGCATATTTGTTGGATATTCTGAAGATGTAAAAGGTTATAGACTTATTCAACCACATTAAAATGATGTAATCATTAGAAGAGATGTTAAATTTGATAAAAATATCTTGGCCCGCGAGCCTGATTCGATGATTGTGCCTTCTTCTATTTCCAACGTCCTTGACATATTTCCAACTACAGTTTCTAATGACGATAGTGAGGATGAAAATCCACCTCTGCCTGCTCATATTCCTCTATTTGCACCAGCACCATTGCTTCCTCGATGGGTCCATTCAACATGTGAAGTAGCTGGTGATCCTAGACATCAACGTTGAACATGTTCTCAGTTTCAGTGAGCCTCTTCTCTTTTGGCTCAAGTTTTCGAGAATCATGATCCATAAAATTTTGTAGAAGCTTTAGGAAATCCAGATTGGGATGCAGCTATGGATGAAGAATATCGTTCCTTAAAGGCGAATGATACTTTGGACCATGTACCTCTTCCAAAAGGAAGAAAAATTGTCAGATGTAAATGGGTCTATAGAACTAAGTATGCATCAGATGGAAGTATTGAAAGACTTAAGGCAAGGTTATTTGCCAAAGGTTTTTCCCAAGTTGAAGGGATTGAATACAATGAAACCTTTTCTCCTGTCGCAAAAATGACCTCCATCCGCCTTGTTCTTTCCCTTGCAACCTTACATAACTGGGAAGTCCATCAAATGGATGTCAAGTCTGCATTCTTACATGGTGATTTACATGAGGAAATTTACATGGAACAAGCTCCTGGATATGTTTAGAATAACTCTAGCCTTGTTTGTCGCCTTAAGAAATCCTTATATGGCCTTAAGCAAGCTCCTAGAGTTTGGTATGCCAAAATGGATAGATTTCTACTTGACACTGGTTTTTCTAGATTCCATTTTGACCACAATGTCTATACCAAGAAAGAAGGAAACCATCTCATCATACTTGTCCTTTATGTTGATGATCTTATTCTTACTGGTAGTGACCCTAAGCTTTTAACCCATGTGAAATCCAGTCTTAAGCAACATTTTGAAATGTCAGACTTAGGACATTTGCATTATTTTCTTGGTCTCTAAGTATTGAAAACCAAAGAAAGAATCTTTCTTTCCCAGTCTAAGTATGCTTGTGACCTTCTTCATCGCTTTCACATGTAAGATTGTAAACCGGCCCCTTCTCCCTTCCAGTCTGGAGTCAAAATTTCTGCCGCTTGTACTTCCTATGAAGTAGATGCCACCTTGTATTGTAATCTTGTTGGTAGTCTCTTATACTTGACTCATTCTTTTCTTGACCTTTCCTTTTTCGTTGGCCATGTTTCCCGTTATATGCAAACACCTCATGAAAGTCACTAGAAAGTAGCAAAAATAATACTTCGATATATTCAAGGTACAATTCAATTTGGGATTCATTATAGTACAGGGGGGACACCTTTGTTGGTTGGTTTCACTGATTCATATTAGGCCGACGATCTTGGTGATCGAAAGTCTACTACAGGTTATGTTTTCCATCTAGGATGTGGACCTGTCACTTGGGCTTGTAAGAAACAACAAGCTCTTGTTCTTTCTTCAACAGAAGTAGAATATCGATCCGCAGTTAATTCCAGTCAGGAAGCTTTATGTCTTCGACAGATCCTATCAAAGTTTGGATTCGAGCAACATCATCCTAATCCACTTTGGTGCGACAATCACACTGCCATCAAGCTTGCCAAATATCTAGTTCTACATCAACACAACAAACACATTGAGATACATATGCACTTCATCAGAAATCTTGTTCATGATTGCATTCTTGAAGTGATCTTTTTCCCTACAGATGATGAAGTTGCAGACATCTTCACCAAGTCTCTTATAGAAGTTAAGTTTTCTAAAATTCTATCTATGTTAGGAGTTTAGGAACTTGTCATTAAGGGGGGATATGCTCTAATGCCTCCTTCCTTCTCCTAATAGTGTCACTCTTGTAAATCCTTCAATCCTATCCCAAGTTGTTATGAAGGGGAGATGTTAGGATATTTAGACACTTAGGAGTTAGTTAAGATCAACTTGTGTAATATATCCGTTAGGTAAAGTGTGTTTCTTTATTATGCATTAGTATGCATTTGTAAATATTCTAATCTGATGGTCACGATATGTTCTAGACATAAAGTGATCAGACAGTTCAACTTCTCTTAGATCATACCTACCTTTGATCCGTGACTTAACACCCGAATCATCAACCACATATCCAATAAAGGTACATTTCTTGGTTTTATCCTCAAGCTTTGTTCTATTTTATTTATCAATATGGACAAATGCTTCACAACCAAAAGTTATCAGAAATGAGTAGTTTACCTTTTTTACCTGTCCATGCCTCTTCTGGAATCCCACCATCCAAAGCACTTGAAGGCCCTATGTTTATTAAGTAAACAAAAGTATCTACATCATCAACCCAAAAATGTAAGGGAAACCTTACCTGCAATCTCATACACTTTGCACGCTCCATGATTGTCCTATTAATCCTTGCCGACACACCATTTTCTTGTGGTGTTCTTGGGATTGTCTTCTCTTTGCGAATCCCATGGTATGAACAATAAAGATCAAATTTCTTACTGCAGTATTCACCTCCATTATCATATCTAAGACACTTCAGTCTTTTCCTTGTCTCATTCTTAACCAAAGCTTTCCACTTCTTCAAAGTAGAAAACACATCAGCTATATGTCTAATGCAATAAACCCACGTTTTTCTAATTGCATCATCAATAAAAGTAAAATAATAATGAGATCCACTAAGATATTGTAATTGATTCGGTCCCAATACATCACTCTTCTTCTGTTTCCATGACCCTGAGAAATTTGACTCTCTTCTGTTTTCCATAAACACAATTTTCATAGAATTCACATAAATACAATTTACCTATCATATTTCCTGTTGTTATTACCAAGGCTCCTTTAGTGATATTCCACAACGTTTTTCCAGTCATAGAAAAAAACCACTATCTCCCAACTTCCCTATTGAGATCATGTTTCTTTTCATAGAAGGAATATTCTTACATACTTTAGCAGCCGATGATTTCCATTATTTAACTTAAACCGTACCTTACCCATTCCAACAATTTTATATGGTTCATCATCCCCCAATAAAACATGTTCAAAATCACTCAAAACATAATCATGAAAGAATTTACTATGGGGTGTATCATGACATGAAGCCCTTGAATCTACTACCCAATAATCACTAGTATTATTTAATGCAAGAATCAAAGCATCTTCTAAAACATCACCTGCTACATTTTCTTCCCGAGTAGTCTCTTGTGACCCATCTCCTTTCTTCTTTGGAGCTCTATAGTATTTATTTAGATGTCCTCTCTTGCCACAATTCCAACACTCTATCTTTCCCACTCTATACTTGGATCTTCCCTTTTTAGACTTGGTGGGTTTACTCAGGCTATTTACTCTCTCCCTTTGTCTTCCCCTTCTCTCCATGGTCAATGCATTACCTGATGTCTCACATGTTCTTTTGCTTTGCATTTCCTCACTAAGAATAACACCAACAATATCATTAAATTTAGGAGTGTTTGAATTACAGACATAGTTACTTACAACCATGACCAGGACATTCCAAGTTTTTGGCAATGAGCACAAGATTAGAAGATCCCTAACCTCATCTTCAAAGTTCACTCCTACATAACTTAGCTGATTAGTAACCATATTAAATTCATTTAAATGGTTAGCAACAGATCCACCTTTTTACATATTTATATAAAATAAATGCTTCATTAAAAATACCTTGTTGGAAGTCGACGGTTTTTCATATAGCTTAGCCAATGCGCTCATCACATCCTCCATTGTATTTTCTTTTGAAATATTGAAAGCCATCGATGAAGCCATACACAACCATATTGTTCCTAGTGCCCTTCTGTCAAGAAAGTCCCATTCTTGATCCTTCATTGTCGCCATCTATTTTTCTTTTTTTCCCAACAGTAGGAACAAATCCTTCTAGTATAGATATTCCTCCATTGGCATCTTCTATAACTACTAGTTTTGGTTTTTAAATTTCTTGACCCTAAAATTTTATTCTACCATTGCTCCCACTCGAACCAAGAACCATTCTTTCCTGCGAGTTTACTAGTCAAATAAACCTTTGGCTCTGATACGAATTTTTATAAAATAGGATTGCAGAGAAATAACAATAAAACAAGATAAAACATAAAACACATTAACACATTACAAGAGAGAGACCAATATAACGTGGTTCACCCAAGATGGGATACATCCACATAGAAATTTCTAGTTCTTTATTATACCATCCATCAAAATTAAGGGATACAACCTGCAAAACACCCGCTGCACTTCCTGTTCACTCTCTCACAATCACACAGATTTTTTTTACAATGCTACAGTACAATACACAACTGTATTACAATGATTTCCTTTTATAGGGGATTACCATGGGAAAATACCACAGGCCACCTAATACCACAGGCTTGTAAACCGTTGGGCAACAAACATTCCAAAAAATTTCTTTCAGTGGCTTTCCCTCGAACCCCTTCCAAGGTCCCGCTGACCTTTAGACCCCCCCAACCAGGGGGGACCATCCCCCTGTAGCTCCTTGTTGGGACAAGTGTACAGTAAAACTGGGGTATAAATACAATTGAACAATAACATCTCTAGATTAGTAAGATTAGGATCCACAACCAACACATATGATATTTCAAGTAGTTAATATGATCATCATCTTCATTTGGACCTTCGTCATCTTCATCATCATTGAAATTTGACTGTAGACCATCCATATTGTTACGAGATGTACTTAGATAATCATTTTCTATGCCATCCATATTTTTGTCTTCCATAACATCATATAACTCTGGATTGTTGTCTTCTTGTGCCTGAACATAACCATCTTCAGCATTATCATGGATGTCAATTTATTCAATGTTCTCTAACCCCCTCTCTCATTTTGTTGTCCATCATTGTTTTACTCAGTATCCACTAATGCATCATCGAATACATGCCTTAATCTTGGATCATAATGTATGATAATCATCAATTTTGGGTCCAAAATATATTCATAGAAAATACATGCAGATGAACGAGTACATGCATATATTAGACACATGT
The DNA here is from genome assembly GCA_001517045.1 of Pseudotsuga menziesii. Lineage (NCBI taxonomy): Eukaryota > Viridiplantae > Streptophyta > Pinopsida > Pinales > Pinaceae > Pseudotsuga > Pseudotsuga menziesii. The sequence continues at coordinate 19,829 of LPNX010234161.1, read as the reverse complement.
TATAACAATTTTATTGATTAATAAACACATGTATATATACACATTAAACAATGTATTAATAAATTATTGATCATGGTCGCTTCTTGTTTGAGTTAAATAAATGCTTGTTCACAATGAATTGGTAGAACATAAGGATCCTTATCCTCTGGTATGAACCTTGATGAATCTATAGAAAACAATCGGCTATGGGTATCATGTCTTTGTGTCCTCTCAATGTTTCATACCATCTACACTTAAACACACAACATTTAAAAGAGTTGTAATCCAAATCAATAATTTCTTTTATTTTCCCAACATATTGTAGATTTCTTTCAATAATATTCTTATCTTTTGATTTTGATCGTTTGGATTGCTTGAAGTCAACCATGATGCCATAATTGAAGGATCGTCTCTTTACCTCTACACATTCTACATGACAATTTGAATATATTCCCACACTACTGGATATTTCCTTTCCTGTGAAATACCATTTATTTAGGTTAAAACAAATATAATGAGGAATATTAAAATAGTTAATAGTGTCAAAAATGTAAGGAAACAACATTTTGCAAAATTCCAATTGTACCTTTCTTTCACACCCTCTAGACATGTTGATTTCCTCTTCTTTTATGCTTGAATATATACCTGCATCTTCTATTTGGTTTTGAATTTGTTCATTAACCCATTATAGTGTGTAATATTTTCCCCATTCCCCTTGCAGATAAGTAGGAAATGGGGTATTCCTTGGGTTCTATCTCTTAAATTGTCTCCTTGCTTCTAACACTTCTTCTCTCTTTTTATCATACAAATCAATCCATTTTTTCATAAAGTCCATGTGGTACAGAATGAACTTCTCGAGTATAGTACTTTCATCAATACCTATTACATGTCAACATGTTTATTTCAAATTCCAAAGGCCATTTTGTTAATCTGACAAATAAATTACAAAGTAAATTAATGATTGCAACAAAAATGAATACAATGATAATGACTTTACTTATTTATTTCTACTTGAACACCATTGGATTGTGGTTTTTATCCATCAATATATATGGTGCTTGTTCTTCATCCCAAAAGCGTGCCCCATCTTCAAAATACTTACCAAGGAATTCACATAGGAAGAAAAATGATTCATTCAATACATACCCTTCAACCATGCAACCCTCTGGATGTGACTTTTATCAGGCATATCTTTTTAGTGTTTTCATATACCTATCAAAGAAAAACATCCACCTCGTTAATAGGAACCCAATTCAATGTCATCAACTAGGTGTTTAAGTAAATAGACTTGTAGGTCCATCAAACTTGTAGGGAGGTACTTCTCAAATACACATACAATTTCTACAATTTACTTCTTCCATTTTGGCACTTCACATTCGTGGATATCCTTGGATGTCACACACCCAATATAAGAATACTAAATTAGCATGAACATTTAGGCAAAAATTAAAATGAAATACAATATCTCTATGTCTCTCAGACATGAACATTCCATACCACATGCCTTGCGAATGCTAACAATCGATTTATGGAATTCCTCAAGTCAACGATAAGACATGAATCCCCCCTATTTCCCAATGGAATGATATGTTGTCAAACACATTTATCAAAGGCCATTAGTTATTTTTGTTGCACAATAAACTATTATAATATATTTAGTACCTAATCATTTTTATTAATAAAAGTTAAATGAAGATATATAGTACCTTTATAAAATGATGAAAATCACATGTTTTAAATCCTATGATATGTCCATCAACTATAAAATCTTTATGCAATGATGACCCATAGCTAGTATGTGTCCTTATTGAATGCATGGCAATTTTTAGTTGGTCTAGCTCTTTCTTTTTAAAAAACCATGGAGTTTCTACATATGTTTCATTTTCCCTGTTTGGCCACAAATGTTTTCTATCAAATTTAGCACGTGTAAGAGCGATATCTCTCCTTCAAGGCAAGTTGTCCTTGCCTTTTCCTTATATATGTCAAACTATAGAATCGGGCACATTTTTGAAGATGTGGATAGGATCTAATAGGTAATATTTTAATAGATCCTTCCAATAAGGGAGCTCATAAAATATGGATTTCCTTTTCATTCCTTCCGACATAGTACTCAAAATACTCCCAAGCTCTCAATTCTACATCTTCATATTTCTTAAGACAATCACTTGGAACCATAATCATGGGAGGGATTCTATTTTCAAATTTTGCATCAAATTGATTCTTAAGGTGATTTCTAAACTTATGATCTAGTGGTAGAAAAACCCTGTTGTTTGCGTAAATAAATTTATGTAGATATTTAGAATACCTCCCTTCAAATTGTTTTGCACATATTGGACATGAAAAGTCCCCCTTTGTTTGAATCCTTGTAATTCAATAAGTAATGGAAATAAAATCAAAACAAGATTATAAAAGTAAGTATGAAAATATTGATGAAAATAAAACATGAGTGTAAATACGTAAATATTTTATCTTACCAGAATAAACACAAAATCTTAGGAAATCATGGATATTCCAACATAGCACACCATACAACATGAAGGACCTATTTAAAGGAGGACGTGATATGCCATACATTCTTATTCCTTTCCATAGAAATTGCATCTCATTAACAAAAGGAGTAAGATAACCATCCATGTTTTTAACTTGATGCTTTCCTGGAACAATGAGACTCAATATAAGGTGCTCCTTTCTAACACTCATCCATGGGGGAATATTTTATACTATCAATCCAACTGGCCAAATAATATTATCTGTGTTCTTGAAAGAGAATGGACACAATCCATCTATTGCAAGCCCAAACTTGATATGACGGGGTTCATCTTTGAATTTTCTTGGCTTTTTTTCCTCTATGTATTTCAATGATTTGGAGTCAGCTGGAATTTGCATGAATCCATATTTTCTAGTGTTCTTTGCATTCTAGTCCATCAATTGTGCAAGTGACTTGCAACGAAACATTTGTTGAAGACTAGGTAAAATTGACATGTTCCGTAAAACCTTAGTTGGTATTGTAGGACCTTGTGTATCTATGCGATATCTCTTCTCTTGGAATATAGGGAACTGTACCTTGTTTTGATATTTATATCTGTATAAAATGAAATCATTTATATATGGATGAATTTCCTTATATTCAATCACCAACTCATCCAACAACTGATGCGCCTCTTTGCAAGTTTATGACAACACATTCTCCTAAGGAAATATTTTGGTTTTTAGTGCCATGTAAGATTGCCAAAGATGAGATCAATTGAATGTTTGACTTATGATGAACATGTTTGATATGTCTATCTATATTAGGAATATTCATAAACAAATTACGCACACTAATTGACAATGCATTATAAGAAATAAATTTTGACTCACTTCAATAGGGTGGTGAATCCTTTGTCTGACCAACCAAATAGTGACTTGATTTCTAATAATATTAATGTGCACGCCAATTTTGAGGTTCTACTTGCACCCAATTTGAACATGGGTGTCTTTGCTTCTTCCTTGATGGAGTCTTTTAGGTTGTTATTATCAACATTCTGTTGGTGGTAATTATCCGTGCTGTCATCATTACTGTATTCCATATGATCATTGTTGTCATCATTATTTCCATCCCCAAAGAAACCTGCAAGCATTTCATTCAATCCTTCTTCATGCAATGCATTTCACTATCATGATCCCACCATTAAGGCTAGGTGGCATGTAATCAACATTTGCTAATCTCATTAGCTGTTCAAATTTCTCAGGTGGTAGAATTCTCTTTAAATATACTCTTTTTGTCATGGTATGGTTTAAAGGATGGTTTGGATCACCCCGTTCAAATATTAATAGCCTAGTTCGATCTTTTGTATTAGTAGTCGTTCTTTCATCATTATATTAGACCTATCAACAAACACAACCATTATTTAACGTTTGGAAACAATTGGATAAATCATAAATGTATCAATTTCATAGAAATATAATTAAATATGGATTAAAATAATGGTATGCACATATATACATCATTTTAATAATGGAACATTATTTTACAGACTATGTTTATATAATGATTTGAATAAAAAACAACTTTGACAACATTATTCTTTGGTTTTCTGCCCTTAAGAACATCCTTAGGGAGACTTTGTTCTTCCCTTTTCTTTTGCGTAGGAGTGCGTTTTAAGAAGGGGTAATCAATCAATAACTCCTCCCTAGTGGTAAGGTCCATAATAACCTTAACCATTATCAATCTATTAACCTCTCTTTCCATATCTCCATATTTATCATTTATAACCTCAACAAATTGACAATTCGGTCTTACAGTAGGGTCCCTTCCCTTACTACTATTTATAAATCCTACAATATTTCCGTGTGTATGCATGACCATTTGTATACATAAGATGATCTCTATTCATTTATTTTCCACTTTCCAATTGAAGACGATGTGTACACATATTCAAATTTAGACCATATGTTAAAATGCTAGGCTTATATTCTGCTAGCCTTCTCCATTCACAACTGTAATATGACGTACCCTAATATGGCATTAGTCTCCTAATGCTTTTTTGTGAATTATTTCTATTTTTAGATCCCAAATGTACATTTACAACAGTAAAGAGGCCTAGATTTTCTCCATGAATATTCGAGGCTCGTATCATGTAGCTATAACCCCAAAATTGAAACACCTTGTACACTCTAGGTACTTGTTGATCACTAGGACAAGCACAGTATAGTATGAGGTCAAAAGTCTCTTTGTAAATTGATCTCAAAACTATGTGAAAGTCATCATATCCATCACATTCATTCTCACAGGGTATGCAGTCCACCTTCCCCTTGTCTTTAAGCAAATTATGCATCTTTAAACCAGTTCTTGTTTTCATCAATTCCTCATCTTCCGAGTTGGTATATTGGCACATATTTTTGTTAGATGTATCATCTGATAAATGATCATCACCCTCTAGGATGGAATTTGGTGATCCAAGATACTTTAAACCAAGAACTTTGTCCTGCAAGCATCCATTAAGAAAAAAATAAATTATTTAAATAATATTAAACAATGTTTAAAAGAAGTATACTTGTTATTTATATCAAATTGGAAAATTCCTTACCAAAATTGCTATTGGATTGAATTGATTATAGGAGGCATACTGCCCACTAGAAGCTCATCATCTATGTAATGCGTTTGTACAATCGCTTGTTTGAATTGTTTCTTTCCACGGCATATAGAACATCCACAAACAACAATTTTCTAAAAGTAGTCATCCCATGTACTATAGTCTTGAACAACCTCTTATTTAGTGCAATTATTTGTTCTATCTAGTGGATCCATTGTTATATCCTCTTCCACCTAGATTTTTCTTTGTGATTTAATAGTTTAGGTCCATGCCCATGTACATATGTTTTTTTTCTTTTTCTAGTTGAATGCTTAGGTTGTGCACTTGCTTCGATATCCATATGAAATAATCAACAACATGCATTAATTTATTTCAAGTTTTGATAATACACTATAAGTTTTAATAATACTATGAAAAAGGATGGACGTATCACAAAATGACTCCTAAGTTAAGTCAAAATTTGATTGCTTGATGTCCCGCGACATCTGTTGTGTCCTTATTTGATATGACACAATCTATTGCCATGGCCTCCTATGGCCCCTATAATACACAACATATTCAATGATATTTAGTACACTGATTATATCATTGCAACCAATATGCTATCCAACACCAAACCTCACTTTACTTGTATATTTGACATATTGATATCATGTTTTGGATTTGAAAAAAACAGCAACATAGTTTATATAACTTTATCTTGTCTATGTTGTAGTATTTGTGAATTCATAAACACCATCCTCTTTTGGTTGAGGTTTATTTGTCTTCTTACCTTTATTGTATTTGTATATTCCGTATCCAATTCTATGTCCACACACTTTCCTCTCGTTGATTTCGTAGGTCTACGACGTCCACGTCCTCTGTCCATGGCCTCCTTTGGATCTTGTAATACACAACACTGCCATTAGTCACATAATACCTATGTACTAATATAATTTTTTTGATATTATATTGTTAATATGCTTGCTTTTCACAGTCCATGCAATGGGCCCCATATCATCGTCACCATTTCAAGTGAATAAAAGACTAGTAAGAGGTCATGTGTGGTGGTATGAGTAGTTTTGATTATCCTTGAAGGACTAAAAGCATCCTATATGGCCTAACATAATTGTTTCCTCCTATGGACATGTATATATACCCATGAGCCATGTTCCTATTGTCAAAGCATACAATTTTCATTACGTAAGTTGTAGGTTAGAGATCACAACTCCCTCTAAAAAAATAATGTTTACGTTTGTAGTTTAGAGTTATTAATGCACAATTGAATCCCTAAAATGTTTTTTTAGCAAAGAATAGATGTTGAAAGATGTTTTATGTGATGTATGCAGAATATCCTCCAATAGCTACACCTCATGCATGATGATAGGCACTAAATTAGGCACAATTTTCGTCCCATTTAGCGCTTGAAGATTACATTTTTGCCCAATAGTTGGCACTAAATATGGCGCTGATGGCACCCAATTTAGCGTTAAATTTTCAAACAAAATGAAAAAAAACCCCGCGCAATGAATAAATCCCACCATTAACCACATACAATGTAAAGCATTCACCATATTTCCATTATCATACTCACAATCGAAAATCGAGGGAGCTTGGAACTTCTAAGCAGAGTTGGAGCAGACCACGACAATGCCTTGACGCTATGAAAGCGAATAACTAATCGATTGGATCCCCATTGATGGTGGGAATACATCTTGAGGAACCCCTCCTCCCTTGTTGTAGATTTCACTCAAACAAATTTTGTTTTTGGGTGTGATTCGACCTCTAGCAGTCAAGAAAACAATTTGTGCATGTCATTCACCCCCTACCAGAGACTAAAATCAATCCCTTGTCCATCCATTTTTCACTATTATTGTTTATAATAGTTAGAGGGAAGGTATAAAAATGTACGGAGTAAAGAGAAGGGATTTTCCACAGTGTGGAGGAAAAACATTCACCTTAGGACACCAAAAAATGTCAAGCAACAGAGGGAAATGAGAAAAGGGATCCGATTCTTGCTAGAATGAGGTATTTCATACTCAATTTAGATTTGTACATGTTTCCATTTCTTCTTTGAATTGTATTTTTTAGTTTTTTTATTTCAAAATTATAAAAGAAGAAATTTCCTCTCTCTATATAGGTTTTTTTTCTTCTAAATTTAAAATAATAAATTTATTGTACATATATAGCGAGACATGACAACGAAAAACTGAAAGAAGCAATGGATTCTATATTTGGGATAGAAGCATGAATAAAATAGAAAGTATGTACTTTTCCATGCTTTCCAAATACTTGGAAGAACGATCTACTAAAGGAACTGAAAAAGTCCAACCAAACCAACAACCTATCAATAGGGAATCAATTGATTCCCCATGAACTCTTGGATCATGCAAAAGATCAAGGAGAAAATAAATCACAATATCCTCTAAGAGTGTGGAATGGGGAGAAAAGACGTCCAATGTCCGAACCACTCCTGCGACACAGATTTATTCTACCACCAGTTCATGCTATGCATCTTACAATGGTATATACAAGACTTAGGTAGAATATGTGTTGTCACCGGGGATATCAGAATGATAGTTGCCAGTAAAGTGTTGATGCGTAGGTTGAAGGATTCTTGCTTTCACGCTTAAAATAGTATCTACATCGTGCCACACATATAGTGGGTAACAAGTTTAGAATCCTTAATACGCAAATTTGCAAGTATATTTAATATGTGAAATCATTAATTTTTGTAATTTTGTTAAAAAAAAGTAAATGATTAGATATTAATTACTTTAACTATTCCATCTGCCATGTTTTGACAAGGAGCAATAATATGGCCATTATCCATCACATTTTTAATTCAAGATGATGCAAGAGAAAAAGTGGTCCAATTTTTTTGATCTTGATGGAGAATAATGTATCATTAGTTGACTTTCAATAACTTAGTTGGATATTGTTATGTTAATATGTCAATTTGCATTTCTTGTGTTGTGTTGTTTATTTATGTGTAGCATGAGTTATTTTTTTCTCCCATCGATCATATCACCCTTATAGATCACCAACATTTCACTATGATCAAGTCCGTATAAATCTATATCCAATAATGGATTTATCAAGTCCTTTTCCAAAAATCCTAGGCCAAAGGAGAGATGCAAGACCATGTAATACATATCCTGTAGAAAACAAACCATATCTCTGTTGTGTAGAAATAATAGATCAATGCTATGAGCAATTATGCTAAGAAGAAGCACAGGAAATAGATCTTGCTACTAAGAATTCTCACAAGCATACACATGAAAAATATAGAGAAGAAAAGAGACTGAATCACATGAATGAAGAGATAAATATTGGTGTGTATCCTTCCATTGAATAATGATGAATAATAGGGTACATAAATAGTACATCCCTCATATGAAAATCGAGTTGTATGGAGACAACTCATAAAGCTCAAAAAGGCCGACTTACCAAAATATAGCAAACCCCCATAGGTGGCTAAAGCACTTCCCAAATCTATCAAGGAACTCACGAATTGGCAAAAGCATGAGTGAGTTGTCAAGGAGATGGAAAAAACACGCTAATCCTAGAAAATGGAGGAAAAGTCATGAAGTTTGGGTTGTGTTGAGGTCTGGAGATTCGCAGGCGGCAACAGTAAGGGATTCTCCCCAATCAATGTTCCCAACTTGCCCATTGACTGTTTGGTATAGGGAATCCATCCGGTTTATGGTCCAGCTACCGTAGGTCAAAGTAACAAACAAGGGTTTTACCGGTTGCGGCCCGGTCCACCGGAATTTGTAATTTTGACTTAAGTATGAAATGCAAATTGCTAACTAAATGCAGGGTGGTGAAGGATGCAAGGAGCATTCACAAAGTGATGCACAGGTTCTTACCTCTCGTCTTAGGCTCACCATGCATCTGAAATACTCATGCAGAAATGAAATGCCTACCTATCTATCTACGTATCCTATCCCCGGGGAGCCAACTAGTGATTAACATATATGAGTAATGTGGAGTTGCATGCGTAATAAAAGTAATTACAGATAGCTGACATTAACCTTTACACACATGAACAGCGAAAAATATTACACAACCAGATAGCTAATTGTTTATGACAAGCATACATTACTCATGGTAGAGATTTCATAAAATAAATAAAAAATCATTAAAAAAAGACATAGGTCATGAAGTTAGAACGATCTCACGATTCATGGATATAATGCTGAAAAACAAAGTAGTTCATCTTTCGATTATCCATGTCAAAACATTTGAAATCCCACCGATCTTCTTTCAATAGGCAAACTGTAACTTTTATTGCAAAAGGAAGTAGTTCTTCTTACAACAACTTTCCAGTCTTACTGGGGAAAAAAGCCCTTCTCTTCTCTACGTTTCCTACTTTTATACAAAAGGAAAAAGTTGGTTGGGATGCCCAAAGTGACCTTTGGGCTTCCCAACCCTTTTGTCTTCCCAACGTTTCATTTTTCCCAAAAAGCCTTTTACAAACTATTAAATTACAGCAAAGTTGACCGGTCCTTTTGAGAGGAGGGTACCGCTTGGTTCTCCAAGAATTTTCTCCACGCTCTTGCCTCAGCAACGAGTCCTTCAAACGAGTTGGGCTCTAAAAACTGAATGCTTAGCTTGAACTTTTCAGCCTGGTTTCTAATGGCCTCTACCCTGGCTGTGTTCAATCGCACCTGTTCTTCTAAGAGCTGCACACTGACGACTGTATGGCCTATTTCATTTTTCAGGATTTGGTCATCAATAGCTTTGATGCGTTGTACTCTGGCTTCTTCATCTTGCTGTCCTTTCTGCAACATTTCTACAAATGCATCATGATCAGGGAACTCATATAGCCTCTGCTCGGCTTCTACCTGACATCAGTTGTAGGTAACCAGGGCTCTCCTGAAGAATTCTGTGCAGACTCCCTTGGTCTTCTTGACTGTTTTCTGGAAGTCTTCTGCAGTATTGATGGCGAATTCTATCAGATCATGGTCCCGTTTAAGGGCTTGTTTATCCTTGGATGGTAGTTCAGCTGAGGATTCCTCATCGTTCTCCGCCCTGGCTATCCTTGTCGTCAGTACTTTGAGGATGTCTTGAGACCTATCAACAAAATAAGAAGCGGTTTCCAAGATTTCTTCCAGTCGGCCATCAATCTGGAGGACCTGGCATCTTTCTTCTTCTAGAGCAGTTTGCAGGTGTAGCACTTTAGCTTTCTGGGCCAGGATATGTTCTTTAACCGGCTGTAGATCGACCTGCTGTTCCTTTGCTGTCTCCAGCTCAGCAGTTAGAGAAGCCAGCCTCGCTTGCAGTTCCTGGGTGTATGAGGTATTGGACTCATAAATGATAGTCTGCTGTGCCTCCAGCTCTTCCACTTTTTCCCTCAACTACTCCTTTTCATTCTTTAAGTCTTCAATTTCCTGCTGTGCACTTTCCAGAGCCTCATGTGCTGCTTCCTTGGCCTGTGCTTCTACCTGGATGGTGTAGATTTCACTCTTTGTGGCCTCCATTTCTCTCAGCACATGTTCATATTTTCTCTTAAGTCTATTGCCTTCTTCCCTTTCTTTTCTTAGGGTGTCCTTAAGCTAAGAGGAGGTCTTCTTGGATGACTCTATTTCAATCATCATTCTGTCTATATTATCCTCTGAAGCATGTATTGCTGCAGTCCCGGCCCTTATAGTAAACCTTGGATCTACATCTGTCCCTACCATCATGACCTTATCTGTTATCATTTTGCTGGCCATTCCTTCTGCCTCTACCTTTCTTTCTGTTCTCCTCATTATCCTTTTAGTAGCCCTGTCATAATATACGGTGCTGAAATCAGGGACTTCTTCCCCTTTTTTCTGTACGAAGGGTACTAGCTGAAGCATATGAGTTATAGAAGTGCTGGTAGTAGGTACTTGAAGGATTCGCACTTCAGGGTTTTCCTCTCCTTGACTCTGCCCTGATGGTGTTTCAGAGGCTTGTTGCTGTGTCAACTTTATCTTCTCAGCCTCCTGCTCTCGAAGCTCTTCATCTAGCTTCCTTTGTGCTTCCTCGGCTGCTTGTCTAGCAGCTTCTTCTGTTTCTTTGGCTGCTTCTCTTGCTTGTTCAGCTGCTTCTTGGGAAGCTTTCATTTTCTCTTCTTCTCCCTTCTGCAGCCACTCTGCAGCCTCATTTTCAAGCCTCTGAGGCTCCTCTCTTATCCTTTTGGTGACCTCTTCAGCCTTAGCTTGCTTAGCTTTATCCTTCTCACTCCCTTTTCCGCCCTTGGTGGGATGCTTTGGTTTGAATCTTCTACTAAGTGCCGTCATGTTTGGTGCACTCCTGAAAAATGATTCATCTCGATCAAAATGGTGGGTGTACTCATAAAACACCTTGTGCTTCTTGCAGTGCTCAGCCATTCTGCCATGAGTGTCATTTCGTCTGAAAGTCATCTCGCCAAAGTGGAACTTCCCTAGTTCCTTTATAAATTCTACAGCTTGCTTCACATTGGCGAAACTGCAGCTGCCTAGCTTAAATGGTAGAGGTGGATAGGCAGTCTTCTTTTTCTGGAACAAGAAATGG
>LPNX010234159.1:172482-183243 GCA_001517045.1 Pseudotsuga menziesii | reverse complement strand
CATCAACATCATGAACATCATCATCCTCATCCTCATCCTCATCCTCATCCTCATCATCATCATCACCTTCATCATCATCATCATCATCATCATCAACATTATCATCAACATCACCATCAACATCATGAACATCATCATCATCATCCTCCTCATCATCACCATCAACATCATCAACATCATCATCATCATCATCATCACCATCAACATCATGAACATCATCATCATTCATCATCGTCATCCTCATCATCGTCATCACCATCAACATCAAGAACATCATCATCATCATCCTCATCATCATCCTCATCAACATCATGAACATCATCATCATTCATCATCATCATCCTCATCATCATCATCATCACCATCAACATCATGAACATCCTCATCATCATCCTCATCCTCATCCTCCTCCTCCTCCTCCTCCTCCTCATCATCATCATCATCACCATCAACATCGTCTTCATCATCTTCATCACCATCATCACCATCATCATCATCATCATCTTCATCATCATCATCACCTTCATCATCATCGTCGTCATCATCATCACCTTCATCATCATCATCATCATCATCATCAACATGATCATCATCATCACCATTGCCATCATCATCATCACCATTGTGATCATCATCATCATCCTCATCATCATCATCATCATCATCACCACCATCAACATCATGAACATGTTCATCATCATCCTCATCATCATCAGCATCAACATCATGAACGTCATCATCATCATCATCATCCTCATCCTCATCATCATAACAATCAACATCATGAACATCATCATCATTCATCATCATCATCCTCATCATCATCATCAACATCACCATCATGAACATCATCATCATCATCCTCATCCTCATCATCATCACCTTCATCCTCATCATCATCATCATCATCATCAACATGATCATCATCATCACCATCAACATCATGAACATCATCATCATCATCCCCATCATCATCTTCATCATCATCACCATCAACATCATGAACATCATCATCATCATCATCATCATCACCATCAACATCATGGACATCATCATCATTCATCATCCTCATCCTCATCCTCATCATCACCATCAACATCATGAACATCATCATCATCATCGTCATCATCATCACCATCAACATCATGAACATCATCATCATTGATCATCATCACCCTCATCATCATCATCACCATCATCATCATGAATATCATCATCATTCATAATCACCATCCTCATCATCATCATCACCATCAACATCATGAACATCCTCATCCTCATCCTCATCCTCATCATCATCACCTTCATCATCGTCATCATCATCATCACCATTGTCATCATCATAACCATCATCATCACCATCAACATCATCTTCATCATCATCATCTTCATCATCATCATCACCTTCATCATCATGATCATCATCATCACCATCGTCATCATCCTCATCATCACCTTCATCATCATCATCATCATCATCATCATTGCCATCATCATCATCATCCTCATCCTCATCATCATCATCATCATCATCATCATCACCATCATCATCATCACCATCAACATCATGAACATCATCATCATCATCCTCATCATCACCATCATCAACATGATCATCATCATCACCATCAACATCATCAACATCATCATCATCAGCAACATCATCATCAACATCATGAACATCATGAACATCATCATCATCCTCATCACTATCACTATCATCACCATGAACATCATCATCATCATCATCATCATTCATCATGCCCATCAACATCGTGAACATCATCATCATCCTCCTCATTGTCATCACCATCAACTTCATCATCATCATCATCATTATTAGAAGAGAACATCTTGACACAACCGCCCAGATAGATTTTTGGGCCTTTATTGGTCGGTTGCCACGTCGTGACATGAAGCTAGTTGATGTAGTAAAGGGACTAGTGCAGAGTTTTTGGCATGATCACACTAGGCCTTCTTCAAACCGGAAGGATGTACTAAAACTGAGAAGGGGTTCAAAGGACCGTGAACCACATCTTAAGCATCTTCTTGATATAACTTAGATAGAACTATACAAGAAATTTAGGAATGTAGACAATTTAATTTGGGGCAAAGATCTTTTGAGAAATGTAAGCCCTGGTATGTGAGAATAAATACTCTTCATAACACTTGTTGTTGTAGATACCATGTAGAATATGAATATTACTATGAAACATTTTTGTACATTCATCGTGTGTTGCATACTAACCATGTGCAGGATTGCTCCTTGACAATACCACTGACCTCATCAAGAGAATTCATTCATAGTATCATGTGCAATAGGCCTGAGGGGCAAACTTACTATGCAAAATCCTGTTTGGATGGAACTTGCTCCAACTGTGCTGGAATGGCATTATTGAGTCAATGTATGCACGAGACTGGAGACAATGAATTTGGGAATATGGTTACAGACATGAAAAGTTTCAAATATATCAGCTATGAAATAGTCCCAGGGAAAGAAAGCAAAAAAATACAATTGGTGACATCTCAGGTACATGCATTTATCTATAAATTTATGTTTGAACAGTTGCATTTCCTTCCTTCCTTACAAAAAAACCTGATATTGAGATCATTTTGTGTCAACAGGTACAAGTTAGTGTCTTCGTCAAGGAATTTATTGAAAAGACACATCAATATGTTCAACATGTCCACTTGGCACGATGGTAGGATGAGAAGTTTAGAATATACAGAGATACATTTCCTCATGGTACTATACTTTCAGTTGTTGATTTTTCCGAGAACTACACTCTATGACCTCAAAATGAGATCCAAAGTCAGTATTATCACTCTGAGCAGGTTTCCTTGATGGTGCATATCACATATAGGCATGGCCCAAATAGTAGTGAAGAGCAAAGAGAAATTCTAAAGGAATATCACTTCTACATAAGTGATGATAGGTGCCATGACTTCCACTATGTACGTCATTGCTTCATCATGTTCTATGATCATTTGAAGGGCAAGAACATACATATGGATTGGCACTGGATTTGGTCTAATGGATGTGCTGGTCAGTTCAAAAATGCATGCATATTTCAATGGTTGTGTTCATTGCATAAAAGCTACAAAGTTCCACATATGTGGAACTATTTTGAGACTGGGCATGGTAAAGGAGAGCATGATGGAGCCAGAGCATGTGTCAAAATAGCCCTACAAAGAGAGGAATTGAAATTATCTACAATATCTACTATTCGAAATGCTCAATCTATAGTCAGCTGGTGCACGTCAGTAATGGGAGAGGAATCAGCTATGCGAGTAGAATCCACAAGAAAGAGACATGTGGAGATATTTTTTTGGGAGGTGGTAGACATAGATCGTTCACATGAATGGGAATGCAAGACTATTCCTGGGACTTGTGGCTTTCATTCGGTTCGAAGTTCTGATAACCCAGTATTTGAAATTTGGACCAGAAAACTTGCTTGTTTTTTCCCGCTTTGTTGTGATGGTGACTGGGATGTGTGTGAATCATTGGATTGGGTTGATGGATGGGATCGCATATCACTTCCACTTGATCAGCGTGCAATTGTTGAGTTAACTCCATTGGAAAAAGACCAATCGTCTATTTCTATAGATTTTTATCATGTATCAAACCTTGTACAACCTGGTATGATGCATTTCCTTAACATTTTTTGTTAAATTTATGTAGTCTTGAAACTCACATTAATGGCCTTGTATCACACAAAAAATATTTGATCATATACCTACAATCATACTATGCAAGACACATATACGCAGTGGTTGCCTCAAAAGATAGTGAATGGGGTGGTGATTACTGGTTGGCACGTTGTATAGAGGGAAAGCAAACCCTCATTATGTCCATGACTAATGATGAAAACAACCACTTCCCCATTGGGTCTATGGTTGTTAAAGGTGAATACCTTACACATGACAACAATGCAAGAAAGAAGGGTGGATATGTTTACAAGGATTACAAACTAGGTGCAAGTGTATATCACTTTACTAACTTGATCATTGGTACAAACCTCCAGGTACGAACAATGCCTAGCCAAAATTCATCGAAGGTACGCTACTTCTTACCGAATACAAAGCACAAGAGACTAATGGAGACCATCATTATAAGAGATGATCCGGAGGGCTTGGTTGTATGATAATAGGTGGGATCTAGCATGATGAGTTATGTATCATAATTTAAATTTCCCCATGTATGTTTCTTATGAATATGTCAATTTTGTGTTCCTGATATGCAAAATTTTCCATAATGTTGTTTATAAATATGCCAAAAGTTCTCTTGTATGTCAAGTTAATGAACATGCCAAATTTTACATATGATCAGTAAACCATATATATCAATCATATGAACATTTCAATATCTCATTCACAAGATATACATAACATTAGAATACATACATGTACCTCTATAGGTCATACCTATCAAAGTTCTTTGTAGGCTCTCTTACAGGACTAAAACCCTAATTTTTTAAGTAGGTAATATTGTCAATGTTTTCAGCCAATATATATGTAACTAGGATGATGGAAACAAGATGCCGCAACGATAAACTTATGTTTTAAGGCTTGTATAATTTCCTTCTTGACAACTCACCTCTTATACCCGCAAGTCCATTGCCAAAGGTGTAGTGCCTAGTAGTGTTGAAATTTCATCTCATTTTTTTTATTGAGAAATTTAATTTCTACTTAAAAGATAATAAAAGATAATAAGAGATTTATTTAACTTCGTTTTTAGTTGATTATGTTTTTTTGAACATTGAAAGTGGAAGAAAATAACCTACTAATATTGATGCAAACAACTCAAAAGTAACATGCTTCAACATTATGCATATGAAGTATTCAAAAGTAACATGCACTAACATTATGCATGTGAAGT
The DNA here is from genome assembly GCA_001517045.1 of Pseudotsuga menziesii. NCBI lineage: Eukaryota > Viridiplantae > Streptophyta > Pinopsida > Pinales > Pinaceae > Pseudotsuga > Pseudotsuga menziesii. The sequence goes on along the minus strand of LPNX010234159.1, from coordinate 178,364 downwards.
AGGTAAACATCATGCATGTGAAGATATTAAGTGACAAACTTAATAAATAAACAAAATTTGGAACCTCTCATGCTTTCAAAAGGTTAATGTTTCATATGCATAATAGAAAATTTTGGGAGGCTGACATGTTGGGTCATTGGTGTACTTAAAATTGTGATATTTTAATTTTCGATTAAAACATATGATTTTATTAAGGAGTTTAATTTCCAATTAAAAGATAACAATAAACTCATTTCCTCATGTTTCTTATTGATCATGTATTATAAAAATCCTAAAACAAAACAACATACTAGCAATGACAGCTCGACAACTCAAAAGTAACATTAAGTCATTGATGCATAGAAATCCACAAATGGTGGGGATGTGGTTGACATTGCCATATTTTCCATGCCCAAACATGCTAGCAGGAGTTGACAGAATTTAAAATTGTGGCTCCGTGAGGTTTTTTGCGCACCGGGCCCAAGTCCACTAGGTGTCCCAAAATGATATCTGGAGGTGACCTGCAACTCACCATAGATCGATGCTCGGGCCTCCAATCGACGAACTGTTGATTCCATTGGATTTGTGACATGGGGTTTTAGATGGGGGGGCCTCTCCCTCCTGTCCATTGCCCGATGACCTCCGTTTATGGTGGTTTATGAAGCTAGGGTTTCCCTCAGTAGGGGAAAATGCAGTCACACCAACGAGGGCCAAAGCTGGAAAGCCACGGATGGTGGAGATGTGGTTGTCATTGCCATATTTCCCATGCCCAAACATGCTAGCAGGAGTTGAAAAAATTCAAAATTTCCTCTCCGTGAGGTGTTTTGTGCACCGGGCCCAAGTCCACCAGGTGTCCTTGAATGGTATCTGGAGGTGACCTACAACTCGCCATATATCGATGCTCGGGCCTCTGATCGACGAACCGTTGATTCCATTGGATTCGTGATGTGGGATTTTAGCTAGGGGAGGCCTCTCCCTCCTATCCATTGCCCGATGACCTCTGTCTACAGTGGTTTCTGAAGCTAGGGTTTCACTTAGTAGGGGACAATGCATTCACACCAACGAGGGCCAAAGCTGGAAAGCCACGGATGGTGGGGATGCGATTGGCGTTGTCATATTTCCCATGCCCAAACATGCTAGCAGGAGTTGATGAAATTCAAAATTGCCGCTCAGTGAGGCTTTTTGCACACCGGGCCTAAGTGCACTAGGTGTCCTTGAATGGTATCTAGAGGTGACCTGCAACTCGCCATAGATCAATGCTCGGGCCTTCGATTGACGAACTATCAATTCCGTTGGATTCATGATGTGGGATTTTAGCTAGGGGGTGCACTCTTCCTCCTGTCCATTTCCTGGTGACCTCCATCTACGGTGGTTTCTGAAGCTAGGGTTTTGATCAGTAGGGGACAATGCAGTCACGCCAATGAGAGCCAAAGATGGAAAGCCATGGATGGTGGGGATGTAGTTGGCATTGCCATATTTCCCATGCCCAAACACACTAGTAGGAGTTGATGGAATTCAAAATTGCCGCTCCGTGAGGTTTTTTGTGCACCGTGCCCAAGTCCACCAGGTGTCCCTGAACAGTATCTGGAGGTGACCTGCAACTCACCATAGATCGATGCTCAGGCCTCCGATCGAGGAACTATCAATTCCGTTAGATTCGTGACATGGGATTTTAGCTGGGGGGGGCCTCTCCCTCATGTCCATTTCTTGGTGACCTCCGTCTACGATGGTTTCTGAAGCTAGGGTTTCCTCAGTAGGGACAATGCAGTCACGCCAATGAGAGCCAAAGCTGGACAATGCATTTCATGCCAACGAAGGCCAAACTTGGAAAACCCTATCCCTAACTAGGGTTTATTGTTTAACATGCATGGCCCATAACCATAACCCTACCAAGGAAACCCTAATCTTATCTTACTGTCACAACTCAATTCAGAATCAATCTAATGTCGAACTGAAATTTTTCAAATCCGGTGGAATTATGCTTCAAATCATGTTGATTCACAAACTTGGTTCTCAATCTTTGGATTCTATTGTAGTTCCTTTAATGCTAAGTGATTATTCATTGGGTGCATGAGGTTTGTTGAATAGTGTTGTTGGTTGTTGATGAAATGTGAAGCATGTATTGCACTTAGTTTTATTAAATTACACTTGAGCATTGACTTAACTTGTAATTTAATGAATCCAAACTCACAATTTTTAATTAGATATATCCAATTGGTGTGCAAGTAGTGAGTTCATTGAAACCTTGAAATACATTGTATTGCACTTATATTTATTAAATTACACGAGCAAGAACTTTGACTTTAGTGTGCATGTATTGAGATCATTGAAACCTTTAAATATAATAGTTTTTTTCTTTTGACATAGTGCATTCATAAGTAATAGATAATCCTCACAAATCAATACAATAGATTGACACAAGAACATGTGGAAACCAAAGAACAAATTCAAAGTGAAATGTATCATTCATTTATAACTGAAATGTCAATGTACATGTCTCCAAAAGTACATATATATCCAAAAATAACCAGAAGTACATGTGTCTCCACAACTATCCAAGACTATCCAAGCCACATGTACATGTATCCAAAACTATCCAAGCCACATGTACATGTATGTGAAATGTCAATGTACATGTCTCCAAAAGTACATGTATCCAAAACTGTCCAAGCCACATGTACATGTATCGAAATGTACATATCCCATAAGACACATCAAAACTCAAGCTTCCTCTTGTTCTTTCTTGAGGGTGATCCTGTAGGCACAACTATAGGACCAGTGTGGATCTCTGGATCCTGCAAATCAAATATCAATTGTTAAATTCAACTAACTATGTACTAATACATTAGCTCAATAAAATACCATATCTAAATTAACTCAAATATTATGAAAATGTTAATGGACATTGCATGAAACAATTGTTCATTAATGGACATCTCACCTCAGTGAGAGACTGTGACAAAGGGGATTGTGTTTCTTGTGTAGCAGATGGAGCTATTGGTTGAACATGAAGGATGGTCGCATCCATGGTCGAGCCAAAGGGGGCAGGAACTGGTGGTGGTGGTGGTGGCTACAATCACCAAATCTTGAAATAGTTAGAAATGTGCATGAATAAACAATAGACAACAATAACACACTATGTCTATATCATGTTCAAATAGTTCTAGCTCTGTGTGGCTTGTTGTTATTGCAGATACCACATTGACTGTTGCATCAATAACTCTTGCTGCTGGTGGCTACAATAACCAAATGTTGAAATATTTAGACATGCATGAATAAACATACTCCAACAATAATAAACTATGTAACGATCATGTTGAAATAGTTGTACCTCTATGTGACTTGTTGCCATTGTAGATGCAGCACTGACTACTGCATCAACCATCCCTACAAGGTTTTCAATAGTAAACTCTGGCTCTTGATGCAGTAAACATGCAAATCAAACATTAACAAAACATTTTATACATTGGATTTCAAGTTAACCAAGAAATATCATCAAAGGAAATACAAATTACCATGGTATCAATATCTCCATGGTCGTGGACAACTTCACTCTTTCTAGGAGTAGGTCGTCTCATATACACTTGACCCTTGTTCACATATGGCCTATGAGGAGATACAACTCTAGGAAATGGTTCAGGTGTTTCGGTTGGTGCCTATAGTCAACAAAATTTCATGTAGTTAGACATGCATGATTCAACGAACATACATGTATTTAAAAAATGACATTTTTTAAATGTTTAAAATGTTTACCTCCATCACTGCTTTCCCTCGTGAAGGATCTGGCATCTCCCCAGATATTTCCTCGGTCGATACGACCACGGATCCTACCTCCATCACTTCTTTTCCCCGTGAAGGATCCAGCATCTGCAAGTTTAATAATTGTAAATATTAGACCGTAGATAACATTAGTGAACTAACATGTACAGTATGTGGAAATTAACAAATTAACAAATATTAAAAAACTGAAATTTTAAAATGTTTACCTCGGTGTGAGATACAAAAATGGGTGCTATATGAATCTCTCCACCAACCAAGGGATCAGTGGAAGGAATTTCATCCCCCTGTGTAGAGTGTGGAACATGATACTCTGGGGCGTCGCTGCCAGCATAAAGCATCAATTGCAAGTTCACAAAATTAATATATTAGCTCAAACTATACATATGTGTACAAAGAGGAAAATAAATGAAGAATTTATTACAATTAACCATATACATACATCACTCAAAAACCCACTGAAGACAACATCTGACGAAATACCATAGCCTGGACGACCACACGATGTGCACTTGTGAGGCTCAAAAGTAGGATGGGAATGTGCTAATGGTGCTGCACTAGTAGATGGTTTTGCAGTAAATGAGGGTACTGCACTAGAAGATGGTCCTGCACCATGATGACCTAGTGTATGTACCACACCAGGGACAGATGTCCCTTCCTCACCCATATGTTGAACCATAGTGCTATGGCAAACAATGGCCTATGCCAAACTCAAAAATGCATCATGTGTCTGTGGAATAACACGATGTACAGGTGGGACATCTGGCCCAGGCAACTGCCTGCGAGGTGCAGGGATAAGGCGATCAACGTCTCGAAGCCTGGAATTGGGTTGGTTTTGGGGCATCCCCCCACCGATCCCCTAAAATGCCAATATATCAAAATAGTTTACGTGTTTACCCAACTCGAACTCTGCATACATATTCTGAAGGAAATACAAGGGGATTTCCCTGTTGTTGTGTGGTGGCATATCAAAAACCATATACCATCTGTCCATCCAGTTATCAACAAATGGTTGATATGTGCACCACTCGATAGAGATATGTGGCCTATTTGCATTTGGGATTTCCCCAGTGCGAGGGTCCCTAAAAAATGAAAATATATGCTCTTTGGTAATTTTCAACTTTTTTATTGAACTGTAGCTAAGCCCATTAGCTTACTCACGTCTTTTTCTTTCTCTATATGAAGTAATATCATATACTATGTTGCTTGACAATGTAATAGTCTCAACAATTGCATCCAAAGTGGATGCAAGTGAACGTCGAATCCTATCACCACCACTAAAAGCAGTACTGAGACCTCTCAACTGGGCAAGCTCAATCAATATTTCAGCATTGGTGTCCATAGCCGCAACTGCAATAAAAAAATCAATAAGGAAATCATTAGAAATGTATACATGGTATATAATGACATCTCTTCAAAATTGAAAATGTAAATTAAGGAAAACTCAAGTTACAAGCAATTTAATGGCATTCACTTACATACATTTAAAACTTAAAATTAAACATTTAACAATTAAATAGTGAGTTTAGTTCAACTTCTTTCTAGAAGTTAAGGCACTTCTTCACCCTCATTGGTGACTTTTCCATGCACACTTGGGTTTAAACTTCTTTGAATTTAGGATTTCTATTTTGACATGTTTTGGCCTTTACGTGCCTTGGATATGTAAAAGAAAGGGGCAAGGGACTATTAGGACATGTGAGGCAAGAAAAGGGGTGATACAGGGCTGCCACCATATCCTCTAAATATAATTGACTCGATCATGGTTGGGAACACTCTCACGGCGCACTCTAGGTAGTTCATGGGTGTTCACCATTTCCATTGTTGTATAACCATGGAAACCAACCAAAAGTTACATGGAAAATGGAGAATTTGTGGACTGGACTACAATTGGTTGTAGATGAGCTTAGAGACTCGACATGTAGAAATATATTACCCATTGTTTTTGCTATTTTAAAAAATGGTTGATAAACCTAGTGATACAGGGGAATAGACTGTTTGAGTAAAGTCATTTATGTCTTTGCTAGATCTAGGGATATGGGTAGTCAAATGTTAGAAAGCTGACATTATGTAGAAAACCAATCCACATTTCAGGTATATGATGTATGGAGTGGCCACCTTTCCTCAAC
>LPNX010234159.1:74661-172256 GCA_001517045.1 Pseudotsuga menziesii | reverse complement strand
GAATTACCTTGTTGGATGACAATTCACCAGTGAAATCTCCTCCCCTCAACCTAAATAAGCTCCTCCAACAATCCCAAGCAGTTAACTTGCTCCAAAACGCTCCAATTAGCCTTCGTTTTCGCGTTCTTGATTGTTAAAATGGGTCACGGGTTTCAGGCCTGTGTATTTAAATTATTTTTTGTTTTCCAAATCGCGTACGCGTTTTATAACTACATATCGCGAGCACGTTTTGTAGTTATATAACGCATACATGATGTGGTTTCCTATCCTACATGTCCCATGACATGTCAGGCTCGGGTTGAACCATAGCAAGTGCTATGTAGCAGAAACGCGTTGTATTTTTTGGTAACGTGATCTTGTTTTTGAAAACTAGGATTACGTCTAAAAGGTCCCTCATCTTCTTGCACTGACCCATATGCTAACAAGCACACCATGTGCTAAAAGTACGCCTAGTAGTAACGGTACATCAAGTACGGAATCAAGTCACCAAACACAAGGATGATACCCTTCATCAACTATTCACAACCTTTCGGTGTATCTCCTACTTGTGCGATTTAGGGTGCTTCACCAATCTTAGATACTTCCTTTCATAAACACCATACTTACAAAGTTTATTCTCTACATAGAGACCCCACTCTTGTGCAAGTATTTGTAGATCACTAAGGTGGGGGGAAGAATCCTAACCATGGGACATATAATTGGGTGTCCCCAAAATTCCTGTATATCTTTCATTACCATTCAGTTTCCCATTGAAACCAGCTTATACATATGAGATTTATCACATATTATTTAAATTATTATAATCACACGGCCTTGCTTTTCATCAGGGATTCATTATCGATACCATTACCAAGTTCGTGTGCCTGCAACTCCTTCATCAATAGTCAACCATAATATCATATCGTCGAATCATATAGAAACGAAATTTCAAAGTAGTTTACTAACAATGATTTTTCTGCTCTCAAATATTTTAGTCAACTTTCAATTATCGATGATCATTGGCTGATTTATGTGTCTAATTTATCGTTTGTTCACTAGGCTTGGGGAAGTCGATTTTTAGATTTATTCTAAATTTCTAATTCATATGTTTGCAACATAATGATTCTAATCACCACGTTCAATGTAGCCCCAAGGGTTAGCTCAATTGGTAAGATGTGCGTACACTTTCTTGGTTCGGGGGGAGGTCACGGGTTCAAGCCTTGAGTCCTCTGGGGTTAGGCCTTCTGCTAGGATGGCCGACGGTTTACCACCTCTACCATCCACGAATGTGGGGAAGTATTGCTGGGTTTCTCGTGGATCTTTCCATCTAAAAAAAATCACCACATTCAATGCATAATAGGTAATATAATATTAATCTTATACAAATGCACTTTAAACATTCATTTGAATTTAATTTATTTATGCACAATCATAAAGAAAAAACATGCCTATAACATAGTTACACCACTGGCCTCATGTGTCTTCATGCGCAAGGCAATTTACTATGCAAAACATCTTTAGCTAATATTTACTCCAAGTTTAAAAGTACTTTTTTTTTATTATCTCCGTTTGTAACTGATCATCTTATCATACCAATTAACCTTGGTATATCCGATAATTTTTTATATTTCCTCGCCAAATATCTATTTAAGTAAACATAACCAATCCCCTAAATTTCCAACAAAAATAAATATTTCCAATGTTCTTGTTTTCAAAACGCCACAAAAATACTAACCAATCAACATAACTACTTGTTAGCGCAACTTATTATAGTATATTCACAAATAATTTATATATAGTTATTGGAGGTTTTCTTTATCTTCCTATAATCATGTAACCAAAAGAAGTCAATTGAGAATTTAAAACTAACAAGTCACCGTGGGATGATTTAACTTTAATATATCTACAAGGGAGAAAAGAATTCATCTAAATAATCTACTAAGACTACGCATTTACTATATCATTTATTTTTACCAATATAAGGGAGAAAAGAGTTTATCTAAATAATATAGTGAGACTATACACATTTACTAGATCATTTATTTTTACCAATAACATACATTAGAATGGATCTATGAAACTTATAATCAATATTCAATTCTAAATAATATGTTTAAGAGACATAAATTATTGATGTTGGTATAGTTATTCAATGTTAGTTTATATCATACATTGTGTTCTAACTAATATGTTTAAGAGACATAAATTATTGATGTTGGCATAGCTATTCAATGTTAGTTTATATCATGCATTGTGTTCTAGCAAAATCATTTACTATGTTTTCTCAATGAAACTTGACTTCTTCCAAGTTTTAAAAAAGAACATAATGCTAAGTATTTATCTATAATTACTTGTGTTCAATTTCTCTCAAGTTTAAAAAAAGCATAATACTAAGAAATCATCTATGAATACTCCTATACAACATTAAAGATTTCATCATGAAACCCGTTGTAGGTGAACCAATATCTTAGCAATTCATGATACAACTTCCAAAACAATAAAAATAACTAGTAGGTTAGTTTTCTGGTTGAACCTGACAACTGATGTGGTTAAATAAATGATCATAAATTTCCTAAAGATACTGCAATCTCTTCTTCCTATTTCATTTTGATCCCAAATAGACTCAAGTGCTGCACAGGGACTTCACTCAATGAAATTCTCACATAGAACGTGCAATCGTGGGATATTAAAGAAGACCCTTAATTTTGGTAGATATTGAACCAAACTCTTTTTGTTGAAACCCCTTCCCAATACCTAAAACCTCCCCCCGGCATATTTTTATACCCCAGTCCTTATAAACCACCCTCCCACCCCCCCACCTTAAACCCCGCATCCCCCCAATACATGCAATATATTGGTTTGATTTTTGACAATTTTAAAACCCACAATATGAACTAACGTGCTATGATATTGGTCAACAAGTGAAGCCCCCGTGAAGTGCTGCTACATCAGCTTTGATACAACTTGTAACACACCCAATACCCTCAATAACAATTTGGGGTATGGGGTATGAATTTTATTTCTTTATCATTGTCCAAAAATATCAATTACATAAGTCTCATTGATTATAATCATTAATGCAATTATCTTCATTTGCATACAAGAGAGTATGGAAATCAATCCTACTAATCTTTCATAATTTAATGTTTTAAGACTTATACTCAATGGAGGATCTAGATTTAATATTTGAAGCAATAGTGATTTACTATGTAAATCCCTTCCTAGATTTTACATAGGTCAATTAACATAAGGTTATCTACCATTTAAGCATATTTATCCAAAACAATCATTTTCTTTATGCAACACATTAAGCTTAAAGTAGCTACTATAACAAAGAGGTATAAATACAATCTATCTTATTTCCATTATGATTCCAATTGTAACTGTTAAATTTAATGAAGCATTGGATCATCATCCTGCATGAATTCAAATGAGAACATCAAGATGGAACAACATCTACGTGGAGATGTGGATGCACGTGTATCCAAAATCTTCATCAAGCCTATCCAAGTGCCTTAATTTTTCAATATACTAGTGTGGTTCGACTACGCTTCCCATGGTCATCTTCTACAGACCTTTGTTGCACAAGGAAATATGCATATCTTCCCTCTAATCAAGGTAATTGATGAGTGTAAGTATTTTGGGAGTCAGAGTAGCGAAATTCTCCATTTCATAGCTACATCGAGCAACAATTCTTCAAGAAATATTTGAATGTACCTCCAAAAACACTGCAAAAGACTTCAATTAGAATTAAATTACCTCAAAACCCTTCATTTCGACATGTGCACTTTCTCTGAGTACATCACACCTGGATAGACTTCTCTAGACACAATCCAGAGGGAGCAATGTAATTAGTCCATGAATTATGTGTAAACTCAATGGATTTTGGTGCATCGATGGAAGTTTCAAAGGTTCAAGGAAGGCATGGATACCTGCTCTGATACCATGTTAAATTCAATGAAGCATAGGATCACCAACCTTCATAAATTCAAATGATAAATTCAATGAAGCATAGGATCATGTGTAATTCATTCTAATTTAACGTTGATTTTAGTGGTTTTGATTACTCAAAGGGAAATGACCGTGCAACCAATGATGTCATAACTCAGCAGTGAAAGTAAATGTGCACACCTAACAAACAATTCCAAGTGCAATTTTTTCTAAGTTAGAAATGTGGCATTCCACTACGTGAGAGGCATGTTTCCCCTTCAAATGATAATGCAACCATTCCTAAATGAAAGACTAACTATACCTTCAGTAAGCAAACCTAATGCAAGTACCATGCAAGTGAAAAATGAAAAAATCAAATATTTTTGTATTTTTGACATAAATGAAAAGTAAAAGAAACAAAAGACTCTATAAATCTCACACCCTACAAAAACTCACAGACAGTATCCAAGCAAGGCACTAAGATAAAACAAATCTAATGCACTAATCCCAAAACAAAAAGGAAAAAGATGACAAGAACAACATCTAATTAAAAAGCAAATAAAAAGGGTCTCTAGTTAGAAACAAAGGCAGTATACAGACACCAACAACATCCAGGAAGAATCAGTAGCATTCAAAATTAACCCAAAAACTCTCAATCATCCAAATCAAACTCAAAATAGAGGCATACGCAACTATTCGCAAAAAACATGCGTACATACACGAGAATTCATAAGAAAACCACGTGTATATGCAATTGTGAAGAAAAACTCGTGTACAAAAATAAAGAAGGGGAAAATGATAAACCAAGACCAAAATTACTTCAAGAAGACACCAAAGCATAAACCTGCTTCTAGATCTAACATAGAAACTTAGAGAACAGAGAGCAATTCAATCACATTGTGTAACTAATCCCCAAAGAAAAAACAAGGAACCTCCCCAGTAGAGTCGCCAATTCTGTTATGGAGAAAAACTTCCTATGGCTTGGGGTGTACCACAACAGACATAATGGCACCAGAAATCAATTCTTTCCAACATGCAAGAGAAATAAATACATCTAACACTAAGGGATATGAAGTGTACTTTATTCGACACATTTGATGTAGATCCCCATTGAGATTTTCCAACATGCTTGTATTCACAATTTGCTCTCAACAACAACAAACAAGACAAGAATTTTATATATCAAGGTGTTAGGTGTACTCTAGCATATATAAAAAATCATGTATCAGCAAATAAATACATTCATGGATACAATATTCATATGTATGCACATGTATTTGACAGGAAATGGATATTTCTATTAATTAAATAGAGATACAATAGTGACAACCTCTATCGACACTTGTTTGAACCTGAGAAATCGAGTCCTCCACCTAGACCTCCACCACTTCAATCCTCCATCACAATGACAAACTTACAAAGAAAAGGTAAGCTTGGGAAAAGAAGCACTATGTTCTCCAAAGGGAAAAAGGGATGAAAAATCAAACATAAACAAGTGAGGCAACAATGAACTATATTTTCCTTGCTTTCTAATTTCTCTTCCTTCAATGTATCCAATAGGCTCAATATATATCACTCTAAATGGGAAATGGAGAGTTGATTCGAAGCGTTCTCAAGGCATATGGAAGGTCAAGAGTCAATATATTCGAGACTCTATAAGGAAAACTCCATAATTTTTTGTCCTTATGCACATTTCCCGATGAACATAGGTTTTGGTTCAATAGCTGCATGTACACGTGGGTATAGCTTTAAAAGTTACGTATACGCATAAACAGGTGTTTCTGGGGGACTTTTTTGGGACATCAAAGTATAATATGAGCAAAGGGGGTCCAAGGAGTGTACAGAGGGACATGGAAGGCCATAAAGATGTGATCTACCAAGTGACTTAAAATCAGCTATAACACCAACCCATGGGCCAACCATCATTCTGACCTTAATGCAGTTGGCCTCACCTTCTCTCAAACCGTGAGGACATTCAAGGCTCTGGACAAGAGGTGAAATTCCCCTCGTCATGTTGTGTTGTGTTCATCTTTATATATTTAAGGTGATCTATGCAAGTTTAATATGGTCCTGGAGTACGTGCAATCTTATTATGTTCAGGGTGTTCACCATTCTTCATACCATGTCTCTCCCCCTGTGCAATTCTATGAATCCCTCGATCTCCTTAGATCTCTTGGTTATTGTTAGTCGATCTAGTTTTCATCCTCTAACCCGTATTTTCCCAACTAACTTTATTTTCCTTCTCCACACTACATCTTTAGTGCACCTCAAAATGTCTCGCAAACTGGGAGAAACCGCATGGCGTGGGCACGCAGGATGTGGAAACTCCAATGAAAGGGCCAAGACTCTCTCTGTAATTGTAAACACTGAATATTTTGATGTTGAAATCCTGGACCACCCGTGTCAGCTTATGAACGACGTGGGAGGATGAACTTCTGGGCTCTCCCTCTACGACCAACACGATGTTTCTGCATAGATGTAAATTTTGGGTGCTGTAGAACCTTATGTCCAGGCTCATCCTTTGTATTACTAGTACTCAAAATGATCCTATAGTGTCTTCCTCAATTCTTCCTACAGCTCCTATTGACACTGAGAGAATTCCACCTCCCCTTCCGAGGAACATTGATGGGACTCATCAAGGAAAAGATGCCACGACTATAGCTCCGAATTATAAGAAAACTGAACTGCTATGAGTAAAGAAGAATCCCTCTAGCACTAGCGAATCGAGCAACGAGGAGGACACAAGCAGTGACTCCAATATTCCTGGAAAAGATGGTGGATAGACATATGTCAACCCTCAGGATCCCCCAGCTGAAAGTTAACCAAAAACACAGTTTTGTTTTGGCTTTGGGGTTCCCATTGAGGAGGAGAATCCTTCTAAGTACTAAGTTTAGGTTCCTAAGGTTTTGTTTAATTTTCATATGTTCAATTTGAGTCTTGTTTTCATAGTTATTTGCAGCAGGAAAACTGATTTTTGTTGTTTAAAAAATGCTTATTATTCTCTAAGAATGATATGTTTTCCCTACTATAGGGAGGATCTGTTTGATGTTAAAATCTTGATTTCCCAAGAGGGGAAGGATTCAAACTATACTCTATTACACTCAGTTCATAGAACTACTATCTTGAATTGTATTTTGTTTGTACTATTATTTTGAATCAATAGATTAGACTCTAAACTTACAAAAAAACTAATAGTTGTATCTAATAGTCAATTTAAAAGTTAATATATCAATGATTGCAGTTCAAGTTAAAGTAGTGATTGGAATTGAAGTTAAGCTAAATTTCTATCATCATTGGAGTTACTCTAATAGTTGAATCTAATTATCAAATAGTTGTACATCATTATGATTTGAGTTTTAATGACCAAGTTGAAGTTGAATTTTATTTTTATTTCATCCAACTTTCACGAACTGTACTTATCACATGTTAACTAAGCTATTTTTTAAAATTTTCTTTGAAATTATTATTAATTTTGAATGACGCCCATAAAATCAATCTGGATAGTACACTTGTATCATTCTCATCCATAGATGAAAAATCATAGATGGTAGTCCACCCAAAAATTCTAAGATATAAACACGTATCAATGTAATTAGTTAGATTCCCAACTATTATATGGAGGAGTTTATTACAAGTTCAAATGATTTTATTAGGAGTTCGATTGTTACACAAGTGCGCATTAGCTAGAATCCTAGATTTGAAATGTACTTAGACTAATCCTTAAGCGATTAGAGTTGAAGTTAAGATAATAGTTGTAGAATCATTGGAGTTTTTGGAGTTTACTCCCTTCGACCCAAGTTCAGACCCTTGTTTGTCCGTCAATAAAGCCCAAGATATCATCCTAATAGAGCAGGGCTTAGTTGGTTTCACTTGCGATGCATATTCAGTCTCACCCAATATATCTCTATGGGTAACTTCCAAAACCAAGTTTTTTTAGTTGGGTGGGGATTTATTCTCTCACAGTACCTTACTATCTTGCTCGACCGAATTCGAGGGTTGTATTTTCTATTCTTAGTATGTGCATTCAATATATTAATGTGCTTATTTGCCTATAGAGATTACAATAGTTAATATAAAATCTTAGAATAGGATTTGTTTACCAATAGTGTGACACATGCATGCAATAACTTATTCATTAACAAATAATATTCAATATATTAAGATCTACTTGTTTTCATCATACATTCATTGAACATAGACATATTCATCAAATACACACAAAGACAACATTTAATGTGGAAACTCATCTCAGAAAAACTACAAAGGCTCTCTTCATCTGGAATAAGAAATATATAGCACCTTTCATCTGTGCACTCAACTTACATACTTTGTTCTATATCTTCTTTATAATAGGGAAAATATTCTCTCCTCTCATGCTCTCTAGTACTAGGTCTCTAAAGTTTTCCTCTCCTTCACCCTACTACCAATCCGCACATAGCTTGGATCGACCCTCGTCTCTACAACTCTACAACTATTTCTTCTCTACAACTCTTCAACTCTAAGACATGAGCCTACAAAAACCTAGTTACCAATCCACACATAGATTGGGTTATCTCTTTTTTAGGCTCTTACATGTCATAATTAATCGACTCTATTCTGTTAGTTGACAGGAATGTCATTCCTATTCTACTACATTCAATTATATTGGCAGTAGGCACTATCAACCAAAAATACAAAGATGCTTTATTCCCAAAGCATGTGTTATTCTAACTAACTTCTTACCCATGATCAATCAAGCTGTCCTTTTCAATCATTTTTCTTCTTCTTATGTCGTGGTTCATTCCGTCACGAAAACTCTCATCGCAACTTCTATTATCTCACTAGCTCTTGCATCTCTTGATGCTCTCTTCACAACTTCTCTTTCTTCATGGCTTATATTCTACCGCGACTTCTTCTATCGTAGTTCTCCTCCATCGCAACTATCCTTTGTTACAATTTCCTTTGTCATTGGACCAGAATCTTCATATTCCTGAGAAAAATTCTAGTTGAATTCTGCCTATATTTTTGTAGGTCCAATAGGCCCCCAAAACTCACTTGTAGCTCATATTAAGACACACTAATATGAAACCTCTATTGTGATAGCCTTACTTTGAAAATACTGGAATATTTTCACTATCTGTGTGGTCTCCTCCCGTACTTCTGCTTCCTTCTTCCTCAAATTCTCCACAAGGACGAAATTGATGTGTTCTGACATTGTAAATCGTGCTGACTCTACTACTTGTTGCACTTTATGGTGTACATGTTGAATAATACATGTAAATATTTTTCTGTCTGCCTCTAATCCTGTGACACTATCAGTATTTTCTTTCGATTGTGTCGTAGTATTTCAATTTCTTGTTGTACTCTCTTCATCTCAGACGCCTTAACCATTTTATCTTCTATGTGCAACTTCTTCATCTGGTTCACCTATGTCTCTGCAGTGTACAATTGCTCTGTAAATTTAACTCTTCATCATCAATAAAATATTCCCACGTCTGAGAAACATGCTTAAATACCTTAACGCAAAGTGCCTCTGTCTCTTTCATCTTCTTCGCAACGTTTGTTTTTTTTTTTCCTTCTTTCCTCTAGTACCTCTGGAGGTGTACTGGGTGTCACATGTTCTTCCAACTTCACAACCTTTTCGCAGAGGTCCTCTACTATTTCTCGAAGTTGAGCGCTTCTCCCACAAGTTGATGTTTTATTCATGGGAAGGTATCGACATAACATTTGGTCACTCGTCTAACAAGCCAACTAAGTACTACGACACTAGAAATTGTGGTCTGTAGTCAACTTCTACTCTTACTTATTTTACTTCTTTGTAGAGTGTCTATAGTAACTATGTAAGACTCTCTGTTATCTCTATTTAGCGTTCATTCATTTGATTAAGTATTTGGGTAGTTATTTCTCCCATTACTTCCATGAGAAGGGTATATTTATTGCTGGTAAGGATGACAATTCCTGTTGATTTGTTAGCCTTCCTTTTCTTATGCCTTATCTTATAATTCTCTATCTTCTTCCTATTATCTCCCACTCTTTGGTCTATTGGAGTTGCACTTAACTCATTCTGGGTATTATCTAGGTTTTTCTCTGATGGGTTTTCTCCATGTCCCCTATCCTTATGTGTTTGAGGATCATCCTGTCACTCTTCTTCATATGGATATACCTGATCATCTTCCACAAGGACTCTCCATTATTTCAGCTAATGTTGGATTATTGTCTCAAATTATTCAGCCGATAGTTGATATTGCATCGTAAACTATTGGCGTTGTTGGTCTTGTTGCGGTTGCAACAATATATGATGGGGCCCAATCGTAAACTTGACAATGTTTCGAAGCCACTTAACAGTTTCATCGGTAAGCGCGACCTTCTTTATTACATGATATCGTAGGGACTATATGTGTAAAAATAGTTCTAAATTGTTGTATTTTTTCTCTGCTTCAAATCATTCTCAAACCAGAGGTTTTGGTATCGAGATCCTTGGCAAAAGATGGGAACATTTACTCCCAGCTATTTTGTTGGTTCTGACAATGCAACAAACAAAATCAAAATAATTATCCATGAATAATGAAATGAGATACCTTTCTCTTACGCTTCCTCCACATATTCTAACAAATGATTAAACATATATTATGACCAGTTGAGTTGAACACCTGCTACACATAACTCTGTCGTAGCAATCGTCCCTATGGTGCACTTATTTGGTCACATATTCTGCAACAATTTTTTAGATAGAACCTTAGTGACGAACCAAACAGTGTGTTCATTGATAGAGGGAATAAAAACTCCTCTAGTGTCTATGATTCAGTCATACTTGTATTTTAACTTGTTTGTCAACACATTATCTTTCTCTTTTCCAGTGAAAAATGGTGTTGTGTCTAGGCCTGCAAGTGGGAGATCTGTAATCGTTGTTATAAGCTCGAAATCCACATAATCCTTCCAGTTGAGCCATAGAAATATACCATGGAATGGAACTAGCAATTTTTTAACACATGCATTCACTTCTGTACTTAGAACAAAATGAGACATGTACATCAACGATAGTAAACCTTCTTTTTCCAGTCCTCTTTCCCATTCGATTGGAACTAGGCATATATAGCCATCCTCTGTAACTTTTATAGAAATCGTGTATTTATGAATTTCCAAATATTGAAATTTTCGTAGGTTGTGCTCAACAAAGTTCATTTTCTTGAGATTCGGGAGTATGTTTTGTTTTATTCGAACTGCTTTTGGTACTTTCAATTCTACCAGTAGGAACCTTACACTCTTTGTGATTTTAATCTTAGGTGCATCATTTGATATAGGTGGAATATAATCTAGTAGCATAGCTGCAGACCCTATTTCTTCATCTTCTAGTGGTTCATGTGCTGGTGCTTTCTTCTTGCGGCTACCAGATCGCTTCCTCATTGATGGGCCAGGTGGGTCTAGTCTCAACCTCACTTTAGGGATGAATGGAATATGTTCATCTTCTTCTACAGCCACATCCTACGATGGAACATATCCAACAGTATTCTAAAACGAGTGTGAGTGAGGTAGTTGCGACACCAGATTCTACAACGGTGGTTGTACTTGAAAGAAAAATAACCATTCTCTATTGAAAAAATAACTTTGGATCTGTGTAGTTGCATAAAGAAATGGAATTCTCTCACTTGAATGTAAAAGAATGAAAAATGAAACTTCAACATGAAGGTGATAGCATCTACATGTTCAATCAATCAGTCCTTCACATGAGCAGATAATGAATGGAAAGGTGGAAACAATTTTCGTCACATGGGCTGATCGTCCTAATCATCATACAAAAGCCACCACGAAAACCATTACTTGCCTCTCACACCAGTGGTAGTTATTGTGTGATAATGAAGGAAGTGACCAAAAAGTATGCCATCAAAATAGCTTGTGTTTTTTAATTAACTATGGCCAGCTGTCATTTCTACAACTCAAGTTCATCTTGCGACAACGCTTATTTTTGTGTAACCTGTAATCAACCTCCAACATATTTCGTTCATTAGGACAAACATATTGTATTCATCACCATTTTTCATTTGCGACAAACAAACAATGTACGACACCTTTTTCTTTCTCTTGGGACATACTAGTATCCTGCAATCAAAGCATGAAATAAAAATTATTCTGAAGATTTTGTTTTTTTCATTTTGTTTTCTCTTTTCTCTTCTCTTTTTTTTTATTATAAAAATTTTAGTTGTCTAATTCATGGCTATCCTGGTAGGGATTTAGCCAATTTCCATTCACCAATCCTTTGAAAGGTGTTCCATCTAACTTCTGTAGTTGCACTACGCCTACATCACTGATATGGATTAAAACACACAGTCCTAGCCAGTGTGTTTTCATCTCTCCTGGATGCTTTAGAAATTTCCTATCATACAGAAGAACAAGTCCTCTGACTTGAAATCACTTATTCTTGATGTTTTCATGATAACCTGCAACAAAATGATCTTCTTCAAACTATAGCAGTTCCAAAATTATTTTCTCAACAAAACCAACATCTTTAATATCTACAATCACAACAATCCTTAGGGTGGGTACAATATACTCCATCAGCATCACAACCTCTTTTCCATACACTAGAAGAAATGGAGTTCAACCTGTCAAGTTATTATAGGTCATGCGGTATGCCCAAAGAAATGCAATAATTTTCTGGTCCCAGTCATCTCTTTGAACATTGAAAATATTTGTCAACACATTCTGCAAGGTATTGTTGAATGCTTCGACAACACCATTCGCTTGGGGGTGATATGGCATTGTCTTTTTATGTTGTATCTCCAATTCTTCAGTTAATTCTTCGATCAACTATTGACAAAATGCGTACCTTGGTCACTTATCAAAATATTTGGGCATGCAAATCTAGTCAGAACATTTTCGAACAAGAAATTGGTAGCAGTCGCAACAGTACAATATTTTAATGGTGTTTCTTTAGCCCATCTGGTCAAGTAATCGGTCACAGTAAAGATGTATCTTGCACCTTTTCTCTACCCTATTGGACTAATAGGTAGCACAAAATCAACATTCCATTTGTCAAATTTTTGCAACATTATTTACAGTACTAGTGGCATTTCATCTTGTCGTGACATCTTTCTAGTTCTTTGATATACACACAACTTTGACAATATTCTCAATCATCTGCACATACGGTGGGCCACCACAATCATACATGCAATATCTTTTTCACTGTATCATTTCCATCATAATGGCTTCCTGTGACACTAGCATGCACTTCATTCAATATCATTTATTCGCTCGTGTTCCAGGACGGAGTGATGAAGAACCTCATCAAGGCCCATTTTATATAAATGTCTAGTGATCAACTAGAAGTTGACCCGGCTCGGACAACTAGTTGTTTCTTTCATGTTGCAGTAAATCCAATTGGGTCATATCCCTTACTAAAAAATTGTATGATTTCTCTATACTGATCAAACATTTTTATCGCAAACAATTGTGTGTTAGGGAGACTACCATCGATATTACTAGGTTCTTCACCACTCTCGATCCTCGATATATGGTTTGGTCTTGAATTCAGTTGACCCAATTTAATAATGACTTCAAAGTCAAATTCCTAAAAAAGGAGAAGCCGTTGGAAAATATTCCCCCCCAACACTGGATTATTGACTAGGTATTTCAATTTCGAAAGATATGTGTACATTTTGAAATGTCCACCCAACAAGTAGTGTCAAAATTTATGCAAAGAATATACCATAGCTAGCACCTCTCTTTCGGTCATGGTATAGTTCTTCTCTGCTTTTGATAATTTCCTACCAGCAAAGGAAATATGATTATCAATCGATCCTTTGCTATACTGTGCTAGTACCACGTCGAGCATGACAGATGATGAATCGACATGTACATGAAATTTGTTCTTCCAATATACAAGTATGGGCATTGTAACCATCTTGTTCTTTAAAGTGTCTAGACTCTTTTGGAAAATTTCCATCCATTGGAACTTAACATCTTTCTTCAATAACTTCTCCATCGAAGCAGTCACTTTCGCATATCCTTTGATAAATTTTTGATAGTATCCTATATGTCCCAATTTTTTTTCTTCGTTTCTTCACTATGGTAGGTGATGGAAGGTCGATGATGATTGCAATTTTAGTAGGGTCAACTAAGATTCCATCGCAGAAAACCACATGGCCCAACAAAATTGCAAATGGCGCTCAAAAATGCATTTCTTTAAGTTTAGTGAAATCTGATACTGGCGACACCATTCTAGAATCATTATGAGGCTCTCAATATGATCCTTAATGAGCCCAAATACTTTCCAATTGTTGAAGTATACCTCAATAAATTTATGAATAAAATATTTGAAGGAAGCCACTACTATCTGGGTTAAGATAACATGATCATTCTTGATTCGAAAGGGCATTACTGTGTATTGGAAACAACCTAATTATATCAAAGGTTGTCTTGTGTCGATCTTCCTTTGTGATTATAATCTGATGGTGGACAGAGAACCCATTAGTGAATAAATAAAATTCTTGACCCCCAACACATTCTAATACCTCATCCGTAAATGGAGTTGGAAATGGGTCATGTAGACAAGCATCATTCAATTTCCTTAGGTAAACGAAAATCCTTACTTCACTAGTAGCCTTCTTATCTTGCACTACTATCAGAATTATTCATTTTGATTCTTCAACTGGTTCTATGATACCTGCATTTAGCATTCGATCTAGTTCTATCTTTATTTTTTCTTTGTACCATGGATTTAGCGAGTATGGTCGCTTGTTGACAAGTTTTGCATCGAGATTTAGTGGTATCTACATTTCTCCAAGGTCTCTAGCAATACCTTTCATTTCTAAGAATTTTGTCATGAACACATCCTGAAACCCATGAAATATGTCCATAATCTTTTCGATAGTTTATTCATCCTAGTAATCTCCAATACTAGAAAGTTTTGGATTCTGCGGGGAGCCAATGTTGACTTTCTTGAATTTTAGTGGATTTAGGAACTAGTTACTATAAATACCAAATCCTTCCACTGTGCATGTACCTTCAGACTCTAGTATATTTACATTGAGTGTGCCATCATCATCAGGTTCTCTTGTCACATTATGGCTCTCCATCCAGTGCCATATTGTTGCATTGATCTAGTTGAATTTTGTCATTGCGACAAATATATATTCAAATATATTTCTCTCGATTACTTGCATTGCAACATCAATCGAATGATGATCATCGATAAACTCAAATGTGTGTGTGAAACTAGTAGCTAATTCATCCCATTCAACCATTCCTCATCTCAGTTCAACTGATGTATACCAGTTCCTTGGTATCATGTCTAATGTATGTATGAATTGATGAACCCAATCCTGTTGCAGACATGTCTCTTATGTCGCGCGAAAATACTCTATATGCTCAAAAGGATTAGTTAATCCTATATACTTTTGACCAGTATAGCTGATCTCTTCTTCGGCTCGTATCTCCATCAACCATCGACATTTTTTCCATTCCTGGATAGATTCTTTATGTGCGACCCACAATCTAGCTGGTGTACCTTTTAGTGCAAAGTACAAGGCGAACAAGCTTTAAGGTTCCGTGAGTTTTTCTTCAAATTGTGATAGAAAATATGTGAGGTTAGGTGAACCTTCATATGTGGATAGATCACTTACCTCGATTCATATATGTCACACAAATCGTGTAATTCTTGCGCACCTTCTCAGGGATACTTCATGCATCCGATTCTGCCAGTTTTCCAATGCTTCACCAGAATACGATGTACAAGAACTAATACTCTGCCAACTAATATTTATGTCAGCCATTGGATTTACATAATCATCCCTTGAATATGTGATGTTATAAATATGTTCCATATAATTGCCTTATCCTTCAATATTTATTGGCTCCACGTATCTCTGGCCCTCTAGTGGATCAATTGGTGCAACCACCCTTAGCTATGAATCTTCAAATGTTAAGATTATTTTCTTAAAATTGATGATGGTCTGATTATCAATCACCTAGTCAATCCCCAAATGTGCAGGATACATATTTGTGTCATCGACAATGTAGATTACTTCTAGGTCGGCATACATTCTCAGGCCTTCTACCTCAATAGGAACCTAAGTTAGTTGACCGATAGGTAGGACANTAATTAGATAATAATTACAATGAAGTACAATGGCTTTAATAGCCACAAGCAATTCGAATCCACATGAGGAAATTTGAATTGATTAGACTCTACTTGACTGCAGGTAACTAAGACCTTATCTAAATCACTATCAAAGGACTCAATAGTTAACTGACTTTGTCTAAACCATAACCGAAGTTCATTGGAGTTCTAAAATACAACTCAAGTGTTACAGTCAGTGTTGACTAAGGCTAACTGATTGCGGTAGGTGAGAAATGTGCCCCTCTTGAGTGCAGTCAAGTAAACCTAGCACTAACTGAATGTAGAGGACTAGACATGAATGTAACTGACTCCTAACTTATCTTGACTAGTCATCAACTGAACTGAACTGACCTTGGTTGCGTTCGACGCTCCTAGTGGCTCCTAAATTGTAGGGATTGGTCTAGGAGGCTCCTAAACTGATGCAATTAAGTGCAATTAGTGCCAGTAAGCCTCAATTAGTGTTCCCCACACTTTATTCACTAAAACATGTGCCCCAATTAGGCCAAGTGGACCCTATGGTGCTAATGACTAAAAATAGACTGGATGGACTTCCGATTTAGACATGACTGCTGATTTAGACATATGCCCAAATTTGACAAGGGAGGATTAATAATCCTAACACCCCCCCTGAATGCTAACTTGGACAATGTATGGGCCCTAGTAACTAACACCATAGGTCACCCATTACATCAAATAAAGTAAAGTAACTGCTCAAAAACAAGGTGCTGGGGAAAAACCACATGGGAAAAAATCTCCCCCTCTAATTAAGCAGGTAGAATCATGATCAATATGGTTCTTCTATGCATAGGTATCCTAGGGCCTGGTATGTGAACCTCTCCATCATTATGTCTGGAGGAATATTCCTCTTTGGAATAAGAATGATATGCTCAACTAAATCAGAAATATAGACAGTTGTCGGATGAAGACTGGACCAATGTAGAGCAACCGAAGTCAAATGATAAGTGAGAAAATATTCTTGAGGATTTAGAACATGTGAGGAACACTCAAGAAACTGATTATTTTCAGACATGAACAGAAAAACATGAGTGGTAATAACATCCCCAAGTGTTAGGAGCAAGTGTCTAGGCGGATGCAGAAAATCTTCCTCTTTGCCAGTTCTGTGAGGAGATGAGCATGTGATCAATGGTCGAGAAGCACTGGGACTGTTGAGAGTGAATGCTTGATATACATAGTCTTATATAGCTTCTAAAATAGCTAATGAATCACATAATAAAATATCAGCAACCTCATATGAGGAAACTAACACCAAATCCCCATCAGCAAGTTTGAAGAGAAAGTGCGGTACTTGATTTTTCACATCGAAATTGGTGAGAGCAGCTACAAGCATGACTGAAAGCTCTTGGATTTGAAAATATGAACCAAATAATATTAGATCAAAAATTAAATCATATCTAAATAGGTTCAAAATAGATCCAAAACTGTGGAATGGAATCAAATCCCCAGCAGCAGTTTTGTAGGAGTCTTGCGGTACTTGTTTCTTCACACCGTTGATGAGAACAGCTACAAGCAGTACTGAAAGATTATGAATTTTATATATTAAACCAAGAAATATCAGATCATATCTAAATAATATCATATCATATCCAATAAGGTTAATATTAGATTCAAATAAATGGTTAACCGAGACGGTGGATGCACAGCTTTCTTCTTCTTCAAAATTCTGAACTTTGGTGCATGCAATCCTGTAGGAATTTGCTGGAAAATATAGATCATGGGGAGCAAATGGATCACTCTGGTAATCTAATATTTCTTCCAAAATATCCAAGGTATCACATTTTTTCACACCAGCAGCAACATTAGAGGGAGAAAAATCAAATTTCTGTTCACTTTCGAAAGCAATTACTGGTAAATTTTGCACAGAATTCAAAGGAAAATCACCAGTGAATGTTTGCATGGAAGTGCAGCAGTGTTTTCCTTCAATATCAGATATTCAAATTTCTTCTTCTATTTCAGCAATATGAGGATATGAGATATCAGAGATCTCATAAAATTTCGGAGCATCAGGAGAAGGAGTCACTGCATGGAGACTGTCTTCAATTCATATTGACTGTGTAGAAGCTTCTGCTTCTTCTTCATCTTGAACAACTTCATCAGAGAGAGTGGAGGCCGATATTTTTGGATCAAGGATGCTTATGGTGCTAGATGTGCTCTCCAAAGTGCTATTATGATCCTCATCAATCATTCCAAAGGTTTTGTCCAATCTTGTCCAGAGTTCCTATAGATATTTAATAGATCTACTGAGGTAGCGCAAGCTAGGAGAAAGAGCCAGTTTCATTATTTCAAAAGCTACATCCTTTGCATTTAGCCAGTCATTTTCACTCTCAAAAGACTCTCTACCGAATCCATCAGACACCCAATAGAGATCTTGTCTATTCAGAAATACAATCATCTTCACCTTCCATTCAAAATAGTCTGAGGATCAGGTAAGAAGAGGAACTGATGAATTCATTTCGAAGTTGTACCTGCAAAACAAAAAAAAGGGCACCGTAAGGTCGGATAGACTGCACTTTTGGAATTTTATTCACACCTAGCTTAGTTAATCAAGCAAGATTGATCAATAATTCCTTTGCTTGGGGTATTAAGTGGTAAATTCTCCGCTTCTGGTGCAGTGCTTGAAGGAGTAATTTTGCTCAAAAAATGATCCAGTAGGATATCTGAGGAGGAGAAGTGCCTTATCCATCAAGGCTCTGATACCATATTAAATTGAGCACATAGATCTGTGGACAAACACACAACTCACAAGATAGATCACACAACTTACTCAGTTATTGAAGAATGAAATAGTGCAAAAATGGCTTGCAGTTATGAATGCTTTTCATTAATCAAAGAGTAATTAGATAATAATTACAATGAAGTACAATGGCTTTAATAGCCACAAGCAATTCGAATCTACATGAGGAAATTTGAATTGATTAGACCCTACTTAACTCTAGGTAACTAAGACCTTGTTTAAATCACTACCAGAGGACTCAATAGTTAACTGACCTTGTCTAAACCATAACCAGAGTTCATCAGAGTTCTAAAACACAACTCAAGTGTTACATTCAGTGTTGACTAAGGCTACCTGACTGTGGTAGGTGAGAAATGCGCCCCTCCTGAGTGTAGTCAAGTAAACCTAGCACTAATTAAATGTAGAGGACTAGAACTGAATGTAATTGACTCCTAACTTAGCTTGACTAGTCATCAACTGAACTGAACTGACGTTGGTTGGTTTCGGCACTCCCAGTGGCTCCTAAATTGTAGGGATTGGTCTAGGAGGCTCCTAAACTGATGCAATTAAGTGAAATAAGTGGCAGTAAGCCTCAATTAGTGTTCCCCACACTTTAGTAACAGAAACATGTGCCCCAATTAGGCCAAGTGGACCCAATGGTGCTAATGACTAAAAATAGGCTGGATGGACTCCCAATTTAGACATGACTCCTGATTTAGACATATGACCAAATTGGACAAGGGAGGATTAATAATCCTAACATAGCTGATCTCTTCTTCAGCTCGTATCTCCATCAACCATCGACATTTTTTCCATTCCGAGATAGATTCTTTATGTGCGACCCACAATCTAGCTGGTGTACCTTTTAGTGCAAAGTACAAGGCAAACAAGCTCTAAGTTTCTATGCGTTTTTCTTCAAATTGTGATAGAAAATATGTGAGGTTAGGTAAACATTAATATGTGGATAGAGCACTTACCTCAATTCATATTTGTCACACAAATCGTGTAATTCTTGCGCACCTTCTCAGGGATACTTCATGCATCCAATTCTGCTAGTTTTCCAATGCTTCACTAGAATACGATGTACAAGAACTAATACTCCACCAACTAATATTTATGTCAGCCATTGGATTTACATAATCATCCCTTGAAGATGTGATGTTATAAATATGTTCCATATAATTTCCTTATCCTTCACTATTTATCAGCTCCACGTATCTCTGGCCCTCTAGTGGATCAATTGCTGCAACCACCCTTTGCTATGAATCTTCAAATGTTAAGATTATTTTCTTAAAATTTATGATGGTCTGATTATCAATCACCTAGTCAATCCCCAAATGTGAAGGATACATATTTATGTCATCAAGAATGTAGATTACTTCAAAGTCAGCATACGTTCTTAGGCCTTCTACCTCGACAGGAACCTGAGTTAGTCGTCCGATAGGTAGGACTTTTGAATTATTTGCTAAGCTAAGCTAGATAGGAGACCATGCAAGTTGTGATATTCCCATGCTCTCCCATGTTTGTCTTGTCAAAATGTTGAAATCATATCCCAAGTGTAGAATAATATAGTCCATATCGTAGTCATGATCATATCTAGGAAGTCATTCCTAACTTGCGACCAATCTTTAATCTTTTTCCCATATGGTTAACCCTTTTGTCTGGTCATACCTCTTCTTGAGATTCTTCTACTAGAGCAGCCAATTCTAGTACATCTTTATCTTTTATTAGAAATAAGCAACTTTTAAAAAATTATTTAAGCTTACTAACCTTTCCTGTCGGTTGCTTTTGGAACAGTTGGTCAAATATTTTAGACATCTCCATTATTGATCTTCCAAGTAGTGTAGCAGCATAATTCGACACTTGATTCCTATTGACAAATTTTGGTCACACATACAAGAATACTTCCTTTTCTTTTTGGACATTGAACGAGACTTTTATTATTATTTTTGGTCGCACCTGCAATTATTCATGATGTGATTCTTAGTCTCCTCCAGTCACAACACCTCCTCTTGTTATGAAATCTATATGTGGTTCCCTCGGCACATCAAAGATCTTGTAGATATTCTTATTGGGTTTCAAGTTGGGATTCTACAAAGGCTTGGATTTCATACATTTCTATTCTACCACTTCGCAATCAACCAGACATTGTTCAATGGTATGATCAAAAGCTTTGTAGTACGGACATGTATTCATAGGACTTGAACAATACCTAGAAAAACATCTTGGTTTTCCATTTTTATAAAATATAATTTGGCTTGTTCCTTGACCAAATCCTCCTCCTTGTCCTCGACCTCTAAAATTTTCACCCCCAAGGTTGAGGGTATTATTACAGTGGGTACCGATTCTACGACTACTAGGGTTGAGAATATTGAGCTTTTGGGTATTGAGATTGAGCCCGCTCAACTTGCATCTGCTCTTAATTCTTCATTCAATAGGTATCCACTGTTCTCTCTTGCGGTAGCTGAAATGATCTACAGTCCTTCTCATCATGGCCTACTAACTTGCAAAATTTACAATATAAACTAGCCGGGATACTTACAATCTTATGGAGGTACATACACTCTTCTAAACAATGGCCTCTAATATGGCATATTCTACACCAAGGAATCCCTTGTGTATTTATCGGGTTCGACACTTTCGATGTGACATAATTCATGAATGTCAGACAATTATCATTATGGTGTCCCTCTATTATGCATCTAGTACACCACAGTTCTTCCTAGATCTCTTTCCCCTTTTTAATGTCCTGAACTTGGAGCATGGGGTTGTATAGTTGCAACTGAATTTGCATCATTCTTGCACCATTCTCTCCTATAGGTGAGGATTCCAACTTTATGACCAACTCTAAAGCTTTAGCCTGTGACACAATCTTTGTTGCATCAAGGGAATTAAGATGTGTGGTAACTACGCTACAAAGAACCATTCTTTATGTTGTAGATCTGACATCTGGAAGCTTACTTTAGCCATCAACATCTTAAATCTCTAGTCAATTTCCCACACAGAATCTGTAGGAAATTGCTTAATCTCTTTAATCTTTGTAATATAGTGAGATTCATATTTAGGCTTTCTGAATTCATCTATTAGTTCTGCTCAAATTTGGTTGAGTGTTTTGTGTGTGACTCCTGTCAGAACCACATAGGACTTCATGTACCAGTCCAATGCGCGACCCCTAAGGGTTGTGATTATTTGAGCCTTCTTGATGGCTTCATCTTAGACCTATCACATGGTCCACATGGCTTCATATAGAAACCAATGTTGCTCTGGGTCTTATAACCCATTTCCATTGAATATTGGAAACTTAATATAATTTCCAACCATTATATTGGTCCTTGGTACTGATGGATAAAATATTTAGCTAGCAAGACTCCCTTGTTCGCTATTCCCACAATTGAAAACCCACTAGGAAATGAGCTTATGGATATTACCTCTAGATATGTACGTGGGGTCGTGGATGTGATGTATATGTACTCTAGATCTGGGGCTTCTTCTTATTCTTCTTCTCTTTCAGATATACGCTGGTATTCCTCTTCTTCATCACAAGAAACTTCGCCAAAGAGTAACGTCAACTTGTACTCTTCTCCTCCGGTCATACTGCAACTTCCTCTTCTAGTAACAGTCCTTCTTATCTTTACCGACAAATTTTTTCTTCCACTTCTTAGACGTACACCTTCTAGTTCAATTCTGTTATCACCAGGGAACATCTCATCTTACTTTGATCCATTTTTATCACACGTTGTTTGTAACATATCCCACGCATAAATATTTCTCAAGATCCATTCTCCACATACAAGCATCTATATCCAAATTCTTAAATATGTCAAGTATCTTCCTCTTGGTACTTGAAAGAAAATTTATTTCCACCTCACTATATGATGATATTGTGTCAACAAGAAATTCAATGATGTATCCTTCTAAAATATTTCCTGCCCAAAAATCGACAACCCTAGATATAGGGTTTCTAATACACTCGAGTCGTTGAATCAGCTCAAGGTTCCGCTCTCTTAGTTCTCTTTCTTGGAATTTTTTTTCTATGTTGCTAGCCTCAACAACCACTCATATAATAAAATAGTAAAATCACAAAATAATATCTCATGAGTATCGGTATAAATGTACTGCTCCAATAACTTTGATGGATTCAACCATGATCCTTCACTTTCTTTGTGCGCAAACACTAATGCTTTCAAATCCACCCACTCTCAAATTTTTGGCTTCGTCGGGTGTGAAAACATATCCCTCACCAAAATGATTTACACAAGTTTAGACCCTTTGGTGTTTCCTCCCTTCAACACAAGTTCAAACCCTTGTATATCTATCAACAGAGCCCAAGATACCGACCCGACAGAGTAGGGCTCAGTCAGCCTGACGTGTGACGTAGATGCACTCTCACCCAAGATATCTCTATGAGTAACTTCTAGAACTAGGATTTCATAGCTGGGTGGGGATTTATTCTCTCACGGAAACTTACCAACTCACTCAACTGAAGCTAGGGGTTTTATTTTTCTATTCTTGGTATGAGCATTCAAGATGTTAACCTACTTATCCATCGATTGAGCTTACAACAATTAATATAAAGGCTTAAAACATATTATTTTTACCAACAGTGCAACACATGCATACAAGAATTTATTCATAAATTAATGTTATTCAATCTATTAAGATCTACTTATTTGTATCATACATTCACTCAACATACACGTATTCATCAAATATACACATAGACAACATTTAATGTGGAAATCGATCTAGGAAAAACCACAAATGTGCTCTTCATCTAGCATGAGAAATATATAGCACCTTTCGTATGCGCACTAAATTTGCATATTGTTCCTAATGTTGTTTACAATCTATACAAACTTCTCTCCTCTCATACTGTCTAGGCTTAGGTCTCTGAAGTTTTCCTCTCCTTCACCCTACTGTCAATCCGCATACATTTTGGATCAACCTTCTTCTCTACAACTCTAGAACTCTTTCTTCTCTACAACTCTTCAACTCTAAGATAGAAGCCGACAAATACCTAGATACCAACCCACACACAGCATGGGATCTCTATTTTATAGGCTCTTACATGCCATAATCAACCAAATCCATTCTGCTAGATGACAAGATGTCATTCCTATTCTCGTACATTCATTATAATGATAGTAGGCACTATTGGCCAAAAAATGCAAACATGTTAAATATTCCCAAAGCATGTGTTATTCTAACTGACTTCTTACCTACAATTAATTAAGTCGTCATTTTCAACTGTTCTTCTTCTTCTTCTATTGTGGTTCCTTCCGTCACGACTGCTCTCGTTCCAGCTTCTCTTTCATCACTGGCTCTTTCATCTCTAGTTTCTCTCTTCACAGCTTCTCTTCTATCATGACTTCTCTTCTCCCACAACTACTTCTATCGCAACTCTCCTATGTCACAACTTCCTCTGTCATGCAATAAGAATCTTCATATTCCCAATCAGAATTATGGTCGTATTTTTCTTATCTTTTTTAGGGCCAACATGAGTTAAACTAATATTTGTATCTAATATTTAAGCTAATAATTATCCAATATAACCCACGGAGAATTCACCTCGTTGAGCAATATCTTATCACGTTCATTCATAAAGGGGGGGTTTTAATTGCAAAAAATAAGGTCAATAAATTGTAGGTATTGGGGGGGGTGTGGAAGAGAATAGGGTATGGGGGGGTTTATACATGTGGGTGAGTATAGAAAGGGATTTCTAGTAAAATTAGGGAAAATGTCGTAAAAACAAGTAATGAGAAATTTATGTATTGGGAGGGGGGATCAACAAAAGGATTTGTGTAGATAATTATCAATATCTAGTGAAATTAGGGGTATTCTTTAATATCCCATGAATGAATGCACTATGGCATGGTTTCACTGAGTGAAGTCCCTCTGATATAACCATGATTAGAGTTGAAGTTAATCTAATAGTTGTAGAATCATTGGAGTTAAGCTAAAAGTTGCATCTAATAGTTAATTTAAAAGTTTATATATCAGTAATTGTACTTCAAGTAAAAATCATGATTGGAGTTAAAGTTAAAGATAATAGTTGTATTATCAATGGATTTAAGTTCATAGTTGTATCTATTAATGGAATAGTTGTATCTAATAATATAATACTTGAATATGAAGTTTAATTTTTCCAACTAATAGTTGTATGTAATAGTTAATTTAAAAGCTAATATATAGACAATTGCAATTCAAGTAAAACTCATGATTGGAGTTGACACAAAGCTAATAGTTGTATCATCAATGGAGTTAAGTACATAGTTGTATCATTAATCGAATAGTTGTATCTA
The DNA here is from genome assembly GCA_001517045.1 of Pseudotsuga menziesii. Lineage (NCBI taxonomy): Eukaryota > Viridiplantae > Streptophyta > Pinopsida > Pinales > Pinaceae > Pseudotsuga > Pseudotsuga menziesii. Next base: position 147,217 of record LPNX010234159.1, on the reverse strand, counting down.
ATAATAAAAAAGTTGAAGTTGAAGTTTAATTTTTCCAACTAATAGTTAACTTAAATATTAATATATTAACAGTTGCACTTCAAGTAAAAGTCATGATTGAAGTTGACATTAAACTAGTAGTTGTATCATCAATGGAGTTAAGATCATAGTTGTATCTATTAATAGAATGGTATCTAATAATCAAATAATTAGAGTTGAATTTTAATTTTTTCAACTAACATGAAGTGTACTTATGAGATGTTAACGAAATTATTTTTTATTTTTTTGAAATTATTAATTATGTATTTTGGATCTAGACAATACACTAAACTATTTTAGATTTTTTTGAAATTATAAATTATGAATTTTGTATGACATCCATACAATCAGTCTACACACTAAGTTTGTTACATGAAAAAACATATAGATTGTAGTCCACCCCAAAATTTTAAGATATATATAACTCTCTATTCCCAAAATTAAAAACTATCTATTTCCAAAATAAAAATGTTTAAAGATGTAAAAATATCAAATGATTGATTGCTCCCAATGTTTTGAGCAACTAGAGACGTAATTCGATTTTTCGAAACCTGATTAAATGATACAAAATTATTATTTCACCCCGCTTCTTCATAGCTATGATAATTTGGCCAAAATACATAAGAAATAAACATAGATTCTCAGCTGTAACTGTCGTTTTTTGCAAACAATTTTTTTCTTCAGAATATGTACATTACATGCCTCTTTCGACATTCATGCTTAGACATTGGATTGGATAAAGTGATGAAACCCTAATCCAATAATTCTAAATACCTCTTGCTGCCCTAATTCAAAATAGTTTTGAATGAGTGGATGTTCATTCCATTGCCAAATATCATCTGACATAAAAATCCACCGTAGATGGTCTCAGTATAACCATACATGGCATCCGAATACATATTGGGCATTGAATCTATGTCCAAAAGATTCATGATGATTCTGAGTTTGACAGCAGTATGATCCACGAAGAAACCTAGCTCTGCACGAACATCGTTGTAATATGTCAAATTTTCTTCTAAATGCATGCTTTATATGGCAGAAACCAAGGTTTCTTCATGAGCATGCGAGTTTTTTATTTGTGTAATTGAACCACCCTTCTCTTTAAGAACCAAACCAGATAAAGCGATACATAAACGTACCTGCTGGCTCGTCAGAGATGGCTCACCGATTTGGTGCTCTTCAAGCACCAGTGCCTCACTAGAAGCCTGCATAAAGTAACATATGCCAATTTCAGATAATAAAAAGAATCAGAGACATATATAGTACATGGACGGAACATGATGTTTTCAAAGAAAGTGAAACATACACGTACCTGGCGGGGGGGAAGAGGTGGGTCGCTAACAACCTCTCTTTGGTGCTCTTTAAGCACCACTGGATCAATAGATGCCTACATAAAGTAACATATGTCAATGTCAGATAATACAAAGAAAACGAGACATATGCAACATGGAGGGATAATGATTTTTTCAAAGAAATTGAGACATACATGTACATTGGGGGGGAGAGGTGGGTGAGAAACGACCCCGATTGGGTTCTCTTCAATAACCACTCGTTCACTATCAAACTGCATAAAATAATATATATGTCAATGTCAGCATATCAATGGGGGAAACAAGGAAAAAAATACTTGCATGTACAACAAGCAATATAAGAAAGTGTTGCAATATATAAATATACATGGGGAACGTGAGGAGGTGTGTGACCAATGGGTCGAAAAACTATCAACGGGATAAAATTATTTCTACATGCATTAGTGAAGAATTTCGCTTGTTGGATAGCATCATCAAAATCACGTTCCTATGTACAAAAGGATAAAGATGCAATTAGAAAATTTCAAAAAATAAAAAAAAGTACATGTTGAATCATTAAAATTACAATTAAAAGAAAGTGATACATAAACGTACCTGCTGGCTCGTCAGAGGTGGGTCACTGATTTGGTGCTCTTCAAGCACTAGTGCCTTAATAGAATCCTGCATAAAGTAACATATGTCAATTTCAAATAATAAAAGGAAAATGAGACATATATACTACATGGACGGAAAATGATGTTTTCAAAGAAAGCGAAACATACATGTGCCTGGCGGGGGACAAGAGGTGGGTAGCCAACAACCTCGCTTTGGTACACTTCAAGCACCATTGGCTTAGTAGATGTATCCATAAAGTAACATATATGTCAATGTCAGATAATACAAAGAAAACAAGACATATACAACATGGACGAAAAATGATTTTTTGAAAGAAAGAGAAACATAAATGTACCTAAGGGCGGGGGAGAGGCAGGTCACCCATCAAGATATCATGCTACATAACAAAACATAAAGATACAATTAGAAAAATTCTAAAAATTGAAAGCATGGATGTTGAATTACTAAAAGCATAGTTAAAAGCATATTTAAAATAACACCTGGGTCTGGGAATCATCCTCTACATGAGAGGGACTAGGCTGGGATTCAACATACTCATTCTTCTCACCATATATAAAACATATTGTATCCAGATTAGCATGTATTGAATGTTACAATCTCCACTATAAATATATAAATAACGATGACAAATTAAAAAGTATAGTTCTTACAGCTAATAGTGAAGAACCAAACCCATATATAATATGGATTGTTGCATCAATGTTCTCAACATCAATTAATGGACTATACGAATCTAGGGTGTCATGGGACACCATCTATATTTTTGTTCACATAATTGGCTAGATAATTAAATAGAAATAAATGGCTAAACAATTGAAAATTGTGATATAAAACAAAATATAATATGAAAATAATGAGTTTTACTTACATATCGAAATAATTGATCGTCTCGGAACTTTGAAGTAGGGCCATAACATATGCCTCCACACGTTGTGCAAGGGTGTGGAGTAACACAACGCTCTAAACGCTCTACGTCTCTAGTGCCATCTATAGATGGATCCTTACTGTGCAATGGGCCGGCCTCAGAAGTGCCAACCCCTTGGCCTACATTTCCTTGGACAGCAGTCCCATGCTGAAGAAATGTATCTGCCAAGTCGAATAAGGCCTCCTGTGTATCATCAATCACAGGACCTGCAGGAGGATATAGCCAAAGGGATTTTGGTGTGCGTGGAGGGCATGGCACACTGTTAGGATCAGTCCTAGCCCCTTACCTATCTTGGGGCATCCCATGACCCACACCCTGGAATTCTAAAATATCGAAATAGTTCATGTGTTTCCCTATGATGAATTCTACATACAACTTCTTCAAGAAATAAAATGGGATGTCCCTATTCCCATGAGGGTCTTCATCGAAGACCATATACCAGCGATTGATCCAATTGGCTTTAATATTTGGTTCCATGAACCAGTCTATGGAAATGTGTGCTCGACTAGTGGATGGAACCAATCCAGTGCTAGGGTCCCAGAATAATGAAAACAATTGGTGTTTTGTAATCTTTAGGTTTTTTATGTCTTTATAACTCAAACCATTGGAATAGTATTGCCTCATGGATTCTTTGTACGAGCTAATGTCGTACAGAGGTCCTTGGGCATTGGAAATTGTGTTTGTTATCGTGTCCAATGCCTCGGCTAAATATTGTCTGAAATGATCCTCCCCTCTAAAAGATGAGCTATGGCACCTCAATGCACCCAAACGAGCCAGAATCTAGGAATTGCAATCTTGTTCCCCCTTTGTGTTTGGGTTTGTGTCCGTGTTTGGGTTTGTGTTTGGGTTTGGTTAATTTTGCACAGTATCTTGAACATTCATGTTATCTGTTAAGATTTAAACAACAAATTACAAATTGTTTTAATATATCATTCTTTTATTTAATTTAATTTTTTTTATTAAATTTGTTTTAATTTTTTAACAAATATAAAAACTATGAAATTAACAAAAAAAAACAAATATTGAATACAACTGTGGATGATATGAGTACTTACCTTCCATTGTAGCCAAGCCACCACCACAGCCACCTCCAAAGCCACCTCCAAATCCTCTAACGCAAAACGTTGGTGCCATATTTCGCCATCCCGATACTGCCTCATTGTGCAAATAACAAATTGAGGCCCGCGGCCTTTGTTTTTTTTTTTGGTTTTACATATCGCATATGCGATATGTAAAACTTTAAAAACGCACGATATATACTAACTAACCTTAGCCTCGTCTTTGAAATCGGGTTTTCCGAATGTAGCATCAATAACGCATATGCATTTTGGATTTAGATTTCGGAAGTGCGTTTCCGATTTCTAAAGTGGCACTAAAAAGTGGAACCAACTTTGTGCAATTGCCCAGTTGTATTATCAATGGAGTTAAGCTCATAACTTTGTATCTATTAATCAAATAGTTGTATCTAATAATCGAAAAGTTGAAGTTGAAGTTTAATTTTTCGAACAAATAGTTGTATCTAATAGTTAATTTAAAAGTTAATATATCGACAATTGCAGTTCAACTAAAATTCATTAGAGTTGACACTAAGTTAATAGTTGTATCATCAATGGAGTTAAGCTAATAGTTATATCTATTAAATGAATAGTTGTATCTAATATTCGAATAGTTGGAGTTAGAAGTTTAATTTTTTGTATCTAATGGTTAATTTAAAAGTTAATATATCAACATTTGCACTTCAATTAAAAGTGATGAGTGGAGTTGACATTAAGCTAACAATTGTATCATCAATGGCATTTAAGCTCATATTTGTATATATTAATTGAATGGTTGCATCTAATAATCAGTTGAAGTAGAATTTTAGTTTTTTCAACTATCACTAAATGTAGTTATCAATATTAACTAAATTATTTTTCATTTTTTTGAAACTATTAGTTACTAATTTTGAATGAGGTAGTGTAAAGAGTAGGCTTGTTACATGTATACTCATAGATAGTAGTCCATCCCAAAATTTTAAGATATATACAGCTATCTATTTCCAAAATAAAATCTATCTATTTCCAAAATAAAATCGGTTAAAGATGTAAAAAGAACAAATCATTGATTGATCGCAATGTTTTGTGCAACTAGTGACGTCATTCGATTTTTAGAAACCTGATTAAACGATACAAAATTATCATTCGATTTTTAGAAACCTGATTGAACTATACAAAATTATTATTTCACACCGCTTCTTCATAGCTATGGTAATTTGACCAAAATAAGTCGGGAATAAACATTGATTCTCAGCTCTAACTATCGCTTCTTGCAAGCAAATTCTTCAGAATATGTACATTACATGCTTCCCTCGACATTCACACTGGGACATTGGATTGGCTAAAGTGATGAAACCCTAATCTACTAATTCTAAATACCTCTTGCTGCCCTGATTCAAAATCATTTTGAATGACTGGATGTTCATTCCATTACCAAATATCCTCCTCCCACAAAGACCCGCCGTAGACGGTCTCAGTATAACCATCCACGGCATCCGAATACATACTGGGCATTGAATTTCCATCCAAACGATTCATGATGATTCCGAGTTCGACAGCAGTATGGTCCACGAAGAAACCCAGCTCTGCACGAACATCGTCGTAATACGTCAAATTTTCTTCTGAATGCATGTTTTCTATGGCAGAAACCGAGGTCGCTTCATGATGCCAGTCTATTATTTCTGTAGTTGAACAACCCTTCTCGTCAATATCAACTGACTCAACATCATCTGCCCGCCCTTTCAATACGACTGCATCTTGCAGAGATTTCATAACCCCGTTCAGTCTCTCGTTCTCGAGCTCGATCGCATAATGGGATTGTTCTGTATTACTGTCAATAGCATCCATATTATCGATCATCTCAAGTAAAGCAATGAGATCACTATCAAGCACCGACCTTACGCTGTTGGTTCTTTTTCCATTGGGCAAAGTCAATCCGCCATTCAAACACTCATTCCTCCCTCGCTTCTTCAAAGAAACTTGCGACGAGGAGACCATGTCTGCAAAAGAAATGCTGTAATGAAATCACAACAAACAATAAAGAGGCTTGTTTCTATGAGTTACACTCCTTCCTCCAAGATTTGAAAGTTGCAAAGATTTGGATTATTGATTTTGCAACTCTACACAACCTTATAATCACCCAGAAAGCTGTCCAGTACTTAATAGATGATGGTGGATTCTGACTAGAGTGTCGCATCGGTTGAAAGTTTCCTTAGTAAACCGACTCCCTTTTTCTATTCATTTATTTCTTTGCTTTTGCTTCATTCAAACTTCAGAGTTTCTCAGTCTCGGTATGACGGTCGTTCGCTGGGACCAACGTACAGCCGCCCACCGCAGTCGAAATCATGATGCCCATCAGGGATGGAATTTGACTGGTAAATGCCCGTCATGGGTCAATTGACCAGTCAAATACAGCCAAGATTTTATCGAGAGCGTCAAAATTTGGCTTGGAATACAGAAAACGTTTCAGATTTTGATTGTTACCGGCAATTTTGACGGGTGTCCGTCATTTGAAATTCCAACCCTGATGCCGATTGCCCAGGTAGACACTCACAGGCTCACGTTCCTTGAGAAGATAAGAAAAGCATAGGCGACTAGGTCATTCAAAGTTCAGATTGACCACATTTGTGATTCGGATCTCGACAGGTGCGACCGTGCGATACTCTGAGACAGCCGCCAATGGTGCCTTTACCGAGGTGTTGGTCCATGACTGGCTTTTGTTCCCTCAGGTCTACTTTTTCTTCAAAATTTCTTAGTGGAGACACGAATCGCGATTCGCCAGTCCGCGACGATTATATTGACGCGCCCAGTTTTTAAATCACTCATCTCTGACTACCAAGTCACTTGGGGTTGCAATCTAGACAATGTCAACAGGAGCAGTATAAGCGCTAACCAAAACGCTCCAGACTCGCAGGAATCCGGCATACCAATTTCTTCTGAACCGATAATTTAGAGGTTTTAAATCAAGATTTCATTAATTTGGACCATTTAGTCTAGAACACCTGAATTTGAATTTGAATGTAGAAGTTAAAAAATTACAAAAACAACAATTGTTAAGAACATTTTTAACTGGTTTTTATCTGAAATTCCCTGAAGAAGCTGGGCATTTTAATTGTCCTTTATCTTACTCGATGTCAACAACTACGACTATAACACAAAAGAACAAGTACTAGTCTAATACTAGGCCTGAAACAAGATCAAATTTTGTGCCTACCATCTGTGTGAACCTGGATATCAATGTCCACTCTTTTTTAGTCAAAATGAAATTAGAAAAGCGGGTTTGATAAGTCCTCCTCTACAATGATATCATGGATTCATGACAACTATAAGCAAACACAAATAATGGCATGTAGCTAAGATCTCAAATTGCGGAGAGGTAGATTTATGCATTGTTATAGAGAGGTGTCATTGGGCATACAATATGAAGAAATAATGGTTCTACTGAAATGAAAAAAACAATTGTTGGCTAAAGAATAGTCTTTAATTTGATGGGTGGCATGATCATATTGTAATCTCACTCCATCATTCCAAACATTTTTGGTTTCTCACAATGTTTGTCATTAGGGCCACCAAAATACATGTAAAAATTACTTGTCTTTACATCCTTTTCTCTTTAAATCCTCATCTCATAGTCATAACTAAGGATTGTTATGTATGCATATCCTCATCTTATAATAAGAATTGTGGCAAAGAATAAGAGTAGAGATAACTATAAGTCTTATATTAAATTTACCATATAAATCTTTAATTAACACTATCAATATCTTGCCTTTTGGTAAGACAATAAAGAAGGTAGTGGCATGGAAAACTGTTTAGACATAAAAGTTATACACATTAATAGGTTTAATTAAATAACTTAAATTCCTACACATGATTCAGTGAATAGTGGACTGCTATGAAACACAACAAATTTTAGAGCCTCGAGCCCTTAGTTACTCCCACTTAGAACTTCTCAAATCTAGCCATTAATAAACTTCTTTTGGTATTTTGGTTCAATCTAAAAGACGGACTGTTGAGACTCAGACATGTAGAGAGTTTCAATTGACTTAAGCTTGATTCCATTTACCCCCGACCCTGGTTATGTCAGCTTTGCTAACTTGGTTGGTATGAAGGATTTTTTTTTTAATGTTTTTTTAGTTGTGTATTATTTTTTCTTAGATGCCCAATCCTTATCATTTTACATCTCTCAAGTTTGAATTGCAAGTGAATACCCCAATATAGTTATGGCATAGTGTATGTAGTTTTTTTGTATAATAAAATGTACTCCAAGTGAAAAAAATACAATAGAATAGTTGTTATTATGTTACTTAACTATAAAATTAATAATACACATATGACAAGTTAAGACCATCCAATTGAAATTAATACCCACCCTTCAGATTTGATCACTATTGGCGACGTTTATATTGACGCGTTCAGTTTTAAAAAAGCTTTTGTTCAGTCAACATGTCCGTGATAAAGATTGAAAAAAAATAAGTGGCTTAGTTCATTTTAGCCCATATTTAGGTCGATATGCGTTTTTCTCTCGGAAAAACTGTATTTTTTGTCATCCATTCAACCAATCATTCTTTTAAGCGTGTCCTCTTGCTTATCCGCTGTTTTCTTTGTTTGTCCCGGTGCTAGGTCAGCCTATCCCATCACTCAACAATGTTAGTTAGGGTTTTCCTAACACTCCAGATACGAACTGCTCGCGCTTCGTCGGTTTCAGCATAACTTGCCAGCTGACACCCATCAGCCGAGCTTTCATCAAAGACGAACATGTTTCATTCTCAGACCAACGGAGCTTTCATCAAAGACGAACATCTACTTCTGTTGCATTTCAGTAGTGTGTGTTTTTTTTTCATGGTGGAAATTTGATTGAAATTTGGAATAACTCTGACAAGGTTGATGTTTAAACTTATTTTCGAATATTGTTTAAACTTAAATCTCCAAAATTCGCACTAGCTTTTGGCACTCCAGCCTGAGCCAATTTGGCGTATGAGAGTGTTTGAATCCTTTTAATGTTTTATAGAAGAGTATTTTAACCCTATTGTTTATTGACGGGAATGATGGCACGGGCTATTAAACCCTAGCCTCTGTTTCGAATTCATTAAACCCCGTCACTTATACGACGACTTTACTTTCAAGCCTGAACTGAAGTCAGTTTATATGACCACGTAGATTTGAAGATTTACACTACAGTTTATTTGAGCGATGATGCAGAATACGTAGATCTAGTTCCACACCACACCTTTGAAACAATAAGAGAGCAGCTCTTCAGATCGAAGACGCTATGTGCATGTGTCCCTTCCCTGATCCCCGTATCCCTCCCACGGGTTCTTCTTATGTTTGTTTTATTAATTGTTACAGACAATAACCATTTCCTGCACCTAGCTACGGTTCTGGAGTTGCCAGAAATGCCTCTGGCAGTTTCTTAGAGATTCCAATCTGACAGTGCAAACTGACAAATCTGCAATTCCAACCTGCACCGGTAACTGCTTAACCAAACCAGGTTGATGAATTCAGTATCACAATAAAAGCATGAACCAAAAAAAACATTGAAAATTCAGATCTCGACAGGTATTTTGTTCCAAATCAATCTTAGGAATTCATACAAGCTATAAAAATCTTCGTCTTGTGTGTTTTAGGACCAGTAGAGGGGATTTTGATAGGAAAAAGAGTTTTAGGACCCCATAATTTGGTTTCTCTATTTTTCATATTATGCTTTCTTGTGTGTTTAAGAAACTGTTATTTGAAGTATCCTACACCTTGACATTTATGGCAATCCAGAAACAAATCTCAAGCAAATCCTGCACCAATTCCTAACCAGAAATTATTACCCACAACAGCGTGCAATTCCAATACCACAAGGAAAAACGTGACCCAAAAATATCAATAATTCATGTCTCTTTAAAATTCTCATTCCAAATCACTCTCACTAATTCAGGACAGCCTATGAAAAACCCAAACTTGTGTGTTTCAAGATGGATGAAGGCCCTTTTATAGGGAAAAGTTACGGTTTTAGCCCCCGAGTTTGCCATTTTCACTTTTTATGTTATGTTTTCATGTGTTAAAGCTTGAGATTTCCAACAAGTTGGAATCAAAACTCAATCCTCCATCACCTTTACATTTTTGAATTTATGTTTTAAATTGGTGTTCTTTAAGGAACCAGGGACTTGCCAATTTTGGCAAGCAAGAAAGACATCTCAAGTAGAAATTCCGACACTTGAAATGTATCTCGGATCCTCCATATCCGGACTCTGAGAAATATGGATCCTGATCATCCATTGGCAGATTGAAGATGAGTGTTGAACACTTGTAAAGAAAGATCTAGCTAGCAAGAGAGAACACACAACTTGCAAAGCAAAAAAAAGTGAAAACCAAAAAGAAGAAATGAAATAATTTTGTGTTGATATGTGAAAAATATTACAATGCACAATATCTATCCTCGGTAGTTGAGGAAACATGTCATAGTGGTGGTCTAGAGAGATCTAATACAAGCCGTCATTTACGGAGTGAATGAATCTACATGGGTGAAACCAAGGCCGTCAGTTACAGAGTGAATGAGTCTGCATGGCTCTCCAACATCCCCCCTTGACACTACTATGGGGTAATAAAGAAACGTCCCATCAACTAAGGCCATAATAGGTCACCCAAAAACAATGCAACTAATGAACATTGAAATAAAATGAGGAAAGAGGGAAAACCTCATAGGAAACCCTTCCGCCCCCTTCCCCTCAAGATACAATTTAGCAAAAGAAAAAAAACGAGTTGCTAGGAAACTATGTCCTTCACTCCAAGACGATCGCGTAGAGAGTGGAATTTCTACTCAGTGAAATTCTTGGTGAAGATGTCGGCAATCTGTTCAGCTGAAGGACGAAACTGCAAGATGGTGATCTGCTTGTGTACCAAATCTTTGATGTAGTGCATGTGGATCTCTATGTGCTTCGTTTGCTGCCTCTCTACTGGATCTATGCACAACTTCACAATGATTTAGTTGTCACACCAGATGATAATAGGCTGGTGAAACTGGATGCCCAACTCAGTGAGAAAATGTTGTAGCCACAAAGATTGAACGGTTATGTTGACTACCCCTTTGTGTTCAGCCTTGGCTGAAGATAAAGAAATAGCAGCCTGCTTCTTGCTTGACCAACAAATGGGCCCTAAACCTAGACTAAGTGAGTAGTGGAATTACGATAATTGTTATTTCTAACCCAGTTAGAATGAGTGAAAGGCTATGAGATCCAATGTAAAATATGCTGCATAATGAATCCCAAAGGTGATGGTTCCCTCTAAGTATCGTAGGATCTGCTTGGAAGCCTTCCAATGTAACTCGTGTTTCTCTTGCATGAATCAGGAAACTGCCCCAACTGCATATGAGAGGTCTAGTCTAGAGTGTGTAAGATATAACAAGCTCCCCACTAGTTGTCTATACAGAGTGCTATCAACCAATGGAGTGTCCTTTCCATCCTCAATTTTGACCCTAGATAGGAAAGGATTCGAAGCAAATTTGCAGTCTGTCATATGGAATCTCTCTAGGAGATCTCAAGCATGCTTGGCCTGAGATAGTTTGATGTCTGAGGCGTCGTGACTGATTTCAAGACCAAGGAAGAAATGTAATGGACCCATGTCCGTCATCAAAAACGTGTCATGCATAATCCTCTTGACTACATCAAGTGCCAAAGTCGAGCTGACAGTGATCAACAAATCATCAACATATAAAAATAGTAGCAGAAGTGAGTCAGCTGTCCTAAGCATGTATACATTCGGATTTGAGTTACATTGTACATTGTTTTGTGATAGTAGGTAGGAGTCCATCTTGGCATACCATGCTCTTGGGCCTTGCTTGAGGCCGTAGATAGACTTCTTGAGTCTACAAAACAAGGATGAATCTTGTATGAATCCTTGTGGTTTCTCCATGTAGATCTCGTCGGATAGATCACCATGAAGAAATGCATTCTTCATATCCATCCGATGGACTTCCCACCTCCTGGTTGTACCAATGGAAAGTGCCAATCGAATGGAATCCATATTTTCTACTGGAGCAAAGGTCTCATCATAGTCTATCCCATGAACCTACTGAAAACCTTTGGAAACTAGCCTAGCTTGGTATCTATTGATTTGTATGTCTGCTTCCTTCTTAGTCCTATAGATTCATCTGCATCTCACAAGATTCCTATATGAAGGAAGTGGAACCAAATCCCAAGTATGGTTCTTGAGGAGAGAGTTGTACTACTCCTGCATAACATCTTCCCAAAGGGGATTCCCTATAGCTTCTACATAGGCCTCCAGGTTTGAAGCTAGAGACATGTAACAATGCATGGGAATCATTGGTTCAGTAGCTTTGAGTGTATGAGAAGGCTCTTCAAACTGGGACTGTTTCCTCCTTGGATCCACTGGATCGCCCACTAGATCCCCTGTATCCTGTGGGGTTGTTTATGCATATATCCCTCTTAAGCTCCTTATTCTCTCAGGGGAGATAAGATGTTGATCAACGTATTCATGCTCATGTTCTTCATCAGGTTCGGAACTCAAATCTAAACCATGATCTGAATGAGTGGACTCATCATAATGGATGTTTGGTGCAGGTAGAGGAACAAAGGTCTATGCATGTGACTCCAATGGTGCATGCAAGGGGATTTCCTCAAACTGGGCACTTCGCTCAATAAAGAGCTTGTCTGTTGAGGGATCAATCAACATGTACAATCGTTCACATCATCGGCATATCCCATGAAGATGCATGTGGTTCTCTGAGGAACTAATGCATTCCACTTTCCAGAGGGTATGTGGGCCCATGCATGTGATCCAAATATTCAAAAGTGAGTGACTTCTAGTTTGCAACCACTCCTTGCTTCAAAAGGAGTCATGTTCTTGATAGATCTATGAAGAGATCTATTCTGTATGTAGTTGGCACAGTTAAGTGCCACAGTTAAGGGTTGTCGGTACACCAAAACCTGCAGATGTTGATAAACATTTGAAACCAAGCCCAAGGGCCTCATCATGAGTGGCGGTTCATCCACAAATTTTTTGTATTTCCATAGGTGCGACAGTTATACCATGTGGTTGTACCGATACTGCAACACCCCTCCTTCGGTGTAGCTCAGGGGAATTGAACCTGATACCTCATCTCTAATACCATGTAAGATTTTCCATTACACCAAAACCTATAGCTGTTGATGAACATTTGAAACCAAGCACAAGGCCCTATCATCAGGAGTGGGGGTTAGTCCACATTTTTTTTTATTCCCAGAAGTGCAGCAGTTATACCATGTGGTTGTACCAATACTCTAATAGCCCCCCTATGATGTAGCTTGGGGGAATTAAACTTGAGACCTCAGATCTAATACCATGTAAGATTTGTCGTTACACCAAAACCTGCAGATGTTCATGAACATTCGAAACCAAGCACAAGGACCTACCATCAAGATTGTCAATTATTCCACATATTTTCATATTCCTAGAGGTGCGGTGGGTACACCATGCGGTTATACTGATACATTAAACCCCCGCCCCCCCATCCGGTGTAGCTTGGGGGAATTGAACCTGATACCTCAACTCTAATACCATCAAGATGAGTGTTGAACACCTGTACATAAAGATCTATCTAGGAAGAGAGAACACATAGCTTGCAAAGCAGAAAATAGTGAAAACTAGAGAGAATGAATGAAACAATTTTGTGTTGATATGTGAAAAATATTACAATGCATAATATCTATCCTTAGTAGCTTCGATAAGGAAAAATTCCATAGTGGTGGTCTAGAGATATCTAATACAAGTTGTCAGTTATAGATTTAACTGGAACCAAGGTCGTCAATTACAGAGTGAAAGTGCCTTCATGGGTGAAACCAAGGCCGTCAGTTATAGAGTGAATGAGCATGCATGGGTCTCCAACACAGATCCCCGGAAACAAAGATTATGTATCCTCAATAAGAAAATCAGATAAACATGACAAAACCTCATAAAGATGCTATAACTAGGATTGTTAAACATCATTAGTGATATGCACCTTCCCAATGGTTTTTGGTTCATAATATTTGATATAAGTATTTCTCGGGAAAGACGATTGTCGCGACGATAAACTTGAGCTACAACACGCTCATAAACTTCTATTTCCCTTTTTACTTTAATAGAAAGTCTTCCGACCAAAAATACTTGCGACATACTTTATGGACTTTTTACTCAACACACTTTCACCTCGACAGACTCACTTTACTTTCGAATGTTTTTTACTGCTACATGATTTAGGTTGCAACCAATCTTCACTTCGACAAAACAACTTTTGGTTGAACTTTATAGAAAAGATATTTCTTAGTCTAAAGACTCATGATATGAAAAACACTTTTCACCAACGGTAACTTGGGAGAAACTGAGGAACAACTATATTGCGACTCACTCACAATAGAATACAACAAAATATCAAATAAGACTTGTGTCGAACACTCTGTGGATAAAAAATATAACTTTTACGCGATGAAATAATATGGATTCTTTGTGTCTTTCACAAATGGTAAATGTAAACAACATTCACTCAAGTAAAATTAGAGAAGATCTGCGGCTAAATAAAACTTGCATTCAACCATAAACTATGGATTTATATTTCTTGTTGTGGCATAACAAAGAATTATAGCCTTAAATACAAACTTGGAAATTTATAAGGATGTTTCACCTATTACAGAGCTTTGGCTCTCAACAATTTCACAAAACACAGAAGCTTGAGCTTCGAAGTCTTCACAGAATTTTTCCTTCTTCTATGCACACTTACACTGTTCTTCTATTCTCTTCTCTATATATATGTCTATCTATGTCTTTGTCTGTAGATTTTCAATCTTCTTCTTTTTATAAAAAACTTCTATCGATTACATTAAAGACTACAATAACTATCTACCTAGAAACTTAGCTTCAAAAATTTATTTCGATTAGGTTATATATGAGAGACGTGAACTCTTCATCCTCTCAGACTTTCTGACAGAAGCTGAACTAAGACAGACTCTGACAAAGTTGACTCAGAACAGATACGAATCTATGATTAATTAATATTTCCAACAAGATTTTCACTTATACCTACCCATACTTAATCAGAGCTTGATTGTTGTAGGTAGATTCAAGTTATTATATATATCCCACTAATATATTTTATCAGTGTAGAAGTTGAGTAAATAAGTGAAATGATAGTTGACCTGTATAACGATGCTTTTACCCTTACTATTCTTGTGTTCTTGAAAATCATCAACATTGTTTTTTATGTTTATCATAAACTTCATTTACATATTACGTATTATCCCATAAAATTCTAATGGTTAAAATTTTTTGAATACTTTTCAAGAATTTTAAAATATTTATTATAATATAGAGTCTTCTATATACAGAGTCTATGAACCCTTATCTTTTTAAGAATCTTACTTAAGCCCTTTCATCGAAAAAAAAATTACTCTGATAGTTACTCTTATAGATGTATATATCTTAGAATTTTGGGGTGGACTACCATCTATGCTTTTTCATCTATGAACGAGAATGAGACAAGTGTACTACCCACATTGATTCTATGGGTGTTGTCCAAAATTAAATGAGAATGAGACAAGTGTACTCTCCAGATTGATTCTATGGGCGTTGTCCAAAATTAATAATTAATAATTCAAAAAAATAAAAATAGCTTAATTAACATGTGATAAGTATAGTTAGTGATAGTTGTAAAAATTAAAATTAATCTTCAACTGTTTGATTATTAGATACAACTATGAGCTTAACTCCATCAATTATTAGATACAACTATTAGCTTAACTCCAATGATTATAGAACTATTAGCTTAACTTCAACTCTAATCACAGTTATATTGGATAACTATTAGCTTAACTATTAGATACAACTATTATATTAACTCCAATGATTCTAGAACTATTAGCTTAACTTCAACTCTAATCACTTAAGGCTTAGTCCAATTGCATTTGGCATCTAGGATTCTAGGTAATGTGTAGTCATGTAAGAGTCGAACTCCTAATAAAATCGTTCGAACACCTTATAAAATCCTACATCTCATAGTTGGGTATCTATCTAATATATAGTTTGTATTACATGTTTGGGTTTTCCATATAGATATAATTATATCTTAGAATTTTGGGGTGGACTACCATCTATGTTTTTTCATCTATGGAAAAGAATGAGACAAGTGTACTATCGAGATTGATTCTATGGGCGTCGTCTGAAATTCGTAATAATAATTAAAAAACACAAAAATAACTTACTTAACGTCTAATGAGTACAGTTCGTGATATTTGAAAAAATTAAACTTCAACTTCAACTATTCCATTATTAGATACAACTATTGGATTATTAGGTACAAGTATGAGCTTAACTCCATTGATGATACAACTATTAGCTTAGCTTCAACTCTAATCATGACTTTTACCTGAACTGCAATTGTTGATATATTAACTTTTAAATTAACTATTAGATGCAACTATTAGCTTAACTCCAATGTTTCTACTACTATTAGATTAACTTCAACTCTAATCATGATTATATTGGATAACGATTAGCTTATCTATTAGATAGAACTATTAGTCTAACCCCAATGATTCTACAAGTATTAGCTTAACTTTAACACTAATTGCTTAATGCTTACTAGAATTGCATTTCAAATCTAGGAGTCTAGCTAATGTGTAGTCATGTGTAACAGTGGAACTTGTAATAAAATCTTTAAAACTCCTAATAAAATCCTCCATCTTCCAGTTGGGCATGTAGCTAATATACAGTTCACATGACATGTTTAGGTTTTCAATATAGATATTAATTAGGTTTTCGATTTGTTTTAAAGAAGGTTAAGAGACACATTGATATTCATCCTTATAGCTCACTCTAAGCCAAATGAAATGATTGGGGTTGTGGTACAAAAGCTCACTCAAGCCGAATGAAATATTTTTTCCATGTAGAAGCAGAACGAAATAACTATTCCATCCATATGCCACAATGGTCTCTATGTATTTTGATTTAATATAGCCCAAACATGTGATACATGTTGTTATGGGATTCAATTTTAAAATTTTTGGCGTGGTGCACAGTGAGCATGCTATTTTTCTATATTAGAGTCCATATTCCTCCATATACAACCTTATCTTAGAATTCTGCCATATGGAAAGTTCATTTTTTCCTTGTTATCTAAGCATTTGATTTAGTTTTTGACTATATGGTTCATCTTCATGTATTTGAATTATTTTTTGAGATGTGGTTTGATCAAGAATTGGATAACACTCTAAGGACATGTTACATCTTGGGTTTTGCATGGAGAAAATTGTAAAAACATTTACATCCCGAAACAAACTTGAATAATTTTCAAATTCCAATGATTCTTCTCTTCAAAAACCTAGATATAATAAATCTATAAAATTGGTCTCTTAACCGCTTAATCTATTCTCTGGAATAGAACAATAGTGGGAAAAATTGTTATTTGCTCCTCTATTAATTCATGGTTTACATGTCATAGATGTGATTTCTCTCTCTAATAGATGAAGAGCTAGGAAAATTTGTTAACTAATTGATAGCTGGAATGAGCATGGTTTGGATGTTGCTCTGCGTATGAAGACTAAGGGTTTTCATATGTAGTTGTTTTTTAACGGTCTATTAAACAACAACAATCTCTCATCCAAATGGTGCCATTAAACAGTCTTTATATAAATTGATGGTTGAATTATTAAGAGAGGACATAATTGAAATGGTTAAAAAATAAGTTCATGGGCGATTTAATTCGATAATTTAATAATTTAACAACGAGTTCTACAACTTCGTGTCGTCCATTTCTTCAGTTAAAGCACGAGGAAGTTATTTTAATTATTGAACTGTGAATTCAATTAATAGTTGAAGAGGAGTTATTTTAGTTAGTTAATAATTTTCTCTCATGAGAAATCAACACGGGAATTGAAGCAGAGGTCTACTTTTATTGAATTAAAATGGAGACATTGTAGAGAGGAGATGGCATCGTGATAAGCGGCAGAGAAACGATGCTCGGGAGCAATCTGTAATGGATGGAGACGAGTGAGTTGGATAATAAAATCTGAAGTAAGTCTTAAATCAATATTTTAAACTAACTGTATGTATTCATAATTGGTGGTGATGAATACCGACGGAATTGAACACCCATCCATATATATCCCAAATTTATGGAAGTTTGGAAGGCTTTACTTTTGAATTTCAATGGATTTCTCAAAGTTTAGGTAAATATTGTACATTGTCGGTGGTTTGATGTGGTAGAAAAAATCTCATTTTAGAGAGCTATGACTCATCCCAGTGCGGCACTCTCTTTTAGAAAGAATATCAATGTTGGAAAGTTAAAAGTAATATTGTACATTGGTTGCGGTTTGATGTGGTACAAAAACCGACATAACCATTTAACACATGTAGTAGTTTTATTCAGAACCTATTCACAAATATCATAATGTTTTTTTTTTTTTTTTTTTTACAAATATCATAATGTTATTTGACAGTTTCCAAATTAACCGAAATCTTTTGAAAACATTGAAAAAATGGTATGTCCTGCAAATTATCGGTCAGTCGTCCATGTGGAGTTATTAACTATGGAAAATAAACAGTAAACAATAGTAGTTTCATCTTTTTGTGCGTTCATTAAATTACTTTGTAAATTTACACTTACAACTGCCGTTAAAAAATAGAAAATAATGAACCAAGTTGGCTCCTTTTTCTTCGTTTCCGTGATATCGAGAATATCCCCACACACATATGTTTTTGCTATTTTTTTTCCTGTTATGGATAGTATCTATATAGATGTTTCAGAGAGAGTTTCATATTGTGGTTAAGAAAATATGTCTCTTTAGGATAGAGTTTCATATCATATTGTGGTTAAGAAAATATGTCTCTTTAGGATAGAGTTTCATATCATATTGTGTTTAGAGTATATATATAGGAAAGAGTTTCATATTTTTTTATAAGAAAGATAAATTGTGTTAATACATTATTAATTTAAGAAGGATTTTAAACTTTCCATAGATCTAGAAGTAACGTTCTCCTAAAAAGATTATCCAAGTTGAGAAGTATTATACATTCAAATATTATTATTTTTATTAACATTGTCACTGTTGAAGTATACTAATCATAGCTCCAAGGGTTAGCTCAATTGGTAAGACGTGTGTATACTCTCTCGGTTTGAGGGGAGGTCACGGGTTTGAGCCCCTTGAGTCCTCGGGGTTAGGCCTTTTGCTAGGATGGCCGACGGTTTACCACCTCTACCGTCCACGAATGTAAAGTAAATTTATAATTTTTATATTAAAATTATTAAAAAAATACTTAAAAATTATAAATATTAATTTTCTAATTATTTTACTAATTAGTTTTATGTTAATATAAATTTATATTTCCTAACCAAAAAAATGTAAATTCATTTGTCCAAAATTATATATATATAAAAGTTAAAAATAAAAATTAGATTAATGTTTTGTTTGAAAAAAATATCTTTAACTTTTAATAGATAAGGAATTAGCATTAATCTATATTAGTATAAAATGTCATTTATTTAGAAGCAACCTTATTCAATAATTTTTATGATTTATTTTATTGTAGTTAACTTTTGATTAATACAAATAGAATTTTAAATATATAAATATATAAATATTAATTAATATAAATAATTAAACTAATTAATTTACTTAAAACATTTAATTATTTTTATATTTATTTAACATTTAATTATATGGATAGGCTTTGCGGTGGATTATCATCTATATTTTTTCATCTATGGATGAGAATGAGACTAGTGTATTGTCAAGGTTGATTTTATGGGTGTAGTCCAAAATTCAAAATTAACAATTTCAAAAATATCAAAAATATCTTAGTTAACATTTGATAAGTACAATTCATGATTCTTGGAAAAAATAAACTTCAACTTCAAGTATTAGATTTTTAGATAAAATTATTCTCTTATTAGATACAACTATGAGCTTAATTTCATTGATGATATAACTATTAGCTTAACTTCAACTCCAATCAAGACTTTTACATCAATTGCAATTGCTCATAGTAGCATAATTCGAGTACGAAAACGGATATGAATATGAAAAAAATACATAACCAAAAAATCTAATACGGCTAAAATACAGTAGTAGACTTCTTATATAGTATTTTAATTAAATATACACTCATATATTATAAATGTTATAACCAAAATTACTATTTAAAAAACAAAAAATATAATGGGATGAGCATGGGAGAGAACACTCTTAGTTATTAACAATTATTTATGAGAAGAGTGTTGGTTTATTGGTCAATACTAAGAGTGGGGGGCTGAATTAGTATTGTTAACTTTTACTATTTTAACCACTTGTATATTTATCATTAGAAACACATAACAAAAAGAATACACAAAACACAATTTTATCGTGGACACCCAATAGGGTAAAACACCAATATGTCCTATTAGTGCAACATTGTTATTTACAAATAGTTTTCCTGCTGCTACAGAAAAGGATGGTATTACACCCTATTTACCAATACCTATTGGAAGGAGGCTACGACCCCCTTGTTTATCAGCTGCTACTGAAAGGATGCTACGACACCATATTTACCAATGCCAATTAGAAGGAGGCTACGACCCCCTAGTTTATCAGCTTCTACTGAAAGGATTCTACAACACCATGTTTACCAATGCCAATTGGAAGGAGGATACGAACCCATGGTTTATTAGCTACTACTGAAAGTAGGAAACAACCCCCTGCAGGCTTGTTTCCTACCCTAGCGTTGCCCTACCACCCTAACATGTTTCTCACGATTTCACTCCCACTGAATTCTATCATGCCCACTGGTCTCTGTTTCTGATCATGCAATGCGAACTACTGAGACCTTTTCCTTCTTACTCAGGAAACTGCTTAAATACTTCTCAGTGTTTAAGCTTATTTCAATAGTCACGTCTCTTCAAAGTTAACAAACACACCTTTCACTGTTGCGCCCTTTTAGATATGAATATCACACCTTCCAGAACATCCTTTCATGTTCTTCCATTTATCCTGCACCTCAGAGATCATTTCTGTAGCTTGGAAACCATTTCCATAACTCTGTCCAATGTTTGCAGGTGGTTCCACATTGCTAAACTTCTTTCCGCATGATCAACTTCTTGATCCAATCAGAATCGTTAATCCTATCTCTAAGTTAATTTGGAGCGTCGATCTAACCATTGATTCTGCCTCAAAATCGCCTTTCTGCACCAAGATTTCGTCATCAACGATTCCCCACCATTGATCTTCGTCAGGCGTTTTCCTAACCGTCGATCTCCATATTGCGAGATGTGGAATGCTAGATGTAACATTTCCCAAAATCGTATCTAGACTTTCTGCCATCTTTCTTCTGCACCATCGATATTTTGCAGAACTAATCTCGACCATCCGATCTTTCCAGATAGTGGGATGCAGGATGCGGGATGCGGAAACGTACTTTCCTATTTTGCATTTCCGTAATTTTCTTCCACAACTTTGTTTTTGCATTGAGGGATACGGGATGCAGGATGCAGAATCACACTTTCCTATTTTGGACTTCTGCAACTTATCTTCTACTACTTTGTTTCCATATTTTTCTATACAGTTGATTTCCTTACGGATTTATCTGTGACCGTCCATCTTGATCTTTTGCAAAACTTCATCCTTTCGCCTATCTTTTGCAGAATTGATCCTTAACCGTTGGATCTCATGCGGGATCAATTCCCACCGTACGATCTTGATATTTTTTGGAATCTTTAGCCTTCCCGCCTAATTTATGTAAACTTGATCTTCACCATCAGATCTAGTCTAGGATGCTTCCTAGCCATCCATTCTAGAACTAATGCGGATCTGCATTCTGTCTTTGTGGATTATACAAAGAATGATCCTCATCCATCAGATATTATGTAGATGACTATGCCACCTCATTATTGTGCCATGCCATCACTACCTTAGTATTTTCCACCTCATCATCATGCCATTTTGTCTTTACTTTGACTTATGCTGCGTTAACTCTGCCATGGTATCTTTTGCTTATCCTTTGTACTTCATAAGCAACTTTTCCATCACTACCTTAATCTGTCACCATCATTAGGACACCATCATATTCCATGTCATCATATGTGTCATGCCACATCCTCAACTATGCCATGCCATGTCATCACATGTGTTATGCCACATCCTCAACTATGCCATGCCATGCCATGACTACTTTAGTCTTTCACTGATTTTGTCCTACCATCATATCTACTGGTTATTCCTTTGTCATTCGTGAACAACTTTGACATCAATGACAACTATAACCCAAATTTGCCAACAATATTCCCCTTTGGCATTGATGGAAACCTCTAAATTTTTTTCCCTTTTGACAATAATGACAAAGGATAACCTGTTATGACAATGCTGCACCTATTTCGATATAGGATTTTCTGTCTCTCTTCTTTTTGACAACTCCTCCTATCATCATATCTCCCCTTTAAATGGCTTTCGTTATTTAACCAATGTATTATCATCTATCTTAATATTTCATGTTCTTGAATGATAGCTTTAACTGATAGATCCATGGACTCCCCTTGTCAATGTACTTCTTCTCCTTTGTCAACATTTTTGTGATAGAGTTTACACTCAACATTTATTCAACACTCTTCCATTTTCTGGGGTAGGATACATTTTTTTAAAACTCTGTTCCTGCTACCATATCTAATGGTCTATTCTTCCTGTAAGTTAACTCGCTTCTACTTTTACTAAAATTCCTTAAGCCTGTGTATTTAGATCTTCATATAAAATCCTAGCATATACTACTGGATTCTTTTGGATTTTAGATCTATATTATCAACTATCCACATATCCATAACTTCATATCCTCAACATAGAGATTATTTCAGTTTATTACATAGTTTGTCTAGTCTCACTATCTTAGACACAACGACTCATAACCTCAACCTTTTCCATTTGTCAATGCTGAACTCGTCCTGCTACCTTAACAATAGACTGAATTTTCTATTTAAACTTGAGTTTTCTTCTACTATCAACAATTTTTATGTGTCATGACTTCAAATACTAAGTGAAAATAATCATCTTTATCTTCTATTTGATTACAGACATCATGGTCTTCATGACTCTCACATCACATTACTTCATACTTTCTCTTATGTCATCCATCGACCAACCTTGATCACCCATCATCTTTGAAGAAGATAGCTTTCAATATACTTTCAACATTAGATACCAATTGAGTTTTTCTTAGATACTAATTGAAATTTTCTGACTTTAACTCCCCTTGACTATAATATTCCTCTAAAACCAATGGTGGTAGGTAATACAATTTTGAAACCAGAACTGAGGTTCATTAACCACATAATCAGATATTACCAGATATGATCTATGCTATCCCTCTTCTTCTTTTCACACTGAACTTTAACTGGAAACAACTATTTTCCTTCTCATATTTAAAATCCTTAACTTAAATATATAAATATCCCCTTGAGATCATGCAACATTTCCTATGCTTTTAAGATGACTGTCCATGCCCTCAATTTTTAGGTTTTTTTCTTTATTTCTCTTTTTTTTTACAAATGAGAGAATTTTTTTTTAGAAGTAAATTCCATAATCAATGTCTCCTTCATCATCTCTTTCATCCTTATCTACATTGGGGTATTCTTCTACATCACTAAGTATCTTTCCCTCATGATAAGTGTCATTTTTATCTATGACCTCATTATTTTCAGTATCAACTACATAGACTTCATTAATGACTGAAAGTTGTGTTTCTTCTGAAGCTTCTAATTCTTTCATCCACACCTTTTCAGGAGGTGTACTATTTACTTGTTCGTCACCATGCTCTATGTTGGTTTCCTGTTCCCTTTTCATCCTTTGATTTTCTCCCTTGACTCTGCAGTCTGCCACCTTGTGACCAAACCTATGACAGTAATTACAATAACCATGAAATTTTTCTTTATCCACAAGAGGTCTTTGGTCTCTCTGTTTCCTAACTGCGATTTTCTTCCACTGTCTCTGAACTTGTACTAGAGCATCACATTTTAGTTTACAATTCTAGCAAAGTGTCCAAATTTATTACATTTGTAACACTCTATATCAAACCTTTGGAGAAGTACAAACTAGTTATGATTCCTTACCTTCGGATTTTTAATTGCATCCTTCTTGTACTCACGAATTTTTTCATAAGCCTTGTATTTCAGGGCTTTATGACCAAAGTTATTATAGGAATAACAATGACCCCGAAGGATTTTTTGATTTTTATTTATTGCTTGTCTCTTGAGCTCCTCATGATTTATGTCTTTATCATGAAAAGATAAAGCATATTGTTTGCACTTTTCCTTTTTAACAGGACTCTTCAGTACTTCAGCATAGCCCTTTGTACTTCCTCTCTGATTAGTGAGTGGGAAACTCTCTGGCTTATTCTCTTTAACGAGCCCCAAACTAGACCTATCGCTTGATGGAATTTGGCTACTCAGAATGTCATCAAGAATCCTTGATCTATTCTCAAACTTTGATTTAATGGATTTTTCATCAACTACTTCTCTAAGTTGAGTAATTTCTTTCTCAAGTTTTTTAGAATCTTGAATTCTCTTCCTGAGTAGAACTACTAGATCTTCCTCACATTTTTTGGCCTCTTGAAGTTGGTTTCTCAAATCAATAATAATATGATTTTTCTCCTCTTGGTAGTTAGACAGTTTCTCTTTCAAAACTTTGTTCTTTTTCCTACATTTTTCAATTTCATCTACAACAGCCATGTATTAAGCTTCTATGCCTACTTCTGATTCCTCATCTGAGTTTGTTGTTCCTAAAAATAGGATTTCATTATCTTCACTCATTTCCTCATCTTCACTTTCTTCCTTGGAATAGAAGTTCTTCTTTTTCTCTTTATACTTCTTTCTACCCTTATGACATCATGATTCTTCATGGTCACTCACCTCTTGTTTTGGGTAGGGACACTTATGGAAAAAATGTTTTTTGATATTTTTAGTTTTTTTTCCAAACTATAATGCCTAAAGAATATGAAGACATTGGTAAAAGCAATTACATAGTTAATCACTAGATGAGGAGAATTTTGTCACAACAACCATATAACTTTAATTTCATTGGTTTCAAACATACATACGCAAGTTTTATGTTGCATGAACCATATCTAATCCCCAACAATAAGGTATAAATGTTGTTTTTGTACACACTAAATTGGTAAACTTTCTTTATAAGATCTAATAAAAGTGGCATATTAACAATGCTTCACCATGTAATCTTCCGTGTTAAGATTGAAGCAGTTGAACTAGCTCGTAGTGTTACTTTTTAGTGGTAAAAAAAAGAAGAGAGCGTCTTCATTATGCATACCTCTTAACCTGTATGATCTGAACGTTCTTCAGAAAAGAAGACATTGTAAATCTCCCCAAGTGATTAAATTAATTGAAATTTTGTGCAAATTAGTTTATGACCATAATGGAGTTGCAGTGCTAGAAGATTAGGAAGTAATAGAACCTTCGGAGCAAGTGTTCCAACATTGAAAAACAACATGACACATGATGCCCTCGCTACAACTTGGAAAAATACAAATTATATTTACCCCTTACTGAGATTTATGTCCCTTCTTTGCAGGCCCTTCTGGGATCCTACTCAAGAATTTGGAATTAAATGTCCCATAGTGACACTTCATTTCATCTAATACATTGTACACAAAGAAGTCCACTTGATGTTCATATCTCTCATACAACACAAGTAATTAATGTGCAGCAACACACTCTATGCATAGAATGAGTTAGTTGGCCCAATTTGTACATGTATAATGAGCACACAATCAGAGGCTTCATAGAAAGGAAGAGGGAATAAACAATCTAAGCTAATAACATAAGCCAAAATATGAGCCACCTCTTAACTACTTATAATAAATTTAATAATTTGAAGAGGAAAATAACATATAAGCTAATAAAAGAAGCAAAAAAATGAAACATTTCTTATATAATTATAATATAGTTCAAAAAAATGCACCATTGAATCCACATTAGGGTAGCTCTACTTAGGGTCTTAGACACAATTTTCCTTTGATATATTTCTTATCTTATACACATCTTGAAAATTCATTGACATTTGGAATAGGTTGCTTTAACACATTCTTTCTAAAATACATACCTTACCTCACTTTCCATAATAGCCTTATATGGGTAGTTGACCTCGACGTTCAAAATCTTATTTTAATCACAACTTTCTTTGAAATTTGATAAACTATAAAGTGATCTAAACTTGTACATGAATCTAGATTAGGGTTGAGCCACTGAATCCATGGTAGGATAGCTCTGTTTAGGGTCCTAGATAAAGATTTCCTTTGTTGTCTTGCTTATGTTATACACAATTGGAAATTTGATCGACACTTGGAATAAGTTTCTTTAACACATTCTTTCTAAAATACATATCTTTACTCAGTGTCTCAAAAAACAACCTTATATGGGCAGCTGACCTTGACATTCCAAACCTGGTTTTAATCACAACAACTTTCTTTGAAATTCGATAAACCAAAAAGTGACATGAAGTTATACATGAATCCACATTAGGGTAGCTATGTTCGGCGTCTTAGACAACTTGAAAACACTAGGACCAAAATAATGTTAAACTTTGGTAATTTAGAAAAAGGATAAAACCATATTTTTTTAAATACCCATGCATGTTCTTGTGAAAAGGAGGGATTCTATCTTTCTTTCATCCAATATAACTTAGGCATTCATTGCATTAATTTTTATCTAACAAAACCAAGAGTAAACGTGTATATGACCCATGCTTTGAAAGAAATATTTATCATTACATGTATACGATACTAAGCTTTTCCTCAAAAGAAACACATGTCTACTTCCTTTCATACCAATAAATATTGGCCTCGCAAATCTTGATACATTTAAAATTCATATTTTGTGTTTTTTTTTATTAATACACAATACATTAACGGCTTTTACTAATCATCCCCATCTTCAATGTAAAGGGTAGACGATTCGCATTGTAACTATGTAAGATCAACTTTTTGTCTTCTTATAAATTCTCTTAGATGTTTAGTCCCTTCCCTCAGACTAGAGGGACTCTATGAAAGGCCTTGTCACCATTTAAATTTATGGGCACACAAATCGAAACAACTTTTAAAATTTTATCCTAAGTTTGCATTGGTATTTATTAGGCTTTTACAAATCATTGGTATTTATTAGGATTTTACAAATAATTCTTTTGATAAGCCAATCAATATGCAAGCACCGTTGTTTCAACCAATCAACAAAATTTTCTTCTTATTTGCCTCATATCGAGGCAAACGGTTCTTCTTTAGTAAAAAATCTTTTGATAAAGTTGAGCTTTGTGCAAGAGGTTTTATAAAACCAAGTAATGCTAAATAATTTCTGGCATTACTTCTTAACATTTACTAACATTTACTGTTATGCTATGTAGCAAGAGCACACAGTAGGCTAAGCACATACCACCTGCCATGCCATGTCAACTGTTGTTTTTCCAAAACACATGTCAACTGTTGTTTTCCAAAGACACGGATGTTGTGTTG
The DNA here is from genome assembly GCA_001517045.1 of Pseudotsuga menziesii. Lineage (NCBI taxonomy): Eukaryota > Viridiplantae > Streptophyta > Pinopsida > Pinales > Pinaceae > Pseudotsuga > Pseudotsuga menziesii. Next base: position 119,825 of record LPNX010234159.1, on the reverse strand, counting down.
CAATGTATTGCATGCACCGCTTGACAAATTAGGCGAGGAGGAAAGCAACAAATGATAATTATAAGTAACTCACATCTTCAGTATTGTAGGATGTTTCCTGTAAGACGGTCACACCATCATTTCCATACTACTCGTTCTTAGTTCTATTCTTCCTCCACAATAATGCAAAATTTGCAGAGCTGTGAATGCCATGACTCCTATGCACTCCTAACTAGAGGGACCCTATTGCACTCCCATCTAAAGGAAGCGAGCGGTTGTGGATCCCTATTGACCAGGAGGAACAACTATGGAGTGAACGAACCAAAAGGGGTTGGACGAGTGAAAGCTTCCAAACTCCATCTTGTACACACAACAAGCAAGTAAACAACAAGAAAGATGTATATAGATTCTGATCATGGTTGAAACAAAGAATAATAATATTGATATGTGCAATTCTTATTGGTTACCCTTACTCATCAAGCTCGAGCATATTTAATTCCTTCCGATTTTTTTTTCAAAGCAATAGTGTTGCATCTCTACTAAATATATTCCTTCCGATCCAAGTTAATTGAACAATACGATATGGAACATTTCTAATATTTTTGTTTATATAGCAATTGGTAATCAACCTGTGCAATGTAGAGATGAATGCTTTTACTAAATTAAATGGAATTCCAGTGCTATATAAACAAAATTTTTACAAGAGTGAGAAATTATAGCATACTAGTGCAAATACTGGGAACTAGGAATGAGCTAGGGATCAATCATAATCTGGTTATGTTGATTTATAAAAAATTAAATAACACATAAATTTCAATTTCTCAAAATCCAAATAAAATGATACTTATTTCCCAATATAATTACAAGAGAGGAATTGAACCTACTTACTAGTTAATACTATGAAATTGCAGTCCTTCAAGATCTTCTTCCACTTAGACATCTTCAATTCGTAATGGATATTGTCAATCTTCAATTTGTAATGGATATTGTCAAGTTTTGTTTGGAAATGGGAGAATGAAAAATTTTCAGCAAAGTTGATTTGCTTATCATGATAGATTACATTTAGCTTCACACGAGGAAAGAAATTGTTCACCATGCCACTGTTAACTCCTGCTTCTAGATGCATCTCCCTCATGTTCAGCATTTTTTGTCATTTTGCATTGTCCCTTCTATTCTTTGCTTAATGTACAAAGATCCGCCAGCTAAACAAATCAAATAGACTTTGTCAAGTTATCCAATATAGATGACATGTTGCTTCTATTTTTGGTGTTGTAGATGTAGTAGCTGGTGGCTTGAATTTTTGAGACATTGATAATGAAAATGGAGGTGCATGTTCTGTTATTCAATAAGAAGAGATAGATGTTTCCCCCAAAGTCCACACAAGACAAACATGTCCGGCAATTTTTTCCCAAATTAGCTACCAAGTTACACATCATTCTCTTGAAGGGGCATATCCCTAACATTACTTTAGACCCAAAGCAAGTACCAGGGTTACTAGCGCTTAGACTAAAAGTTGCATGCACAAATACACTCCTTCAGGGTTACTGGGGCGATCTTTGCTCAACTTCTAAGTTTCCATGAAAGGGAAAAATTCTTGATCTGATCAGCTCAGTTAAAAAACTTTGAACAACCCCGTTGTTTACAAGCGTATTAGACTTTAATGATAACCCTGATAGATGGGTTTCTCATGGTGTCCAAGTTCAACAACAACCCCTATAATCAAGTTCTACAACTTCACATTTGAGACTTTTAGAATTGCATACCCACAAGCCACAGTAGGTATCAACCATAATCATGGCCTGAATGAAAGTACCAAACAAAAAGGATATGAAACTTGGCCATGAGAACTTTGTCCAGTGCACATTTCAGCTCCTTAAGAGGCTTGACGTGCTCATGAAAGAAGGGTCGAACCCAACTGTGAGGTTTATGCTTGCCCATTAAATCTCCCACCTAGCTTCATGAGGTTATTTCGTGAAGCCTCAGGTTGAATAGTTACCTTACTGAAAACAATCTGGGATGCTCTCATTGAAAAAATAAACTATGGTCACCATCTCCTATGGTGCCCACATGCAAAACATACGCCAAAAATTCACCCAAATGGCACAAGAGGAAAATTCCAGTTTCACCCACCGAGACAAAAATATGTTATGCATGCAGCTCAAAAACCCAGTTCAAACCACTTGTATAGAAAGGACTAACATCTGTTAGGCATGCAGTTCAACATGCTACTGTCCATGCTGTCCATGTGTTATGCACCCAACCAATCATGGGTGTCGTCGCCGATGTCCACTGTCCACTACGGTTTTAACATTTAAAAAGACTTCTTCATGTCATTCATCTAACTGTTATTACTGTATCTAGCTCTGGTCGCTTATAATTTCCTGTTTCCATACGCCATGTAGGGCCCTCATCACCATAACATGTTACCTCCCTTTTCCACCTTGCCATTGGATCAAATTTTTTATATATCTAATGTTTTCTCTATAGTTCTTGGTGAGGTGATTGAGGTTAGGTTTAGTTCGATGCGTGGTAGTTGATGGCGTCCATTCATTGAAATCCGTGGGGAACTATTTATATGCTCTGTACAGGAAGATATTTTTCCATGGAAAGGTTTTTTATAAAGTTTTTCTTGACATGATTGAACCCAGGTGTCCTAGCCCGACGTCAGCTACATTCATTGCATGCATTTCAGAAGTCTGCAGCCATCACTCATTTTTTCTTTTGTGTCACTGATTCGAAGTCACCAACCTACTTGCCAGTTCTCTTTTGCCGTAAGGGGATTGTACACTCTAAAAGCTCAGTACTGAGATAGTACGAGTAGTCTTGTTAGTTGCTCTCTTGAATATGATCTACTAGAAAATTCTCCAGGTTCAATGGATTATTTCTACATTTGAATTTTGGTTAGGGTTTGAAGTGAGGGCTCATTTCTTCTCTATTCTCTGTAAAAGAGGATTTAAAATCGCACCAAATTTGGAGGTAACAACTATGTTGTTAATATGGAAGAGTTCTTCCAACCATAATTTTGGGAGGGAGGAGAATCTATGCTCAAGTTCAGTTTTAGAGAACTTCAGTCAATGGATAACCTAAAGTTTATTAGTGATTTTAGAATTCAATCCACCTCCAACTCGAGACAACATAAAATTGTTCGAATTGATTTTAGAAATTCTCAGGTAATAGTTAGCAAATTTAAGAGAAACTGGTTAGTTTTGCTTTAGCTTGTAGAATGCATTTGTTTACAACTTTGTTATAATATTATTATAGGAATAGGAGTGCCAAAGTTTATCTCTATTGAAGAAAGTAATCTCATGGTAACCCACGGTATTTACCCAGCAGTATTTACCTAACCGTGGTATTCACCCATGGTATTATTGCTCTCTCTTTCCTATTTAATCAACTCCTAATAATGAGAAGGCAGTCATCTTCCTGTGTGTTTTCTATTTGCTCTACTCTTTTTCTTTCACATGGTATTAGAGCCTAAGGCCTGATCCTTCCATTACTGGGGTAAGCCTTTTCACAGAGTGGAAAGCACTCTATGGAGCTCAGAAGCCTCTGGCCTATGCATTCTCTAGGCAGCAGCTTCGAACATAGTAGATCTGCTCCATTGCATAGTCGCAAATCTATTTCCATTTCTCCCAGATCTGCACAATTTGAACACAGATCTATTCGACAATTTTACCGATTCTCCCAGATCTATTCGGAAAGAAGACTCAGCAGATCCGTATAGAGCAAATGCACTCCAGTGCAATAAGCGTGATCCTCAGATCTCTCCCATTTGGATGATGTCGGATTTTCCCTGCTTTGGCCAATATTCTGATTTCCAAATCTGAATCTAATTGTCGGCTCAGTTTCCACACCATGCGATTCAAACTAGTGACCATATATGGTTCCGCAATTCTCTTCAATTTTTCATTCTCACCAGATCCAGCACATCGCCCCATCCTCAAAGGTTACTTCAGACCTGAATTTTATCGGCATCTGTAGGGTACCGATGGAGAAAATGCTCAAAATAACCATGCATGAAGAACAGACACCGAACGTTCAGGAAGTCCTCGCTATAGAGACAAAGCATGTTGTTCAAGGATTCCTAAATGCTACACTGCACGTTGTTGCCTAAGGTTTTAATCAATAAATCTTAATCTTGGTGTTTCCTCTCTACTTTTAGATCTTTTGCTAACAAAAATCCATGATATTCCATAATCGTCACTCTAAAATCCTGACACGCCGCAGTAGAAAAAGAGTAATTACTTCCCAATTTTTTGTCCTGGATGTTTTGTGGGTTGCACGCTGTCATATGTGTGTGATACTTCTGATATTTTCCCTCAGCGGTACTTGCGTTGGGTAGTACATACAATAGGGATTATAATGCTAGATCCTTATCGCCGCCCCTTAAATTAGATAGGGGATTAGCACAAAGGATCTCCACATGAAATTCATTCTACAGTGTCGTTTTTCACCAATCATTCAGTTTTTTCTATCAGACCTGCGTTCATCTCCACAGTTCAGATTTGGTTGCATTCTTCCACAAACATGGGTGATTGTGACTGGATTATTGAAGAGAAGATTGATTCTTGAAGATGGTGCTACCAGAAGCAGTCCCAGAAGAATATGAACATGTAAGAAATATCTTAACTCTAGAGGGTTTATGGCAGACCTTCAATGGAGATGAATATGATGCATGGGTAGTCAAAGTAATTAATGTGTTAAAATTACAAGATTTGTGGCATTTCATAGCTGAAGAGGATCCCATTGATCCAGAAAAGTTTAATTCTTTGATAGAATTTGAAATAGAAAGAAGGCAAGTTGTTGCCTTATGTCTCATACAAGACAGTATAGACTATTCTCTATTTCATTACATTGTAGAAGCTGATACTCCAAAGAGAGCGTAGGATACACTGAAAGAAGTCTTCAGCGAGGAACCAATGGTAGAGGAAGATGACTTTGTAAGTCAGGAAAATCACCAGGAATCCCACATTGAAGTGGAAGACAATCAAGATGACTATGTCTATGAGGCACCTAGTGATCATGTAATCCCAGCAAATGACTTGATCCAGTTATGTTTGATGATGACAGTGACAGCAAACCTGTCACTATAGCGGTACTCAATGATGTGAGTGAAAGTCTCTTTGAGCAAGAGACAATTGATAGCAGCATAGAAGCTGCAATAGTTGCTGAGAATGAGCAGCAACTAGCTGATAACATCACAAAAGAAACAACATTTTGCAGTCCACCCCAAAACCAAAAAACGAGAAGTTTGAGGGAGATCTATGAGCAGGCTCCTGTGACTGATGAGCATCTACAATATGCTCTTTTTTCTTCTGATCCCACAATTTTTGAAGAAGCACTGAATGATTCACAGTGGAATCAAGCAAATGAAGTAGTTGTCATTGATCAGCAACACCAAGATGTGAATGCTCTCCAAGAAAAGCTGAAATATATAGATATTTTTTCTAACAAAAATGTTGAGTGTGCAGGTAAAGATGACAACCAGAGGAATCATGTTGAAACTGAAGATGAATACTTTCCCTATGTTCCAGAAGATGAAGAATATCAACTACTTAGCATCAAGATCTAGAAGACAAAGAAAAAGAATTCCAAGTACACTTCATGGAAGAAATTCAAGCTGAAGTTTTTTGAATGAAATGTAAGCCTAGCTGAGACATAGACCAGCAGGCATCTTTAGGCATAGACAATGCTGATGATGTACTACGAGTTGAGATTAAGGGGGTGTATTGAAGAGAGTAATCTCACCTGTAGTTAGGTTAGAGAGTTAGGTAACCCACGGCAGTATTTACCTAATTGTGGTATTCACCCACAGTAATATTGTTTTGTATTTCCTATTTAAACTCCTTTGAATAATGAGAAGGAAGTCATCTGCCCATACTGTTTCTTTTTCTCTGTTCTTTTCTTTCACATGAGTTTTCAGACTTTTGTAAGCAGCATGGCATCCAGAGACAGTTCACCACCAGATACACTCCATAGCAGAATGGAGTTGCTGAACGGAAGAATTGGACCATCATGAACATGGCACGTAGCATGCTGTCACACAAGAAGCTGTCAAATGAGTATTCGGCTGAAGCTGTTGGATGCTCAGTCTACTTGCTCAATACATCACCTGCAGTAACTATCCAAGACAAGATTCCTGAAGAAGCATGGAGTGGCACTAAGATTAGTGTCTCACATCTCAGAATATTTGGTTCTGTTGCTTTTGCACATATACCTGATGAACTCAGAAGAAAGTTAGACAAGAAAAGTGAGCGCTGCATTTTCATTGGTTATAGTGAAAAACACAAGGCACACAAGCTATATAATCCTGTCACCAAATAGCTTGTGGTGAGCAAATATGTAAATTTCATTGAAGACAAATGTTGGAGTGATCCTTCAGACATACATCATGAAGATGACTCATATCAACCAGATCTACCTATCAGACTTCCAAGATTGGAAGTACAACAACAAGAAGATGTAGCAGATGCTCCACCACAGAACTGGAAAACCAAAAGCTTGACAAAGTTATATGAACAGACTCCAATTCTTGACGAGCAACTTCAGTTTGCTCTCTTCTCCTATCAACCCGCATCCTTTAATGAAGCAGTGAAGGATTCATAATGGGTAAAAGCCATGAATGAAGAGATTGATGCAATAGAGAAACTTGGGATCTTGTTGATATCCCTGCAGACAAAACCAGTATTGGAGTCATATGGGTCTATAAGACCAAATTGAATGAAAAAGGAGAACTTGAAAAGAACAAGGCAAGGTTGGTTGCCAAAGGATATGCAAAGAAGTATGGTATAGATTATGATGAAACCTTTGCTCCTATAGCAAGGATGGATACCATCAGAGTTGTACTTGCCATTGCAGCACAAAATCAATGTCCTGTATATCAAATGGATGTGAAATCTGCCTTTCTTAATGGCATTCTTGAAGAAGAATTTTATGTAGACCAGCCACCTGGTTATACTGTCAAAGGTCATGAAGACAAAGTGTATAAGCTGAAAAAGGCCCTGTATGGTCTAAAACAAGCTCCACGAGCTTGGTATAGTAGGATTGACTCTTACCTCATCACCAATGGTTTCAACAGAAGCAACAATGAGCCCACTCTGTATGTCAAAACAGAGCAAGGTAAAATACTAATGGTATGTCTTTATGTTGATGACATGATTTACACTAGTAATTTGATGCTTGAAGATTTCAGGATAGTCATGAAAAAAGAATTTGAAATGACTGATCTAGGACTCATGAAGTACTTCCTTGGCCTAGAAGTTACTTAAACTGATAAAGATGTTTTTATTTGCCAGCATAAGGATGCTACTGATATTTTGCAGAGATTTAGAATGGATAAATGTCAACCAGCAGAAACCCCTATAGCTCTTGGCACCAAGTTAACCAAGAATGGTGATGAACCAACAGTAAACAATACACTCTATAAACATTTGGTAGGAAGTTTAATGTATTTGACTACAACTAGACCTGATTTGATGTATGGCGTCAATCTTATTTCCATATTTATGGAGTCTCCCAAAAACTCTCACTGGAATGTTGGAAAAAGAATATTGAGATATGTTGCAGGCACACTTGAATATGGCCTCTAGTACACTCATACACCAGATAGTACTCTTACAGGGTACAGTGACAGTGATTTTTTAGGTAGTCTTGATGATAGGAAAATCACATCTGGTTATGCTTTCCATTTGGGTACAAATCTCATCTCTTGGGCATCTCAGAAACAGCCCATTGTGAGCATGTCTTCCGCAGACGTAGAATATGTAGCAGCCACCACAACAGCTTGCCATGTAGCTTGGCTAAGAATACTGTTGAAAGATACGGGACACACTCCAAAAGATCCCACATCTATTTTCTTTGATAACAACTCTGCAATACAGTTGTCTAAACATAATGTATTTCATAGAAAAAGAAAACACATTGACACTCGCTATCACTTCATTCGTGAGTTAGTCAATGAAAAACAAATTTCTTTACTGTTTTGGGGCTCTAAAGAGCAGTTAGCTGACATGTTCACCAAACCACTGGGAACATCTGCATTTGTATATTAGAGAGAGCACTTAGGCATAGACAATGCTGAAGATGTACTACCAACTGAGATTAATAGGGTGTATTGAAGAAAGTAATCTCACGGTAACCCACGGTATTTACCCAGCAATATTTACCTAACCGTGGTATTCACCCATGGTATCATTGCTCTCTCTTTCCTATCTAATCAGTTCCTAATAATGAGAAGGAATTCATCTGCCCGTGTGTTTTCTGTTTGCTCTGCTCTTTTTCTTTCACAATCTCTACATAACGTCCAAGAGCTTTCAATTAAATACTGGTTTGTGTACTCAACTAATAAGTTTGAACAATCAACTTTAGTGGTTGTGATACTTGCAACCACTGTAAAAGGTTATTTTTGAACTGACTTCTTTAGTATAACTACATTTCATCCAATTATCAACTTATTGTTTTCCATTTTGCATATTACTAAACATTTAATGCATGTTTTGCATTTTTTCAACAAGATTTACATGTAGGCCCAATCAAATAAGTCATTGTTTTTGTGATCAAACCTTTTTCCTTGGAAATTTCTTTTTCCTTTTCCTTTTTTTCAAGTAGACATGGAAGTTTTTGTTCCTTTCCTTATTTAGTGTCAAGCCATTTTTTTTTCCAATTAATATCCATTTACTTGCTGCATATTTCAACCTACTTTCAAATAGATATTCAACTTTTGTATATTTCCCTCAAGTTCTTTTACCCTTGCATGAAATGATACGCTTGATACAAGTTTTTCTAAATGATATCCTCACAAACATGAAAGAAGACTTGCATATATGAGCATATATTTCCTTGGCTAGCAAACACTTGCACTTTTATCAGTAGAATCACTTAAACTATTAGCAATAAAAAAACATGCAAATTTGTTGTTAGAGAAAAAATGCAATAAAATTTTATAATTGTTTTCACAATTGTTAAGAAAAAAAAAACTATTCTTTTTTTTTTGTTTTTTGTTTTTTTTGTACAACTAACAATCCTTGAGCCATTCTATAATATGTATGCTTCAAGATTCCTTTGTAATAGTGCTCTTACTACACTATGCCTCAATTATGTGCCTGTAAATTTGAAATTATTTACAACCAATGGGATTTATTTTCCTCTTTGTATCGGCCTACCTATTTAGCCATTTATTTTCTTGTAGTAAAAGGTTTCCACTTTCTTCTTTTAATTTGTTGTTACCTCTTGCATTTCCTCGTTTTCCATTTTGTCTCTTATATCTAAGTTACCTTCTATTTGTATACCTCAATATTTTCCCACACAATGGAACCACCCTTGACAGAAAATGTGATTTCTCTTCTCTTGTCTGGTTCTGTACAACTCCAACCATATTTGCAAGTTTGTTTTTCTTTCTCTAGTCGACTCAACCAAGTCAAAGAATACACGCTTCCGAATGAATATATCTTATGGCACCAACATGCACCAAACGCTACTTCCATATGCCTTCAATTCCCTCCTTTCAGATGGTGGTCTTCAAGAAGGCTCTATCATCAAACTAACCAAGTGCACCCGCAACATTGTTCATGATTCCATGTACATTTTCTTTCCTTTTTTTATCTCGTTCTTTTTTTCCAAACATTATTTCCTTTTTTTCCCACCCGCTGACACTTTCTTAGTATCTTTTTTAAATTAATTCCCTTCTTTTTTTTCTTACTAGGAAAATATCAGGTCTTGAACTTAAATTGATCCACAACACAGTTTCCCTAATTGGGAGCTCATTGCCTCTTTTACTCCCACCTGGGTTTGGACTTCCAACTACCTCATCGACTAGCCAATCACTTAGGCTCACACAATAAATTAGTATTCTTTTCTCATCCCAGACATCAACTCCACTAGTATACATGCCACCTACTTTTTTTTTGTTCACATAACTTAAACCCAGCAACAAAAAATGGTCCATTCAAGGTCGTGTTATTGCAAAGACGAACATCCAGGAATACACCAACCATAAAGGTCCAAGGAAACTATTTGGATTTGACCTTCTTGATTTTTCTGGATAAGAGTTCCATGTTTCTTCATTTGACAACTTTGTTGACTCCTTTTATTCTGAAATTGAAATAGGGACTATGTACATTATCTCCAATGGAACAATCAAAGCAACTAACCCTTCATATAACCATTTGAACAACCATCTTGAGATTATCCGTTATTCTACATCGACCATCCAACCTTTCCTACATGAATTCCCCTTGATTCCTGTACATTCATTCCACTTTAAAAAAATCAATGACCTTCAAACTTTCACTGCTAAAATCCATGGTTGACCTTATTGGCATGGTCATCTTCATCTCCTTTTCATCAACAATTCAAACAAAAAGATGGCTCTGAAACTAGCAGGAGGATTGTTGGCCTTCTAGACACATCCTGCTTTAGCATAGATGTCACACATTATTGCCATCATTACCAGACTGAGGGATCAAAACTTGCTTCATTGCTCTCCTCTAATCCACCTCCTGTCCTTGCAATCAAGGGTGCTCGTCTTACTGATTTCAATGGAATAACACTTGGAAGTGTTCCAAGTACTACACTACTTATAAATCTAAGAATTGATCCAACCCAAATCATTTAGAAATGGTTCACCAAAAGTGGTTTCCATGCAGCTTCACCTTCATTGAGTCAGAAATTTACCCACTCTACCTCTCGAACAAACCGAAAGAAAACAATACTTTAGTTGAAAATCATGAAACTCTTTGAGAAGGAATTATGGTTCTCTGTAGATGTTTACATCGATGCCATTGACATGGATGAATTCTACTTCCTTACATGATCTCTCTTTGTTGATGGTATATAATGCATGAAAACAAATTCTTATCGGGTTCATAACACTTGGAATTGTAGTAAGTGTGATGGTGAGTTTTCAAAGTGTGATTACAAGTACATGTTGAAGGTTTCCCTGCATGACCACACTAGACAGATCGACATTGCCATGGATTTTAATCATGCAGAAAACCAGCTCCATGGCGTATTTGCAAACTATCTGTTCCTCCTTTCCACTAAACCATATTCCTTAAAGGATATAACTCTATAAACTACCTCATGACAATATGTTTTCACCTTATATGTTAAGACAAATACTTTCAATGCCACCGAAAGATTGAAAACACCCATTGTTAGCTCCAAGAAGGTTAATTACACCTCTGGATCATCCATCCTCCTCCAAGAAATACATTCCCTTACATACTGTAGTTAACCAGTTTCACATCGTATTTGAACTCACGGCTATACAAAATCCCTTCATATCTACCAAACACTCATTCACATCATCCTCCCATACTTTGCAATTACCTCACTCGTTCATTCTACCTGTATATATTCTATACATTTTTTCCCACCTACATATCTTGTGTCTCCAATGCTTTCCACTTCATCTCCATTAAAGTATCGCCTTCCAATTCATTGCTATCATTTTATCTTTTCCCCATGTCCTTTCTTTCTTTCATGTAGGCTCTTACCAGTATATATTGATACATTCTCCTTGTTGTTTCATGTAATTATCTACTATTTATTTTATGCTCATATGATTAGATATGTTATCAAAGACATTATCTTGTATCTCTTTTGAACTGAGACTTTAAATGGTTCATTGACACTATACTTCTCTATCTGTGTGCAACCAATGGTACATGTTTTATTACATGCATACAATGTTTAGCATTTTATGTATGTTGTTCTTTTATATACTATGATTTTTTTGGTTTACCTTTCAACTACATATTTATGATGGAAAATTGTCAAACAAATGCTTTGCACCTTATTTATTTCTACACCTTTAGATGGATTTTGGTTGTATATTTAGAAATACATTTTTCAATGTCCAATGCCTTTATTTATAGAATATATGTTCTTCCATTTTTCCCTTCACTTACCTTATTTATAACATGCAACCACCCCATTAATGTCTTCTACGTCATTACCATAACCTTGTTTTTCCTCAATGTACCTATGCCATCAGATACTCAAATTGAACAAAGAAACGCTTGATGAAGGATTCTTTATGGACACAACAAATACCATTGCAAGACACAACGATGTCTTTGGTATCGATCCACACATTGCATTATCACTTCTGGAACCACCCCATCCCGTAACCCATCACTAATCCAATTTTCTCCACCTAAAATCACATCCACTCGTACACTTGCAAACATCAATTCTCCACCCATGAACACCTCTACTACACCCCCTCCTCCACCCACACCATCCACCACCACCTTAAAATATGCTCAATATCACTTCCTTAAAATACGTGATCACCTACACCCAATGAAGATTTACTCCATCTGCCAAGAATCATATCCTGACATTAAAACAAACTTGTCCCATTGAATATATACATTCTCTTGATGTATTCAAGAATTCCATGGCCATCGCTTCTCCTTAGAAAACAATATGGACCCTAGACACTATCTAGTCATTCTTTCAAGACTAACTCAAATCGAATAAATGTTGATTTCATGTTTCAACCCAATACTGCAAGTTACACATGTACATGGTGGGAAATACAAATATTATGGCCATACTATTAGTTTCTACCAAGACATATCCACAATATCCATGTCGCTTCCACGCCTCTTTTCAAACTTGGACATCTTTGTTGTTTGTAAATGAAATGCTACAAACAAGCAATATGAATTCATTGTTAGTCGTTCAAATGTCCTTGATTCCTTAGAATTAAAAATGTCCAATGGCCCATATTACAAGGATTCCCAACTTAATTTATTTTCACTAAATGCTTTGCAACTTTAACCCACAAATGTTTCCCCCCTCCTTCTCCATGCAAGAAGATATATACTAGACCTACACATACCCTCTTCCCTTGATGATGATGCACCTCCTTCATTTCCAACTTCAAAGAAACACCAAACCTCCTCCTTCATTTATTCACTACCAAATTCTCACACGGATTCTAAAGAAATATGATGTTTTGGTGCATCAAACTCTAGAAACCCAACACCATACATTGAATGGTCCCCAATTAGACTTCCCCCAATTAATGAATACACCATAGAAGGAATCCTCTAAATCAACCACATGTTCATGAAATTGGCATGAAAGAGTATGCATTGCACCTTATGTGCTACCATGATAATAGGTTTGGCTAACACCCTCACTTTCACTACTATTTGTACAACCTTATTATGCAACATAGTAGCCAAGATACCGCTTCTATATTTGTTAAACATAACCTTGAAAACACCCTACCCGCAACAGTATCGAACCTTATCACGTAACTCGACTAAGTGCCAGATTCTCATGTGGTTGACCATGCCATGCGTTTTGGATATTCTCTTCGTGGGACATGCTCCTTTTGGAACAAAAAAGAGACAAACTATATGATATGATCACACAACTTGGTAGCATAACCTTCTTCTTTGCCATTAGTGCAGCTAACACCAAATGGCCTGACCTTCACATGCTCATGCCTTGCGCCCGTCCAACTTCTTTTCCTGCACAATTACCATGGAGAATTTAGAACATTATAACCAATCCACATATTACATCTCTATATATGCACCATAGATTCATCATATTCCCTCAATAAATCCTTCAAAAGACATTCCATACAAAAGATTGTTGGTGTAGGTTTGCCCCTTCTCCTATATCGAATTTTCCTTTCTTTCGTAGTTACTAATTTCAGTTTTCTTCCTCATTTTTCCTTTTCTTCTTTTTTTAGGTATGAACGGAAACAAGAAGGTTCTTCTCATATCCATGGTTTCATTTGGTTGGAAGATGCACCCATTATAGACAACCTTGATTGGGAGGATGCTCCCACAGTGGTTGCTGCAAAAACATACTTTTATAACTTCTTAACTGCATGGAGCCCACATCCCCCACACGTTTGCACCCCCACATTCCATTGAGCATCTCATAAATATCCTTGCACACTTGAATCATCCTCCATACTTGAAGAAATCCACATTTATGACTATGAAGCCCTTGTCAATTCTATTGAATGACACACAAAATGCAATGAAGCCTCCTACCTTTAAAAATAAGGGTCATCTCTTGTATGTCACTGTGGTTTCCCCTTTGAGAGGCATTATACATATTCTATGTTCATTGATGTTAATGGGAAAAAAAATTAAATCCCAACTAGGAATGATGAACTCTTAAACATACACAACTCTTCCTTGCTTTCAATACGGAGAGAAAATATTGACTGTCAAATTGTTCTCTCATGACATGCTCTCCTCACATACATTTCGATGTATGCATCAAAAGCATAGAATAAATCTGAAAGATACCATGACATTCTCTCATGTATTTCACAAACTTCCCCTACATAAGAGGCAATGTTTTTTCCCATCAGGAAACTCCTCTGAGAAATTGTTGTTGATCGAGACATTGGAGTGCAATAGACATGCCATATGTTGCAAAAACTCCCCTTGACCATTTTCAATTGATCCTTTGTTTCCACCACTGTTTCCCATACTGTTTTGAAATATGTCTCACCAGACCTCCCAAGAACCCCCCCACCTCCCACCTTCATTGTTGCTTACATGCAAAAACCTCCTTCACTGAGCAACTACCCCTTGTTGAAGTTGCACGCTCTTAGTCTTACTCTTATCATAGGCATACTTGCCAATGGAATCCCAACAAAAATCCCAAAATTGTGTGTGTCCTTCCACTCTTCTTTGACATCCCTCCTTCAACTTCCCCTCTTTATGTCAGTTTCTGTTGGAGTGAAATCCTCCTATACAAACCTTTTCACGCATTACCACATGACATGGGATACATAGAATTGGTAATATTATTGACTTGGGAGTCTTTCCATTATAATTACACTTCCTGGCATGACGAACACCACCCTGCACCCCCCCAAGATTCCAACTGTGAAACTTATCCCCCTCATGAATCTCATGGGCCCTCCCCTATGGACATGTCCAAATGGGATATCCTCTCTCACCTACACCCTGACAACAACATCCAAGTTGATGACATTGACATGCTTGCTCATCATGAATTTGACACCAAATACAATTGGTCCCACACACATATCCGTATACATTTTCAATAATCATCCATATCATTCATTGATGTGAACCGTTCTTCAAACCAAGTACCTTTTCACACCTTTTGAACATCACCATCACCTAATTGATAATCTCCAACTCAACGTACTCCCTTCGATCTTGTTATGTCCCACTACAAACAATAAACAAACACCAACCCATTGGAAATGGTCATCCAAGGAACTATAGGAACATGAAAGTCTTATTTGATTGGTTGCTTGCTATTTGCACTTCATTCAACATCTGAGAATAATTTATCCCCCCTTCTCCTACTTGCTCCAACTAGTGTCACAACATTTAACATAAATGCACTTACAATACATTATGGCCTTCGCATCCCAATAACCACAATTCAACCTCTTGAGGTCCAAGCCCTTTCTAACCTCCAAGAACATATTTTCCTTATACATTACATCCTTAGTGATGAAATGAGATTCATTGACCCAAAACATTTCGCCACCATTGATGATTTCCTTCATGAAGCATTCTCGTCCCATTGAACCTGTCCTTTTGGTGGTTTCTCTATAATCCTCGTTGGTGATCTTGGCCAACTTTCCCTTGTCAAATATATCTCCATGTATGTAGGGGCATCATATGGAAACATCCTCTTACGTAGCTTCAACACATTTGTAACACTCTCCACAGTTTTTTGTCAACAAGATGACAACCCTGCTCCACCCCTGGTCAAGTTGCATTGCAAATCCTCCTTCTCAACCTTTGAAATGCAACACCAACTCTTACTGAATGGCACCTTCTCATGTCAAGGATATCTTCTTCTCTTTCGCAACATGAGAACCAAACATTTGAACATTCCACCCACTTGTTCTTGGATAACAATTTTGTTACCTTCCATAACAAACAAATGATTAAACACCTAAATGAACCAATTGGTCGAGGAAGGCCATGTTAATGAAGCTTCTGTCTAAGTTACTACAATCCTCTACAACACTGCTACTACTCCACCCAACCTTCCTTTGTTTGTTGTTGTTAATTTTATCCACTACAAGGGCCCACCATGGGATAATGCCAACCCAAACTATGTGCCAATCCTACCTATAACAAGGGGATCTCATAGGAAACTTCCACTTCACCTGGATTGGGGATTAACAATAAATAAAGCACAAGGAATGACCTTATAAAAGGAAACATTTGACATTGGCAACATTGATCGCCAAGGATTTACATTTACTATTGTTTCGAGAGTTAGGAATCTTGATGACCTATGCATTACTCCAACATTTAATTTTGCTCAATATGCACATATGTAAGATATCGCTCGTGTCCAACACAAAAGACAAGAAGAAAGTGTAATTGCATCTAAATCTATTACAGTGTGGGTCCATTAACAAACCCAATTTATTTTACTTATATCTATCTAGACCCAGGCATTGCTTCTCCTTATATCCCTTATACATGCAACACAACNTGTGTATTCTTGTGTTTCATATATAGTTTTTTCCCACTCTCATTATTTAAATACAAAATCACATTTCAATTGCTTGTTACCCCCGCCCCCCCCCCACCAAAAAAAAAACTCATATAATCATGGATCTCTTTCACTTTTCTATCTCCCTTCGTTTGTATGTGCACCAAATGTCACTTAGCTTGGTCTTGGCTATCGCCTTCTACCATACAATTTACATTAAAACATTGTCTTGCATGTACAATATAAAAAAATGTCTCGTAAGACCTATACTCTTTCAAGTGTAGTGCATGAATAACTAAACACATAGCCCAAAGAAATACATATGGAATCAATTTGGAATTTTGTGGTTTACTGCCTAAAAAAAAAGAAACAATGCCTAAATTATGGTTCTCAATGTTGGTACTCTTCAGCATGCATGCACGTTTACTATCACAATTGTAAATATTACGGTCTACATCCCAGTGAATGTTGGAATATATTAAACCCACTCATAACTTAGGATAAAATAATTAATCATTATTTGATTAATTATTCACACACTAGCTTAATTAATTGGCATCCACTTGCACCTTAAAGTCAATACATGCCATCTATATCCTAGGAATGATTTATTTCTAATTCTGGATTGATCTTGACCATCTTTTTACCATCTATAATTAGTATACAATACTTTACAACAGATTCTTCTTTGTTATGCTTTTCCTGCTTTTCTATGGATAAGGTAAAGCTAGTCAAACTAGGAAACTAGGTGCTTTTGTTGCCAACCCATCCTTCTTGAATTTTCCTCCATTTTCTAGGATTATCTTATTTTTTCCATCTCCTTGACAACTCACTCATGATTTTTCCAATTCATGAGGTCCTTGATAGATTTGGGAAGTGCTTTAGCCACCTATGGGGGTTTGCTATATTTTGGTAAGTCATCATTTTTTAGCTTTATGAGTTGTCTCCATACAACTCGATTTTCCTATGAGGGATGTACTATTTATGTACACTATTATTCATCATTATTAAATGGAAGGATACACACCAATATTCATCTCTTCATTCATGTGATTCGATCTCTTTTCTTCTCTCTATTTTTCCTGTGTATGCTTGTGAGACTTCTTAGTATCAAGATCTATTTCATATGCTTCTTCTTAGCATCATTTCTCATAGCATTGATCTATTATATATACATGGTATTATAGCTACAAGGAGCGCAACCTTTCCATCTCCTACATGGTATTAGAGCAACAAGGTTTATCAAGTTCTACAGAGTTGAGGAGCGCATCCAGTCTCCTATCCCTCTCTAAAGAAGAGCTTGTCTAGCTTACAAGATTTTCTCCTATTTTGTTTTGCATGTTTCAGAGAGTTTCTTATTCAACACATAAATTCATCAATATGGATTCTCCTTCATCAATAATTTTTACTCCCTTCAACTACCACGAATGGAAAGTCAAAATCACGACTCTATTGTGCAGTAGAGGATTGTACAGAGTTAATCTAGCTTTGGAGAATGAACCCAATGCTGTGATTGAGAAAGCTAATTGGCACAATAGGTTGGATGAAGCCTATGTATTTCTTTTCCTATCTATTTCTCCTGATATACTTTTTCATCTAGATGGTTTTGACGACTCCAAACCAAGTATGGACTCAACTAGAGTCTCTATTTGGAGTTCAAGATGATCTAAGAGTGCATCAATTGGAAATTGAGTTATTCTCACTGAGTCCAAGTGATTTCGATTCTCTTGAGGGTTTCTTCACCAAGTTCAAGTCACTTGTTCTAATTCTCAAAAATTTGGTATTAATAAAGAAGATGATCAATTAATCCTTTCCATTCTTTCAAAATTGGGTCCTGATTACTCAGTTTTTGCGTCTACTTTTCATGCTACTAGGCTTGTTGTTCCTAAGTGGAAAATTCTTTATTTAAATAATTTTCTTGATTCACTAACAAAGGAGAAAGATAAATTGATCCATATGGGTGTCCTCAATTCTCCCAAGAGAAAAGATCTTTCTCTCTTGGTTCAAGGAAGAAAGAATGTCAAATCCAAAGAAAAGCAAATTGTGAAGAAGCCAAAGTCAGAAATTGAAGATGAAGATTCTTATGAATATTTAATGAGAAAAGTTAAAAAGAAATGGAGCACATCCAAGTGTTCTTGTTGCAGCAAGGTTTTTCATTCAGATAAGAAGTCTTTCAAGAAGAATATGGACATCATGTGTTAGCTTCTTGAGAAGCACAAGATCGAACTAGAAAAGCCCATTGATTCCTCAGAACAATGTCAAACTGGACAGTTCCAAAATGATATAACTTATGCTTTGAGTGTCAGAGTTCTCTCCTTTCACTACAACAAATCCTGGAATTAGCGTCCCATTTAGCATCCCTTTTTAGTGCAATTTTTTTTATATTGAGTGGTCAAACTAGACGCTAAATGGGACACATCATGGACAAAACTTAAAGCGTCTAAAAAAACGTCTTTTTTTGCTTCCTAGATAGCATCCTTTATGACATTCAAAATAGAGTCTATTTTTTTTCTTCTAGAATAGCATCCAACTTTGCTTCCTAAACAATGTCGAGGTTTGCTTCCTAAATAACGTCATATTTTGCTTCTTGGCGAGTGTCCACTTTTTCTTCTTAAATGACATCCCCATTAGCGTCGTATTTGCATCCTTAATAGAACCATGTTAGCATCCAAATTAGCGTCCAATATTGCATCCATTTTTTCTACCACTTTAGCATCCCATTTTGCACCGTGTTTTACTTCCAAATATGTGCCAATTTTTGCTTCCAAATTTGCACCAAGTTTTGCTTCCTTTTTTGCATTGTGTTTTTCTACCAAAATGATGCCAAATATTTATTCTATTGTTGCACCATATTTTGCTTCTTATGTAGCGCCATGTTTTGCATCCAAAGTAACGTCTTATTTTAATACTATATCAACGCCATGTTTGGCTTCATCATTAGCACCATGTGTTGGATCCTTTTTAATGCCTAGTTCCGCATCTTATTTTTCTACCATATCGACGCCATGTTTGGCTTCATCATTAGCACCACGTGTTGCAACTTTTTTTAATTCCTAGTTTCACATCTCTCATTTTTTGGTCACTAATTTAGTCATTTTAGTAATTTTATATACAAATTTGGGTCACTTATTTCTCATTGTTTGGTCACTTATCTCTTATTTTTTGGTTACTAATTTAGTTGCTTTTAACCAATATTATAATATCATTAGGGCATGGAGGAATCGAACCACCAACCTCCTGCTTGTAAGGCAGGCGCTCTTCCATTGAGCTAGCACCCTTTAAGAATATGAGAACCTAACTTACAGAATCCTCTACAATGGTAAAATTGATCAATAGACAACTTTGAGTATCTAATGGTCAGAAAAGGATGACATATTGTATAAGTTCACAATATATGATCAAGAAAGTTATAAAATCCATAAACATTTTCTAGGAATTTTGAACAAAACTCAATAAATTTCCATAATGGGATTGCAAAAATCACTATTCCCTAGCAACCGTAAGTGTACCACTATATGAGACCTATTAAAAACAATTATCTTAGTGTGGATGCCAAGGATATAGTAGATAAGGATGATCATCCTAGATCCATATATAAGTGGAACAATAAGGAGAATCAAAAGAGGATGATCAACCTAATAGTTTGTGCTTCACATGGATCCTATCCATCATGGGATGAACAAAGTTCCTTCTTCCATCAATATAATGAGTATCCACAAGGACAAATGGTTAGGATATATTGATGCCAATTCATAATGTTTATTCGCTTCCTAGGGCGATGTTGTAGTGCTTGCACTGGGAGATCTACACGATCCCCAACAACATTGGACATAAGCATATTCATGGGGCCATAGAGTATAGGATGAGGTTGTATTTTTATCTTTATCTTTGGAAAATCAGGCATGATTTGAAACACTAAGAGAAGGAACAAAATCAGATATATTTAACAAACTACAATCATGACAGGGCATAGGACTCTACTCTACTCAACTGCCAAATATAGGAGATCTCTTTGGTAAATGTGTTTCATATCAAGAAAATTCTTTGGCTGGTTAGTTAGAGACATGAAGGTCATCACACTCAATAATTACAAGGAAGTGCATTTAGTGACAGTGGATCAGTCACTCACTTTAGCGTGAATCCAAGCATGGCTATAACATTTTAAAGTGAGCACCAACATATTTACTCACCCACCTCCAAAATAGCAGCAACTCTTCCCCAAAAGGTTTCTCATACAAGATAAATGGAACCCCCAAAGGAATAAGGCAATGGTGTTAATCCAAATCCTTGATAGTGGAAAAAATACTACCAAAGGATTCCAAAGTGAAAGCAGAAAATTTGTCGGCTTCTTTGATAAAAATAAAAGGTGGAGGTCATGTAGAAGCAATTGAAACTGAGTTGAATGGACTCCAATGTGCGCTTAGGAACATGAATGCAACCTATGTTATGTAACTAAGAGGCTCAATATGTGGAACAAGTAAAATTGTTTGGAATGCTAACCTTGGATTGATGAATTCAGTAGATAACGTTAGCCAAGATCTACAGTATCTACAGAAGTCTCTCAAATAACCCTTTAATAGTGGGTAGTGGCTGACTCACGGAGATTAAGGGTGAAATAGACTTGAAGGTTTGTAATCATGCATAAGCTATCCCAACAAAACCTCACATGGACCTAGCTATCCCAAACCCTCCTACAACAACCCCACATGGAGCTAGCTATAAAGGTTGCATTGTTTCCCGAGGTTTAACTAATCTGAGAGATGGAATGGTTTTTCCATCTATTGGCCTCTTAGTTCCCCTATCCACTAGGAGCACTGGGAAGAAAGATGAGATCTACTAAGTTGTGTCTAGTCGAGTCACAAGTGGGGGACGAAGAATGTGAGCTCTAAGCTTAACATAGTCATACACTGATTTTCCATAGTACGTCAACCTACACCGATTTTCCTACAAAACTGCAATTTAAAACCTTCACGAAGAAGAGAGAGAAACCATTTTCCTGCAAATGTTTCAGACATCATCATATAGACAATACTATTAAAGGTCGCTAGCCTTTCTAAATTTAACCAACACTTCCTCATTTCACAAGGTTTGTTGATCCTTGTATTTAAAATGATGCAATGCATACAATCCAACCCTTTCTAGATGGATGCATCTCGGAGTCTTGGTACTCTTTCCAAGCTTGAGACAACTGCCCCAGTAAAAAATGCACCCCTAGCATGCTGGGCGATTAGTTGGATGATGCTTTATTGAGGTCTCCAGTTTTTGAAGTGATGGATGTAGATTTTAACTGACAAGAACAGCTCCATATTTATGACCTTACGTTGTTACTATCCATGGGTAAAATCCAACTGCTTCTCTTTATCATATTGATTATCCCAAAATTGGGCTACTAATAGATGTGTACTTATAGGACCAACAAGACCAAGGTCTTGTATCTTTTCTATCTCTTGAGGTACATTGCTTCATATATTTGATTATCACTGTATAAGGGGAAGATCCAAACCAGATGGTATGATCCTTTGGTTCTCAATACTCCTCCTAAGGGTTAGGTGCTAGTGACATCATCAAGGGGTAACCAGTCCCTTGAGAAGAAACCTAGTAATAATGATTAAGAGACAGGACATCACACATCATCATCATTCACTCAAAGAATGGGTATTATCCCTAGGATGAGTTTCAGTCCTATACTGAATCAAGATCCTGGTAACTAACCAGGTGTCTCCATTCTCCTAAAGAATGGCTCTCAGAACTAAGTTGAGCTTCAGTCCCAGACTGAATCAAGTTCTTGGTAACTGACCAGGTGCCTCCATTCTCTCGGAGAATGGTGTCAGTACTACGCTGAGCTTTAGTCCCAGACTGAATCGAATTCCTGGTAACTGACCAGGGTCCTCCATTGTCCCATAGAATGACTCTCAGTACTAAGTTGAGATTCAGTATTAAACTAAAAGTTGATCAAATACTTGTATGACCTACTTGTACATCATGTCCCTGGTCTCAGACCAGAATATGTCTCTGCCTATACCTATAGGATTTACATGGACATCGTGTCCCTAGTCCCAGAACAAAACACCCAAGAGGCACATAGGGGCCAAAGCCACATGCTAGGGGCTTTGCCATGGCATCAACCTGCTTGGTCCCAGACCAAGAACCCCAGGAGACTACTGGGGGCCCTAGGATACCTTCTAGGGCTTACTCTACCCTAGTTAACTGACTAGGGTACCATCCTCCCTGAGAATGGGTCTCGCAGCTACACTAACTTTAACACTTTGACCATTTGGGGACACTGTTTTCAAAATTAGCGTTCATCAAAGTATAGGAGAGTGTCATGTTTTAGATACATATATCTATGTACAAATAAAATCTAAAATTGGTTTCTGGTTTGGAGATAGGTTTCTTGTTTTGGAAACTGACCCAGGACACCAAAACCTATAGTAGGTATGTTTCTCACAGTCCTAGAGTCTAGCTGTTGGAAACGAGACCAATCACTGAACTAACCATATACTAGGCCAAATGGAAACCTAAAATCAACAACATTTTTGGCATTTCAAACTTACAATGGTGAAGCTGCACAGTATGAACTAAAACTCAAAATAACAAAATAGTCTCAAGAGTATCACAATTACCTTAGTTTTCAGATCATCAAACTCAGAATAGTGGAGCATGGGAGATCAATGAATTTGCCAAAGGATAAGAATCTCTTAGGACAAGGTAACCATTTCTTCTTTTGCAGGTTTGTTTAGGGAGATAACTTTTTTTTACAGAGGTAGTGAGCATTGGGAAATTTATTTGTTTTCAGAGAACATTGAGTAGTAAGAGATATTCCTGGTTTTCAGAGGTCAGTTAAGTGGAAAATCATATATCTGTTGGTTTTTCAAGGATAGTTAGCAGTGAGAAGATAGCAAGGAGATGTTGTTTTGCAGTCGGTAGTGAGAATTTGAAAAAGGTCATTGGGAAAACTGTCTGTGAAAAAAACTGAAATCAGGGATATAATATGGCACAATTCTCTGAAATTGTAAAACTTCTTGATCTAATACAGCAGCTCCAAATCCATTTTTATCTGCTAGAAAACTAGACACAAAAATACCATTGAAAAGATATGGTAGATTATGTAGTGAGAATTTCTCCTCACTACAGGGGTAAAAATGGCTCCCTTGTGCCTATAGGGCACAAGGGTAGGTTCCTACCCTTAGAAAACAGAATAAAAATGACAATAAACAGAGCTGTGGATTGAAACTAAGCTAATCTAAGTAAGAATATGTAAATGGTAGCTACTGTAAACTGAATCTAATAGCTAATGATAGAAAAATAAACGAGAGGCAACCCTTCTGAACCCCTCTGCACACAATGGGTTAGGGCTCCACCTCCAAACCCTGCAAAATAACCTAAGCTACCATGGAGAAAACCTGCAAACAATTGTTAGTGAAAAACCTGCAAATGAAAATATGTGTTAGAAAACAAGATAAGCAAATAAACATAAACAAGAATGAGATTATACCTCACTTAGGTGGAAATGGGCCACAATGCCCTAGCTCATGGGAGCACCTCTCTCTTGGTTGGGAAGCAATGTCTTGGGGAAGTGGAGATGGAGGAGAGGGAGAGTGGGTGGTTTGAGAGCAAGAGGTCTCAAAGCATCCATGGGCAGCATAACAATAGGAAAGTGAGGAGTGTTTTGAGTGTGACCCCCCACCCTCCTTATATAGTTTTTCCAAGGGGTTTTAGGGTTTTAAGCCCTTGGTCAAGGCTTTAGCCCCTTTCGCCCTAACTTTAGCCCCTTTTTGAGGGATTTATCTCCTAGGGGTCTATTTTGGGCTCTTTTTTGGGGTTTTTATCCCTTTCCTTCATCCTTGGGGTCTTTTGGAGGTGTGGGGGTCAAATGGAAGGTCATGGAAGGTCTTATGAAGTGAAATGAGTGTTGTGAGATGGTGTCCTTGGGTGGTGTAAGCCATTGCGAGCTGTGTGGGGGATTTTTGGGTTAACAGATTGCCCCCTAATGTGTGAGGGCAGGAGCTCAACGTATCGCCGATGGACATCATAGGATTTGCTGTCAAGAGGTGGTACTTATGGGACTGGGGCATGGTGGCTTTTGGTTTTGTATTAATTTGGTTCCCATCAATGGGTGAGATACAATAAATGTGTGGCATGTATATGGATGAGGTGGGCATTCCCATGCTCATGACAATGTCAAAAGAATTATTTGACCTATGCTCTAAAATACAAGAGCCGATCATATACAACTAATGTTACAATGTTGGTTGCCTCTATGTAAGGCTGAATACAATATTGATCTGGTACATTGGACCCATGGCATTCTAATGGAATGCTATATCTTCATGAGTGACTGTCTGCTAGATCTGGAACAGTACATAGCTGTATGGACTCGCTAGTCGAGAGTCAGAGTCTCTGTGGTACAAGTATGTTGCATCAATCATAAAGGTATATTGAAGCACTGCTGGGGCTTCTGAACACTGTCTCCAACGCAACCCAGAAATCACAAGGGAAATAACCTGTTTAGGTCCCTCGAGTGGACTCACCAATGTGCTAGATTCAGGTGACATCCGGGGTCTTCTACCGAGTACTGTGTGGAACAAACCCTGTACGCATCTCAACGATGCGATGATGGAGTTGAAGTGGAGCACGTGAGAAACAACCATCTCGCGAAGCACTAAAGACTCCTCTCAAGTGGTCCAAGGAACTCATCAATGATGTTAATGAAACCAAGGTACAGGGACCTCTGGGTCTATCCTCTGGAATATGTGTGTTGGCGTCGACAGAGGGAGACCTACCCCTAGTCAAGGCAATGATGTTTCCTTGACCAGGAGCGTGAGGGATAACAAAAAGGTGTGAAGCAATCTGCAGACTGACTCACTGAATTGGGGGGGAGGGGAGGGAAGGGAAAAAACTGAACAGGGGTAGGAGGGGAGTGGGAGACTCAAACTTCCTTTTTTCAGAGTATGACAGCAGGGTGGACCAGGTAGCAAATGAAACTTGACTCATGGGAATGGGATCATGGTTGTAATACCGAGAATGTCACTGCAAATGGGAAATAATTGGAGTAGGTGGACATTTTTTATATTGATGGGATGCAAGGAAGACACATCACATAGTACTCTGAACAAAGGCGACCCAATGTGGGGATGCTGCCAAACTATTTTCTATGGGGTGGTGTCTAGGGACACCATTGTGGTACGATCTCATGGATTTTTGGCAAGCCCGAGAAGGTAAGTGCTTAATGGTGCTTTCAATTTTAGAGAGTCTAAAAGCATGAAGAAGACTCTAGTGGGGGCTCTTTTTTCATTGGTAGTCTCCTATTCCCAAAAAAGGATAAAAGTATACATAGGAAAGCTCACCCATCCTCGAGGGGATGAGAGACTTCTTTATTGTTGGTAGTCCAATCAAGCTGGAAAAGGTTAAACCTATACTGACTGGATGGTCATTCAAATACTTTTACGAGCATGAATGAAACCAAGTTTGCTTGGAATTCTTTTCTTGTTGAGACGACTGGAAAAGAGCTTAATGACAACCGATGGTGAGCTTTTTCATCAAGTGAGGCCCCTCTACCTGAGAAAGCACAAAAGTATGCAAAGGGGAATGATCTTGGCTTAAGTGCACCAAGGAGGTCCTTTTCATGAAATGGTCTACATGGTCTATAAAAGGAGGTAAATGAGATGATGTAGATGCCCTTTCCTATACTTTAGTGAGTGGAAAAGGAAGTAGCTGTGCTCGGCGATCTTTTCATTGTTTTAAGGAGTCAGAAAAGAGCTTAAACGAAACTCCAATGTGGTCAACCGACTGTGGTGGCACGAGTGGTGCCCCATGTCGAGACGGTGGACAGAGGTCCAAAGGTCATCCGCACAGTATGGATAGAGCAGAAGGCTCTCAAACATACCAATACACGCGTGGGATATATCGTAGCAGAGGCCTGCGAGTCGGTGCGGGAGAGGCACACAAAATGAGGTGGCTCTTGGACAAAGGTCAGGAGAGCGTGTGTGTGTGTTAATGTGGACGGAATTGACCACATGCGATGTAAGTAAAATTTCGGAGGCATTTATATGCCAAATATGTGCCAGAAAAGAAAACATTTTGTGGACAGTGGTCTAGAGGTCCGCGTGAGGTGTGGTAAAAAGAAAAGACAATCATGTGTTCAGAATAGAAACTAAAAGATAAAATTACCTTTCTTAATGGGCAGTAGCCCGAGGACACTTCTATGTCAAATATATGGAAGAAAAAAAAAAGTTTTTGTGGACGATGGTCCAAAGATGTCTGCATAAGGTGCATTGAAAAAGACAATTATAACTATAAAAAGTAAAATATGGTACAATCCTTGATGGGCAGCGGCCCGATCGCTTGCATGAGTTGCGACCGGGTAGTGTGATACGAGTACTAGTCCGTAGACACTCGCATTGTTATGTCAAGGATCATGTATCAAGGTGACTAGTGGGAAATGGTCCCAAAATTGATTAGTTAAACATGAGACGATGGTCTCATGAAGATATTTGATCCCGAAAGTGTGAGAGGTGTCTCGAACAGGTTCAGGGTGACTTTGGATTAGTAGCTAATGGTGCTGCCCTCACTTGTGCTAAAAAACATTCAAAAATAAGAAAAGAAAATGAAGTGACTTATTGGTGATGTTAAGTGTAAAATCTCTTGAGGTAGAGCCCCTTGCGGGGGTTCTCCAATGCCTTGTTCTTTACTACTGGCACAGTTGGGAGTTCAACCACGAGGATATTTTCATTCGTATCCATGGCATCTAGATGCGCACGGATCACTGGGATTTTAGGGTAATTCTGAGTTGGATGGCCCTGTTGTTCATAGATGACATAAGGTGGGACTGGCCGTGGTTTTGCAGTGGCTTTGGTGTTCTTCCCCCTTGCCCTTTTGGGTTGGGGCGGTGCAAGTGCGGGTGTGGCAGTTGGCTTATGTGGACCGGGTGGGGGGAAAGACTCTATCGCAATAGGTTGCACCAAAGTTAACACAACCTCGGGCATGGCTGGTTGAGCTGGTGGATCCAGATACCACACCAAGATCCCCAATGTAAAGTTGGGTAGGCTTAAAGTGGTCATGACCGTCTTGCTCATGGCACCAGGCGGGGGAAAGAGGAAGGGAATTGTATGGACTAGAGATGAGCCCACATAACTCCCAGCTGGTTGCATGTGGGGGTGAGGTTGTGGTTGCGGCTGTGCATAATGCTGCTGCTGCGGGTGATGCTGTTGGCGTTGCGGCTGCAGATGATGTTGTTGTTGTGGTTGGGGCTGCGGCTGTGGTTGATTTTTGGGTGCAGCGGTGCTTGATGAGACCATGCACAAGTCCGCAGTTTGCTTTTGTGTTGATGGTGGTGACACCAACGGGAAAGGAGCTGTCATGGTGAGATCAGTAAACAACCCAGGGCCCACATTCAACGGTTGGGAAGCTGGTGTGTTTTCAACCACATTATTGGTTGCAGGGATGGTGTTAGCATGTGCGGTCTCCCCTTGCGGCTCGGTGGTGGTGATGGTAGGGATAACGTTGGCAGGCGCTTTTAACCCTTGTGGATCATGGTAGGTGAGCTGGTCAACCATCACAATCTTCCCTTTGTGGGGGAACATCATGAGGCAGAAGATAGTTGACACGACGGCTCTCATGGTGTACATGTAACTCCTCCCAATGAGGAATTTGTAATCCAGTTGAGCATTGATGACTTCGATGTCAATCATGACTATCTTCCTAGCTAACATGATGGGTACATGAGGGAGGATTCCTTGGGCTTTAGTGGGGTGTCCATCATAAGCCCGCAGAGTCATGGAAGAAGGTTGCAGAATAGGTGATCCAAGCTTCTGTCAAACCGAGGTAGACATAACACACGTGGATGCCCCCTCATCTAGTATGCATCAGTGCACAACCAAGTTCCGGATGGACACCGATATTTGGAAGGCGATAGTGGAGGGCATGCATGGCTCTTAGGGATGATTTTAAGGAACCATACTTATTAAAAAGTGTATAAATGTTGGCAAATATTACCAATTCTTAAAACACCAACTATAAAATGATTGGTAATATTTTTCAAAAATATTTTAATTTCCAAGGATTTTATATCGTTTATATAATAATTTGGTGATTTTTAGGGTGAAAAAATTTTACCCCATCAAAATTGGGCGAAACAGGGCTTCAAAAAATGCAAAATGGCGAATCTTTTTTGGGAGAAAAACATGGAAAAATAGCCCACTGGGCTAAAATTCGCCCCTAAAATTATCCTTGACGGCTCTTCATTTTCTGTGTCAAAAGTGATCAACTTTGAATCGGAGGGGTCTACTGCCCCTAGAGCGGCTAGTAAGGCTCTACGCTAAGTTGGGCATGTTTTAAGTACCTCAAGAGAGGACATGGCGGTTGGCGTTTGGGCCAAATCATCCACAATGCTGTAGCTAACTGCAGCTCTAGTTGTGGCATTATTGGCGATTCTGCGTATGGGGGGGCACGGGAACGGGGGTAACTAGAGAGGTAAGTTGGTTGTCTCAGACGTAGATGTTGCTGACAAGTCAACAGGTTCGGTAGTGGTACCGTACTAGTTTCGCCTAGTTTGTAAGTTGACCTCTTCAGTGGTCATGGTCATCAGGTGGTGGACACCTATTTTAGCCGTGGGTGGTGCCCACGGAGCGTTGGGAGTAGCCTGGGGAGGGGAAGTGGTTGCCACCAATCCCTAGACTGGTAGTGGGTTTTGAATCACCATGGGAGGAGGTCCTTATGGTGTCGAGTTGGGTTTTTCTTGGTTTGTGGTGTTGGCAACTTGTTGGGCCTCATTTTGAATGGCCTGCTTGGCACGACCCATGAGGGGGCACTCAAATGTATAGTGCTCGTAGACCTTGCAAAGTGTGCACAATGGGGCATTGCGTCTTGGTGCATTTGGTCACGGGGGGTTCTGGGCTGGCTGGTTCACTGTGGCATTGTTGGGGGGATTCGATTATTGACCGCCTCCCTGCGGTTGGTTGTTTCCCTAATTGTGGGGCTGGTTATTTATAGCTTGCCCTTGTTGATTGTTGGGGGCAGGCTGGTTGGGATGGTTTTTTTGTGCAAATAATTGACCCAATAGGGCGAGTGGAGCAGGGGCAGGGGCTTGGACTTGTTGCACTGGTGGTGCATAGTAGATTTGTGGGGGTGGCGATGCCATGAATGTGGGCATTTTCCCCACGTACTACTATGCTAGCCAAGCCATAGCTTGATCCTAATAGGTGGCACAGGTTGTGCATAGGAAATTGTCACTCCGGACTGAGACATCATTCTAGCGTAGTCCGGAGCTTGGTTTTGGTAAGGAACATTAACATTGTTGCTTGGTTGTGGTGCGGTAGCAGGTGGTGTCATTCGAGGCGGTGGTTGTTGAGAGACTGACCCTATAATGCCATCCTCTACGTGGGATGCCCCCGGTGCATCACGGTAAGAGGTACTTGGACGGGGAGCATCTAGGATGATGGTATACAAGTATCTCAACTGGGCATAGATGAGGTCAAATTGTTGGGCCTTCAGTATGGCCTCTTCTTCAGACTACGGACATTCAGATGTGACATCCTTTGCGATGGGAGGGAAGTAAAGTCTTGAGGAACCATTCCAAGAAGATCATGTCATCAAGTTGGATATTACATAAGCTGCGACGCCGTCGCCACTCATGGATATGGCTAGTGATGTGGGTGGCAGTGTTTTGGCAACAAGATAGTAGGATCTCCACCCCCTCGTCATATCTGATAGGGAGCTAGAAATACTGCAGGAACATGAAGGCTAGGGAGTTGAAGTCGGGGTACTTGGCTTGTGGCAGCTCAATGTACCATTTGGTCGTGGCACCTGTAAGGGTGCATTGAAACAACCTCAGCCTGATGGAGTCTTCTACAATGCTATTGGATGAGCACCATAGATGGAATGTCATTATATGATTTTGGGGACATTCCCCGGCTTTGCCTTCAAACTTTGGGATGTCTAAAGGCAGCTTAGTTGGCATGGATGGCCAAAAATCTTGGTGACGGATGGGATCATTTGTCAATATAGCTAGGTCAGGCAAGTTCAAACGAGCCATGAATGGTAGATTTGACCCCAAGTTGATGTGGGATGGGGCTGTAATGGGAGTGGGGTTTGTCGTTGCATAATGCATCTGCATGGCTGGGAATGCTTATGGTGGTACCATGGCGAATGGGCCAATGCCCCCAAGTGTTGTGGGAGGGATGGTATGGGTGGCGGGGGCATTGCCTCCCTGCATGGTGGTAGGGGCAATGTGGGTGGTTGGTGCACTGCCCCCCTGTGTGGCAGGTGGGACAATGTGTGTGGAGGGGCCACTGCCCCCATGTGTGTCCACTGAACCAGCTTGGATGGTCACTATGTGTGGTGGCAATTGGCTAATGACAGTCTGCATGACTATGCTTGGACCACTTGCCACATTGTGGGTGACTAGTTGTGATGTGTACATGGGTCCACTTGCTAAGGTTAGACCAAAAAATGGATCCGGGTTTGCAGTAGCCATGGGGCTAGATGGTGCGGTGTGGACATTTGGTTTAGACTGATATGGGTCTGAATCAGAATCAGAGGCTGTGTGGCCCTCTGATGGTGTGGGAGATCACTGAGAACGGCTACAATGATGCCAACTGAGTGTTCCAAATGGTGGTGGTTCGCCTCTTAGGTGTGAGGAAGATCGTGGAGGATCAATTGTGTTTGCTTGTGTGTATGAAACTGGTGGGTATGAAATTTGGACCCTGGTTTCAATGGCTTCTTACTAGCTAAAGGTGGTCTCTCAGCCACCAAGACTACCAGAAGACATCACTTGGCTTGTTCCTCATGGGTAACTCTACTCAATCGGAAGGGGTCATTGCCTGTTTCGCTTGGCAATTCCTCTCAGCGGCCAGCTACTTTGGGGTTCCTGTGGTACTCCTCATAATGACTTTCTTGGAAAAGCCCAAGTACTTCCCATAGTTGTAGCAGTCAGGGAGTTATGTCCTCAAAGACTACAGAGTTGATTGAACTTAGTGTAAATTTGGTAACTTTTAAGGCTCACTCAGCTTCATGAACTGAGTTGGGTTAATTATGTGGTATGGTGTATTCGTTTGCTTGCTTGTTCTGGTATTTGGTTTGCAATATGGTTTATGAATTCATGGAAGAGCTCACATCATGGTTTTGTATGCAAACATGAATATAAATTTGTAATCAAATGTAGTGATTAACCCTGAATTGTTGGCCTAACTAAATGTCTGCCTCTTAGTGGTATTCTTCTTCAACCAAGAGAAGGTGTTGGGCTCTCAACACAATGGGACTAATCCCATCCATAGATCCTCAGGTCACCTCCCAAGTGCTAGGTTGGTCAAGCAAGGAGGACGCTTAGCACCGTGAGAAGCCCTCCTTCTCTACCCCCTGTACCTTCTAGGTCACCTGGTTTTAATGGTTTAGGAAAAATGCCATGGAGTGCCTAGATCTATACGAGATTTTCCCTTCATCGTATCCCAGAATACCCCGGAGGGTGATGACTGGGTAGAGGAGGAAGGGGGCAGAAATATGATTAATTTTATGTTACTTTTAGTTAGGCTAATTCATTTTATTGAACCTTAGTGATTGGATTAGCATATACACATTGTTCATTGATTTATTTGCAAAAATTGAAAACTAGAATAAAAAGAGACCTGTAATGGTAGACAGAGGCGACTGTGCGGCACTAATAGTCCTATAAAACTGGAAATTACTGCTAATTAAACTGAAAAACAACTTCTGTGTGACAGGCCGCACATTTCTGACCAAATCCCACAAGGGGGTCGCGAGATTTTTCCAGAAATGAGCGAAGGGGTCACACAAAATGCCAAAATAGCCGCAACTTGAGCTCCTAGGTAGAAGTTGTGCCTATCTAAGGATTAAGTGCACCTTAGGCACTCCTTTCTTCCAATTAAGTGCGCCTTCCCTCACCTTTTCCCCCGATAAGAGCAACCTGCTCCAGAAAGGGGTGTTTTTGGTGTTGCAGGGTTAGATCTGGCCGACAGTAACTGGTACTGGGTCAGTCTGTTAATGAAAAACCTGCAAATGAAAATATGAGTTAGAAAACAAGATAAGCAAATAAACATAAACAAGAATGAGATTATACCTCACTTAGGTTGAAATGGGCCACCATACCTTAGCTCATGGGAGCACCTCTCTCTTGGTTGGGAAGCAATGGCTTGGAGAAGTGGAGAGGGAGGAGAGGGAGAGTGGGTGGTTTGAGAGCAAGAGGTCTCAAAGCATCCATGAGCAGCATAACAATATGCAAGTGAGGAGTATTTTGAGAGTGACCCCCCACCCTCCTTATATAGTTTTTCCAAGGGGTTTTAGGGTTTTAAGCCCTTGGTCAGGGATTTAGCCCCTTTTTTGGGGCATTTAGCCCCTTTCGCCCTAACTTTAGCCCCTTTAAGGGTTTTAGCCCCTTTTTGAGGGCTTTAGCTCCTAGGGGTCTATTTTGGGCTCTTTTTTGGGGTTTTTAGCCCTTTTCTTCATCCTTGGGCTCTTTTGGAGGTGTGGGGGTCAAATGGAAGGTCATGGAAGGTCTTATGAAGTGAAATGAGTGTTGTGAGATGGTGTCATTGGGTGGTGTAGGCCATTGTGAGCTGTGTGGGGGATTTTTGGGTTAACAGATTAAACCCAAGAATGCAATGGTCACCACGAAAACAAAATTACCTTTCATGGCTTGCTTTTTCATGTCAGTTACATGGAAGTGAAAGGATTTTTGCCATCTCAAAAGGGGGATTGAATCATATTGTAAGAAGATTCGAAAGGTCAAGAAGTTTGAAATTGTAGGCTACATAATCAAAGCCATTGCCTATTTGACAAGCCACCATGAAGATACAATACTTGATGAAACTTTAATATTGGAAATACCCGATGAAATGTGAACTATTATACATTCATATTCATTTATCCATGGAATAGATAGTTGTATTTACATATACATCCATGCTTTTATGAATTGATTCATATATCTACATCTATAATCAGAGAAATGTAATACATCGATCAATATTATTGAGAGTCGAGACAGATGCTTCAGGTTTCTTATTTTTGGAATCTAACCCAGGACACCAAAACTTACAGTAGGGATGTTTCTCACACTCCTAGATTCTGGCTACTGGAAATGAGACCAGTCACTGAACTAACCATATACTTGGCCAAATGGAAACCTAAAATCAACAACATTTCATGCATTTCAAACTTACAATGGTGAAGCTGCATAGTATGAACTAAAACTCAAAATAACAAAATAGTCTCAAGAGTATCACAATTACCTTAGCTTTTAGATCATCAAACTCAGAATAGTGGAGCATGGGAGATCAATGAATTTGATAGAGGACAATAATGTCTTAGAACACGGTAACCATTTCTTCTTTGCAGGTTTGTTTAGGGAGAGAACATTTTTTTATAAAGGCGTGAGCATCGAGAAATTTATTTGTTTTCAGAGAACATTGAGCAGTAAGAGATATGATTGGTTTTCAAAGGTCAGGGAAGTGGAAGATCATATATCTGTTGTTTTTTCAAAGATAGTTAGCAATGACAAGACAACAAGGAGATGTTGTTTTGTAGTTGGCAGTGAGAATTAGGAAAAGGTCATTGAGAAAAATTCCTGTGAAGAAAATTGAAATCAGGGATATAATATGGCTAAATTATCTGAAATTGCAAAACTTTTTGATCTAATACAACAGCTCCAAATCCATTTTTATCTGCTATAAAACAAGACACAAAAATACCATTGAAAAGATATGGTAGATTAAACCCAAGAATGCAATGGCCACCATGAAAACAAAATTACCTTTCATGGCTTGCTTTTTCATGGCAGTTACACAGGATTGAAAGGCCATTTGCCATATCAAAAGGGGGATTGAATCATATTGTAAGAAGGTTCAGAAGGACAAGAAGTTTGAAATTGTAGGCTATATCATCAAAGCCATTGCCTATTTAACAAGCCACCATGAAGATACAATACTTGATGAAACTTTAATATTGGAAATACTCAATGAAATGTGAACTATTATACATTCATATCCATTTATCCAGGGAATAGATAGTTGTATTTACATATACATCTGTGTATTATTGAACAATTTATTCAATTACTACTACCTTTTCTTAATTCTTAACCTATAAACTGAAGTTATTAAAACACATATAAAGAGTTTATTCCTAAAAATTTCATTTACCAGAAAGGTCTTGAGACTCTAGTTAGATCAAACAATAACATTAGTAATATCAAACTAAAGCTATACATATATACATACATCCATGTATCACATGTATATTTACAAATATATCTATATGGGTATAGAATCTAAATAATACTGCTCGACCCTAATGGAGACAATAGAGTATCACATACCTAGCTGGCTGGTTCATAACAGCCTATTTGCTACATTTTGCCACATATATGGATCCTATTTGCAAGTAGGGGATGTGGGCACACCTTGAATCCCTAATTCTATTATGTACGGAAAAACTAACTGAATTTTCAGCCATGACATATGTGTTTCAATGACTTTCCATAGGATGTTATTTCCAATCAAACGGAGGTGAAATGTAATTTCACAGCATAAGGTATTTTGCAGCCAAGGGAATAGCCAGAATGACTGTCCCAAACAAGTTGAGTTCCAGCCCTCAATTAGTAGACAACTAGGACTATCAAACTATAATAATTTCCAACCAAACAATGGCTGTCCAAAATGACAAATTCCAGCTTCTGCAGTGACTATGCCTTGATGTTATCTTAGACTTTCAATAGGTAAGTATATTTGTAATTTCAGAGGGGCTGGGAGTTTCCTTTAGGCTGCGGCTTAAGGAGTGACGTTTGGGAAAGATAAGGAAGGGTGTTAAGGTAACAACTTGATAGACTATTAGGGAAGTATTTCAAGGTTGTTTTAGGCTTAGGTGGAGATAGGTTTCTCCCACCCAGAATGGTTTGTCAAACACATTCATGTAATCATACACATGACTATCATCCTTTGCTATATTGTTGTTGGGACAATATAGCTTGATATCAACACAATATTCATCACTCTGATACCAAAGGTAAATGCTCCTCAATCATTTGTTCAATTACGTCTAATTTCACTTTGCAATAGTGTGTATAAAATTTAAATTCATTTTCAGCATCATTGCCACTAGAATTTATCCCCATATTTCCAAACATATCTTGAGAGAAAAGATGGGGTTCCTACTTAAGAGGGGCATTCAAGATCCCTTAGGGACAACCTAGAAAGTCCTTCACTTTGTCAAGGAAACAAACAGACTTTGATTACAAAGATAGACCTATCCAAAGCATTTGAAAAAGTTAACTGGCTCTACTTCAGACTCCTACTTCTTCATGTGGGGTTTCAATAGTGTTTCATTAATATGGATGGAGGCCTTATTTTCCTTGGCCAATTTTGCTATTCTAGTTAATGGATCAACTTCACACTTTTTTTTTGCCTCTAGAAGCCTCAAAAAAGGTTGTCCTGTCTCTCCACTATTATTCCTTCTAGTCACTGAAGCACATAGTAAACTGATACATGCAAAGGCCTGTAATGGGCTCCTGCTATGTATAAAGACATCCCAATCCTTCCCAATTACCCATCTCATGTTTGTGGAAGGCCTGCTTTGTTGAAATGGCTCCACAAAAGAAGCAAAATTATTTTCCAATATTCTATAACTCTTCTGCCATGCTACTGGAATGGTGATCAACAAAGAAAAAATATTTCAAAGATTCTATTTGCTTCCCCAAGAAGGGCCATCAGCTAACCCACCTGTTTTTGAAGAGTCTGTATCTGCACACCGTGTTCCAATTGCTTCTCTGTATACATATCCATGAAAGCATCGACTTCCATCTCCCATTTTTGGAGCTCCACAATACTTATTAATGCATTGATTGCATAGTTATCATGGATGCTATTTTCCTTCAAGACATGCTAGGAAAACTCGTCCATTTAGAGATTCCACTTGTTAGTCCTATTCACTACACAACAATGCCTCTGTGGTTTCCTTTCGATACCACTTGAGACAACACTCTAGCTCTTCCATTTCACACAGAATGCAACAATCCTTACAGCAATGACAATTTGTAATTTAAAAAGAGAAACTAGAGCAACAAAACCACACACCTCTAATACACACAGAGAACTAACCAATGAGAGGATCCCAAACCACCCATTGACAACTGGATATAGCGTCAAAATAGGAAATACCGGCATATGAACCTCCCGCAGAAGCAGTGCTAAACCAACCACACAAAAGATCTAGCAACAAATTGCAGAATTCAAGCATAGAAGAGGAGGGAGAATTACTGTTTTTGCAGTCCACTGAATGCAACAATGGCCACAATGAGTCTTGGATGTACTATTAGGTGATATATCATATAATGGAGAAGACAAGTGGAAAATACCTGGCAGTAATTGGGTTGGTTACCATGAAGCTGAGAATTTGGTATCTACAAGAGGAACTCAGTTGAGGACATGATGTTTCTACAACCTTGGTGCTTGTTCAAAGTACCTCAAGTTAACTCATACAAAGTTGCTAGCCCATTCAAAGTTTTCACACTTTGTATTTCAAATTTGTAGCAGTTGACAATCACTAGCATTTTAATCTCGATGAACTAAATCATACAATATTAAACACAAGTTTGAGAGAGGGTACAAGACAATTTTCCATAGTGGCAAGGACATATAGGGTAAAACTAGGATTTTGTCAATAAAAGATAAATTGAATAACATTTTTTGGGAAATTGATGTTGATAATCTTGTAAAAGACCTGTGGAAAAGACCTGATGGTAGTTGGGTTGGTTACCATGAAGCTGACTAGTTGGCATCTACAGGAGGAACTCAGTTGA
The DNA here is from genome assembly GCA_001517045.1 of Pseudotsuga menziesii. Classification (NCBI taxonomy): domain Eukaryota; kingdom Viridiplantae; phylum Streptophyta; class Pinopsida; order Pinales; family Pinaceae; genus Pseudotsuga; species Pseudotsuga menziesii. The sequence continues at coordinate 82,558 of LPNX010234159.1, read as the reverse complement.
GGATATGATGTTTTTTCAACCCTGGTGTTTATTCAAAGTACCCCAAATTATTTCATATAGAGTTGCCAGCCCATTCAAAGTTTTCACACTTTTTATTTCAAATTTTTAGTAGTTGACAATCACTAGCAGTTTAATCTAGATGAAGTGAATCATACCATGGTAAACACAAGTTTGAAGAAGGGTACAAGACAATTTTCCATAGTGGCAAGAACATATAGGGTAAAACTAGGCTTTTGTCAATAAAATATAAATTCAATAATAGTTTTTTGGAAATTGATGTTGATAATTGTGTAAAACTAAACAATGAAAGTGAATATTTTATGAAAAATTGTTCAATTAACGTATGAATATTCAATTCCATTAAGAGGACAAGATAGAACTTCTTGATTTTCCTGAAGTTTCAATAAAAGGAATAGCTTGAATTGCTTTAACAAATAAGTCTATCTAAATTTGAATGACTTTAACAAGACTATGGATAGTTTTTTATGAGTCTAGTGGTTGAACTTAAAATAATACTGAATTGTTTTGCAATATTAGAGATGGAATAAATTCATTGAAGGTCTCGACCCTTCATTTACAAGGGAGTCCCTTCTAGCAATATCCTCGCTCAGAATTTCAACCCTACTAAAGACCAATTACAGATGGACCAGTAGATAATCTAATAGCAAGGTTTTGGTTTGGCTAGCTTCGTATTGTAGTTCAAAACTTCTAAGAAAATGAATACTGTTGTTGAAAGTTGAGTTAGTTTTAGTTCAGATATTCAAAGGCCTCGATGTCTATTGGTGTTGGTCTCAATGTAACTTTCATTACTAGTAATTCCAGATATATATTTGGAGGGAGAGTGGACTATTTCCATATTTAATATGGAATCAGGGACCATAGTCATCCAAAATATGCAATTACAAGATATGTATCACATATTGAGGAATTAATTTTCTGTCTTTTTTCAAAAATGTAATATTAGTTAGAATCATATATTAAAACTAGAGCATCAATTTATGTTCTTGTTCAAACCTTTATTTAACCAATATTTCATCAAAAAATCACTAAAATAACAAAAGTATTCCCCAAATATTATCCTAACCATTGATTCAAATAAACTGTTGTACTTAAATGCATCAAAACCTAAATGTTTAATATTGAACATTTCATAGAAACAAACATCAAACATTATTTGTGTGTTTCTAGCAGAGGGAGGACAGAGGATACTAACCTCATCCTTTTTAATGAACCTTATGGATCACCATAACACTCAATGAACATACATCCCATGTCTCCATTACTTCTATTGCATTCCTCAGCTGTGAAAGGAAATAATTATGTCAATACAATACACAAGCCATAAATACAAGAGAAGAATTTCAAACCCAAGGGACAATATATGTATGCAAATTTGTCACTTCAATCACATTCTCCTTCAACAACAGCTATCGAAGCCTCCATATACTGAAAAATATAGCATATGAAGCACATGATGAAGGTAAGCCCTAACATTTAATCACTGCTACTAAAAAATAAATAGAAACATGAAGCATATTCATTATAACTCCCAAACTGAAAATAAAAATTCATCGATAACTTCGAAATTTAAATTTTTTTTCTTTGTGTATTTAGCTTTAGACATCGTTTTGCAACAAAATCAGTGACAATGGATGCCATTTCAGTCAAAGGAATCAGTTTATTGACATGATTTTTATGTGCCCATTAAAAATGTCAAATACATCTAACAACTATACATCTTAAAATGATTGTTCTGACATACAACTCCTCCCATCTAAAACCTACAAATTGTTGTTCTCACATACAAAGTCTCCCATCTAAAACATAATGCTCCACATTGATTAAAAAAATAATTGTTCTTTAATAATATATAAACTTCGATATCGCATATCATTTTATTGTTGGTTACAATGAGCATAATAAGAATCCATGTGCAGTAAACTTCCACATTCTTGCAACGGAAATAGCTTAGATCCCTTGGAAAATACTATTCTTTTGCAATAGAGAAGATTAATATGATGGTACCATGTTATCAAAGAAAAAGTTATTTGATTAGAGAATACTAAAAGTTTGATGTTTTGTACTATTTTTTCAACTACTTTTTGTACTGTTTTGTACTATTTTTTCAACAAAGAATACTAAAATTTTGATCTTTTGTACTTTTTTTTCAACTACTTTTACATTTGAAATATGGATGGAATTGTTGTAAATATACATCGTTAAAATTGTAAATATACATTGCTAAAATTGCATAATTAAGATGTCCAAATGTTTTAGAGAAAGCTGAATCCATTTTTGTAGCCAAAAATACAAATTCAACCAAAAGTCATGATAAAATAACATGTACAAAACATCTACCGATTAACTTACTCCAAGAATAAAATTCATACCCCAACTCATTTTACAAAGATATCATCATTCATATATACCTGTATGGATACTCAAGCCCATACCCATGTAACATAGTTGAGAAGCCTTAAAAGCAATACCAGCGTCTTCCCCTCACTAAAAAATATTGTAGTCTTCTGCATCATGAAACACAAAGGATACATCAGGTACATACCCTGCTGCTCTCATTTGCATTTCCAAGCTCTTCAATGTTGCATATATTTCATCAGATCATGGGTGGGATCTATCTCCTACAAGGAATGCATGACTACTGTTACCTACATCAATCCAGCTACATCCTGACTCTTTTTTCAAACCCCTGTCATTTATCATAGCCCTCACTTTGGATACATCAACCCTCCTACCAAGAGTAGCATAAAGTTTTGACAGCAGAACATAATATCCCACATTATCAGGCGCTAACTCAAAAATGTGCTCTGCTGCAAGTTCTACTAAATCTGCATTGCAGTGAACTCTGCAAGCACCAAGAAAGCTTCCCCATACATCAACACTAGGTTTCTGTGGCATATCTTTAATAAAATATCAAGCCTCATTCAAGCACCCAGCTCGCCCAAGAAGGTCAACCATGCAAGCATAGTGCTCCATTCTTGGTTTAATGTTATAATATCGACTCATACAATCAAAATATTCCCGACCTTTATCCACCAGGCCTGCATGACTAAATGCAGAGAGGAAAGAAATAAAGGTGATATAGTCAAGCTTAAATCCTACCTTTTCTATTTGGTAAAACAGTGCAATTGCATCATCACCATGCCCATGAATTCCATACCCTGCAATCATTGTGTTCTAGGAAACCACGATCTTTCTTGGCATCCTGTCAAACACAAATCGAGCAAACATTATATTACCATGTTTTGCATACATGTCCAGGAGGGAATTTCTAATGGGAATATCATACTAAAGTGCACTTCTCATTATGTAATCATGGATCTCTTTTCCCTATTTCAATGCTGCTAAGCTGGCAGAAACTGGAAGAATACTCACTATGGTAACAGAGTCAGGCTTCCAACCTTCCTTCTGAGTTTGATGAAAAAGTTCCAATGCCTCATTGCAATGGCCATTCTGAGCATAGCCAACAATCATGGAATTCCATAGCACTACATCTCATTAAGGCATTATGTTAAAAACTTGACATTCCATGTCCATATTCCCACATTTGGCATACATGTCTAACATAGCACTCCCTACAAAATCATCCGATTAAAATTCATTCTGAATTATATAACTATGGATTTCCTTCCCCTGTTTGACAAATTCTAAGTGGGCGCATGATGGTAGAACACTTTCCAAGGTAACAGAATTAGGTTTAATTCCATCCAGTAACATTCAGTGAAATAGCTTGAGACTCTCGTCAAAATTCCCATTCTAGGAACAACCCGCAATTATCAAACACCATGAAATTACTTGTCTTTTGGTAATTTTTTTAAATACTAGCCATGCATCCTCCATACTTTCACATTTTGTATAAATGTCTAGTAGGGAATTGCGCACAGCAATATATTTATCAAGTGCAGTTCTAATTATATAGTCATGAATCTCCCTTCCATGTTTCAGAGCTCTCAATCGGGTGCATGTCTTCAGAAGACTGGTAACAATTATTGAATTGGGTTTCAACCCTATCAATTGCATCTGCTGGAAATGCTTCAAGGTCTCTTGATAATTCCCATTCTGTATGAGACCGTTGATCATGGCACAACATGTCACAACATCCCTTTCAGACATTTTGTCAAACACTTGGCATGCAAAGTCCACGACACCATGCTTGGCATACATGTATATGAGGACACTGGCCACAAAATTATTTGATTCAACCCCTCTTTCAACAATAAGATCATGAATCTTCCTGCCCTCCTACAAATTAGATAAAGCAGTACAAGCCTTAAGAACATGGGGAAATGTAAAAGAATCTGGCTCTACACCTTCCCTGATCATTTGGTAATAAAGTCCTAGGGTTTCTTGAAACATTCCATTCCTCATATATCCTCTCAGCATTGCATTCCAACTGAAGAGATTTATTGTTGGCATTTTGTCAAACAATAAGTGTGCATCCTGTAGACTAACACACATGACATACAGGCTTATGAGTTTGGTACTGAAGTAGAGATCTTGCTTAAAGCCACTCGACAGCATGTGGGTGTGGATTTGTTTTTTCTTTGAGAGGACCTTGTTTCCAGTACATATATGTAATAGAGAATTATAGGTAATGGGTTCCATTTGAATGCCTCGGTGGTCCAGAAAATTCAAGATTTGTATTGCCTCTTTCATTCGTCCCTCTCTGCACAGTGAGATTATGTCTGCATTGATTTTGTGCGGGGATGATGTTTCCCTGAGAGCAGCTATAGTGCTAGCTATTATGTTTGAAGCCTTAGCACTCATTATTTCAATGGTTTTCTCAGAAAAACACAGTATGTTGTTGACATGGGCTTAATCCATTTTTCGCATAAAAAAATTTGCATGGTTTTGGGTTTTGGGAAAAGCATCCTCGGCTAATTTCAGGGATTGTCGCAAAGCTGTCCATGGGTTGCTGAACTCAGTAGTGCAAGACTGAGATGCTATGCACGGGAATGGGAGAGAATTAATGTCCAAAAAAAATTTCAATTATGGGGTATGGAAAGTCAATTATGGGTAAATGTAAACATTCCTTAGTTATTTCCTCACAATATGTAAGTGGATACAAGGATTCACAAACTGAATTTTTAAGTAGGCGCCACCTATGAATTGGTTATAAGCATTGCTCTTGGTAGTGAAGTGGCACACATGAAACTACCACCAAGTCAAAATGTGGTCCTCCATGTTGATACAATTTTGAAAATCCATTAAATCTTGTGTCTAAGATTGGGATCAGCATTTAAAATTGAACCACCCTTCCCAGCCCTTCCAAAGGGTTCTAGCCTAGTGTAAAGTTAAAATTGTCTTTCAAAAAAAAATTTAAATCTGAATTTTACCTTTCCAATTATAAAGGGAATAATTTATATCAACATTTCAAAAAAAGGGAAACATTTTAAATTACCCATGCATATAAATTTCTCAAGATGTTGAAATTCCTATGCTATAAAGTTCAACTCATCATTCAAAACATTGGAAATATGATAAATTATAATCACTTACTCACTCATGTCATGTACTCACTGTTTAATTGTGTAAGATGGCCGTTTATCATCGATGATGACAAGGCAGTAGCCATAGAGATGTGGCTCTCACTCCCGAGTCACTTGGGGCTGCAATCTAAAGTGTGAAATTTTGTCAACAACTACGACTATAACAAAAAAGAACAACTAGTAGTCTACTACTAGGCCCGAAAGGAGCTCAAAATTTTGTGCCTACTACCATGGGAACTTTGCTACCAATGTCCACTATTTTGTTCGTCAAAATGAAATTTAAAAGGATTTTTTGATAAGTTCTCCTCTACAAGACTTCATTTCTTGCATGAATATCATGGACTCATGACAACTATAAAGAACACTTGATGTCATGCAAATACAAATACTGGCATGTAGCTAGGATCACAACTGTGCAAAAATTGATTTATGCATTGCCATAGAGAAGTTTCATTGGGTACATGATATGGAGAAACAATGGTTATTAATAAAATTAAAAAAACAATTGTTGGCTCAAGAATAGCCTTCAATTTGATGGGTGGTATGATCGTAATGAAATATCCCTCTGAACTTCCAAACATTTGTGGTTTCTCACAACATTTGTCCTCAGCGCTACCAAAATACATATAAAAATTACTTGTCTTTACATCCTATTCTCTTTAAATCCTCCTCTCATGGTCATAACTAAGGATTATTATGCATGCACATCCTCACCTTATAATATGAATTGGGTTAAGGTGCAAAGACAACATAAAAAATTGAATGTGTTAAGATGCAAAGACTAAGAGACAACTATAAGTAAGTCTTATATTAAATTTACCATATAAGTCTTTGATTAACACTGTCAACTAAGATTTGACACATTAGACTCTTGTGATCTTCTTATGACTCCTTACCAATGTGATTGCAAGGCATTCTTTGAAGGTGAATTCCATAATTTCAGGTCTTCTTCCTCATTATCATGTCTTTTGGCAAGACAATAAAGAGGGTAGTGGCCTACATTAGCATGGAAATTTGTTTCGACATAGAGGTTATACATATTAATTATTTTCATTAAATAACCTAAATTGCTACCCATGACTATTGATTCACTGAATCGTGGACTCGTACAAAACACAACAAATTTTAGAGTTGCGGGCCCTTAATTACTCACACCTAGAACTTTCTCAAACCTAGACATTAATAAACTTCTTTTGGTATTTTGGTTCAATTTAAAAGGCTGTGCTAAGACCCAAACATCCATTTATGTGCAATGATTCAATTGACTTAGGCCCCTCCATCACATACATGTATGATATCACGACAAGTGTTGAACAAAAATATTTAATGCCCCAAGCTCAGTTATGCTAGCTTTGCTAACTTGCTTTGTATGTAGGAATTTTTTTTTAATGTTTTCTGAGTTGTGTATTTATTTTTCTTAGGTGCCCAATCCTTATCATTCTTACATCTCTCAATCTTGGATTGCACGTGGATTCCCCAATATGGTTATGGCATAGTCTAAGTAGTTTTTTGTATAATGAAGTGTGCTCCAACTTCAAAAATAAAATAGAATAGTTGTTATGTTGAATTTTAAAATTAATGATACACATATGACAACTTAATGTGTTCAAAATAAGTTTCATTGAAAATATAGCATTTTTTTCATGTAGATATTAAGGGGTACTCAATTATTTAAAATTGTAAAAATTTAAAAGAACAATATCTACTTTTTGCATTTTTTTGATGAAAAAGTTTAATTAATTTATATTGTCAATTGAAGTACAATAATTTCTATTATCCTTTATCTCTGAAGGGAAGAGAGAACAAATTCCCTTCCAGTTGAAATTAAGGCTCGCCCTTCAAATTTGATCACTGATTGGGATGAAATGCATATTTTGTAGATAAGATATTTAACCAGTTAGGAATATATGTTATTGGGCTGAAATAAGAAATCCATACTACACTTATTGGATTAGACCTCATGAGGTACTAAATAATTCAGACAAAAATAGGAGCCAATTTGAGTTTGGAATGAAAATTTCACCTAAAACTCACTATTACAAGTACGTGAGGTAGACGGTCATAAGCTTGTGCAGATAAGGAATCGTTGGGAAAATGAAGTTGAGTGGAATGGTCCATGGTCAGACTCTTCACCTAAATGGATAGACAGGATAAAGCACAAATTGAAATACACTCCTCTGGCAAAAGATGATATTTTCTGGATTTCATGGGAATATTTTCAAATAAATTTCAGATCTATATATGTGTCAGGTTTATCCTGATGAAATGCGTCATTTTGTACACGGAAAATGGTGTGGATGCAGTACTGAAGCTTGGAAAAAGTGTAGAAAAGAAATGCCTGAAATTCATGAAGAGAAAAACCTTGCAACCTGGGGTCCATATGTACTTGA